>JARHVA010003749.1:10000-15000 GCA_037957365.1 Torreya grandis | reverse complement strand
ATTTTTATCAGAAGCTGATGGATTTCAAAATTTGAATCAAGGTGAATTATTTGTAACAAAATATTGGGAGTAGTTTATAGAACTTCTCAAATACATGCTCAAATATCAGAAAGATTAATGTTTCTAAATAAGAAAGTTTATCATGGGTTTAAGGCCATAGATTAGAGGTGAGGTGAATGTTCATGGACCTAGTTCCATGGATCAGGTCTTTGATAAATTCATTAAGTAAGATCAGAAGCCTAAGTCACTTGAATAATTTAGAGACAAGTACTATAAAAAATTTGATGGACTGAAACCTTTAAAAATAAGAATTAGAAGTGTAATGGGAATTCCAAAAAAAAAATCAGAATTCTAGGTTAAAAATGCTTTAGGGAATAAGAAACTAGGTAATGGCTTCAAAGAAGGGAAGAAACAAGGTAACCAACCTAAAAGAAAAGGACCACCTAGTGGATGTTTGTATTGTGAAGGAAACCAATATGAAAAATATTGTCTATAGTGGAAGACAAAGAGTAAACTCAATAACCCTACATCATCATCCATGTAGTAGGGAACTTTCCAACAGTGAATACATGTAGCATTTAAAAATCCTCAAGTTAAGTTTCAAATCTCTCAAATAAAAGTGTTAGGTGTTTTGTTTGGGTATTATGTTTCTATTTTTATAGATAATAGAGCTACTAAGTATTTTATTTCTCCTATTTTGCTTAATAAACTACATAAAAAAGCTATGTGTATACAAAATGCATGGATGATGTAATATGGGAATCAGTCTAGCATTAAATCAGACATATGACATGTAGAAGAAAAAGTGGAGTTAACTAATTTCACCATCATAATAAACTTTTTTGTAGCTTTGCTAGGGTCATATGATGTGATCTTAGGAGTGAATTGGATTTAAAATCATAAGGCAAAAATTAATTTCTTCAAAAATAAGGTTGAATGTTTGAATGATTTTAGGAATCAAACCTAAATCCAAGGTGAAAATAATAAGTTAAGGAAAATATTGTCCATTCAATTAAATAAGGCTCAAAGGAAAGGATGTCAGGTGTTCATGGTTAAGATAGATGAGGTTGAAGAACCTAAAGGGACTAACTTTGAATATTATCATTTGTTTACAAAAAAATTGAGATGTATTTCCAAAATATCTACCTGAATTACCTCCCAAAAGAGAATTTGAATTCATAATTAACATCATTACAATATTTGAGCCTCAATACAAGGTACCTTTTTAAAATGATGACAACAGAGTTAAGCAAATTGAAATCCCAACTACATGAGATGTTATCTAAAGGGATCATTCAACCTATTATTTTTCCATATGGATCACTAGTGGTGTTTGTTAAGAATAAGGATGGAACTCTTTATTTGTTCATAGACTATAAGATGTTGAATAAAGTAACCATCAAGAATATGTATCTCTTACCATTGATAATCATTCTAATCAAATGTGAGGTGAATCAATAGTTTCAAGCATTAACCTTATAGTAGGGTGCCATCAATTAAAAATCAAGGAGCAATACATTCCTAATACTACCTTCAGAATGAATTATAGACATTATGAATTCATAGTTCTTCCCTTTAGGTTAATAAATTAACCTACAACTTTCATGAATTTCATGAATAGTGTGTTTAAATATTATCTATATTAGTTTATGCTCATCTTCTTAGACGATATTCTGATATACTCCAAGAGTGAGAAAGATCACGTTGAGAACTTGTGTTTGGTTTTTAAATGTTGGTGGAAATAGAAGCTCTATAAAAACTATCTAAATGTGTTTTATTTCAAAAATAGGTATAATACTCAGGACATATCATTTCATTTTAAGGAATATCAGTGGATCTTGAAAATATAAAAGCCATCATGGAATGCATATTTTTATGGTTTTAACAGGTTATAAGAATTTGTACCCAAAATTTCCAAGATAAATAACCCCATCACCTATTTTCAATGAAAATAACATCAATTTGTGTGGATTCATGAGTGTGAATAATCCTTCCAAACCTTAAAAGAGAGGCTTACTTTTGCAGCTATATTGTGTATTCTAAATCCTAATGGCCACTATTTATGGTAACATATGCTTTTTCGTATGGCCTAGGTGGATTTTTATTACAATAAGTCTCCTTATTAGCATATGATTCTAGGAAATTAAAGCCTTATGACACTAATTATACTCCATGTGATTTTAAATTGGCTATGATAGTGCATGCCTTACAAGTTTGGAGGTATTATTTTTTGGGTAAACTATTTGAGATCAAGATAGATAACATGGGGCTCAAGTATATTTTCACACAACCAAATTTGAATGTTTGTGTATACACCATAAATTGGTCAAGAAACCACACATATCATGTCTTTTCATAGTCCTTTCATATGAGAATCTGACTGGAGAATATGAGTCTTATTCACATCTAACAATGTCTTTTTGTTCAATTTACCTTGGTCTTGTTTTATACCCTAGATAGATTTTCGACCATTCACAGTCATTAATAGCCTTCCAAACTTAACCCTTACTAACCCAAGTTAATATTTCAATGATTATTCCATCCCCCAAATCCCAGACACTCCAGACAATAGTGTCTAAATAAGACTACAGTGCTGAAATTTAGGGTGTCTAGTTTTTGATGCTATTGTCCAAGTGCAAATTTGATTCCAACGATTAGTTTCTCTCATAATATGAGTCTTACCCATTTTATTTTCATTGTTACTAAGTTTTCCAATGTCAACCAAATGTGAATAAATCTTCAAAATTTAAAATAATGAGTCTTCTATTTAAAGGACTACACAAGGCATTTAATATCTAGTACTTACTACTTTGGCACATTAGACATAATAAAAATCAGTCAATAGTATAACTCAGCTTCTCTGCATCACACATAGACTTGAATTATTGATCAAAGAAGGGCTTAGGTGAAATTCATTCTTGAATCTATCAAGTGCATTGATTATGCATGTTCCCTAAGGGAGAACTACATCATATCTAAGACCCTCTCTTGAGGGTTAATATAGGCAGCAATCAAAATATCAGGGGTTCTTAATTATATGATCATTCCTCCCATAACCCATTTTTCCCCCTTTTGATTTTGATGTATTCATTTTTTGCATGTGTGTAGATGAATATAGGTATTGAAGATTGAAACAAACCTATAGCGAGCTTCGGTGACTTCTAGCCCCTAAAATTTGGTACATAGGCTCACATTGACCAAGCATATAAAACTCAAAAAGATTAGATCCTCAAGACAATAGCACCAGGAAGGACTATAGTGTTAGACGCTAGAGTGTCCTATTTTTGGTGCTCTTTTCCAATCATAAAATGAAATCTAGATTCATATTCTTGGTAGTGTTTCAATCATAATCTTCAAATTCTAGTCTCAGAGTCCTTCATTTCAGTTTAGAAACAGATAATTTTATTTCATAATTACATGTTAAATTCTATATTTTCCCCTATTAATCTATATTTTTTATATTATTCTAGATCCTTATTGTTTAGGATCTAAACACTAAATAACCAAAAATCATAAAACATTTGGTGAACCCAACTTACTTTGAACAAAAATTTGAAACCTTAGGTACCCTTAGGGTTTTTCCTTCATATTTTGTGCAAAAATTACTTTACAAATTTCTAATTTTTGCATTAATTTTTGTGCAATTATTCTATCCAAACATAGTTTTAAAATTTAAATTATAGCCATAATTTCAAAAATTATAAAACCCTAGCCCAAAACCCTAGATTTCCAAACTAGGTCCTCAAAACCCAAGTTTCTCTCCCTTAAAAATCTTAGAAATTTATTTCAAAATTTTTGAAAATTGTTTAGTGTGCCAAAAATATTTTCAAAATTTCTAAATTAGTAGTTATTTTGTGCAAAAATTCAATTTCAAATTTTATATTTTTGTATCAATCTTTGTGCAATTATCTTGTTCAAATTAGTTTTAAAATTTAAATTATAGCCATAATTTTCAAAAATTCTAAAACTCTAGATTTCAAAACTAGGTCATCAAACATCAAGCCTTTCCTCACAAATTTTTGAAAACTATTTTGGAATTTTTAAAAAATTGATTACCTGGTCAAAAATAAATTCAAATTTTCAAAATTAGTAGTTTCTTGTGCAAAAAATTAATTTCTAAAATTTTATTTTTGTATTAATTTTTGTGCATTTTTCCTATTTAAAATAATTTTTAGAATTTAAAATTATTGCATAATTTTCAGAAATTCTAAAACCCTAGCTAAAAACCTTAGACTTCCATACTAGGTAATTGAAATTCAAATTTCTCTCCCTTACAATTTTTAGAAAAATAATTTGATTTTTTTGCAAATTGTTTGGATTATCAAAAGTAATTTCAAAATTTCAATGATGGTAGTTATTTATGCATTTATTTGCTTCATAGTACTTTTCAACATTCTCTTTAGTGAAATAAATAAAATGGCCACTAAGGCACTTCTTCCCTCTCATCCCATAGATAAATTTCTTAATTTTTCACATAATTATGATAATGAGTGGACAAATTTACAAAATTGCACATTAGCTAAAAATATGGAAAATGATTTTATTTACAATGAAAATAATTACTATTGTTTCAATGACGAACATTATCATGCAAATGAAAGTGATAGTGAAGAAAAATTAGATGCATCTTCACCTCTCAACCCTATCTCTTTCATCCCTTCTTCTAAAGAAAATATTTTTGAAAAATGGGAAAAATACTTCTCACCTCATTCTCCTATGCACAATGCACAAAATGAACAAATTATTCATGCACTTTCAAATGAACCTCTAATAGGTGATAATTTTCTTGAACATGAACTTAATCTCTCTATTCCCTTTACTATTCTTTGTTCAAATTACAATAATATAAACAAAATCAAATCAAATTTCCAATACATAATTCAAATGATCAATCTCATGTTCGTAACTCTACATCTCAATCAATGGAAAATTAATGTCAAAATGATATCTCTCTTACTCCTACTTATCATGTTGAACATGAAAATAATACATGCATTCCA
>JARHVA010003749.1:0-5000 GCA_037957365.1 Torreya grandis | reverse complement strand
AACTCTCTCATCCACACCTCACCCTAAAAACAATAGAAAATAGACTATATGTTAGACAACCATGCCAAGAAAAATATCTAAGAAGTATAAAAGTAGGAATAACTCAAAAATTAAAAAAACCATCCACATTGGACAATAACACTGCAAAAGGACACTATCATTGGACAACATCACTGTAACTTGGACAATAGTGTTGCATCCTAGATAGGAGAACTTACTCTAGGATAAGAGTGCTAGAACTAGTAAAACATTTCTTATACTAATTAAAATATATCAAAAATATCCAAAATAGGCTTCTAAATAGGTAAGAATCAAGTGTTAAGCTTACTCACTAGGCTAATCTTTCCATCAGCCTGAATCTAGGATGCCAACTGCTCAAAATGAGTCACAAAAGGTGCTCATCTCCTAGGAATTTTTCACTCTAGATCTCTAATATCTCAAACTAGTCACTACACAAATGAACCCAAAGTCAAATCAAAATTCCTATATCAACCAAATTTTCTATTAAAAAAGCAAACACTATTTTACCCATAACTAAAACCTTGTAGCTCTATTTTACAAACCATTTTGTTTAACAGAATTGTGAAAATGATACCTTAGACATCACACATGCCTTGATCTATCACTACATAATCTATAGAATACACTTATACCTATAGATATTTTATACCTTGACATATAAATTGGTACCTACCAATCAATAACTCATTCAAACAATAAAACTAGATCAATCAACTTTTCAATCCATTCAATCTACTACCACCTCATTGTCCTACCACAACATAAATGTTTCTAATCTCTACTACACCCACACACAATATTTGGTTCTAACCAATAAAGAGACACATTCCAATGCTTGATAGTTCAAATTTTACCAATAAAACAAAATAATTACTCAATCAATTTGATAATGATACCAACCTTGTTACTATTTATACAGCCACTAGTCATCATTTTTGGCTCAACTTCCTCTATCAAAAATCTCATCCCTCTCCCCAAAAGGGGGCATCATTCCTACTATCTATAAAAATTACCTAATATCCCTATCCATTCATATAGGTAAATACACTTTGATTCTTAGCACCTCCATTAGGTAGATTACCAGTATTACTCAATATAGATTGGTTGGTCAAGATTATACAGTGATTCAGACTATAATGGGTCACTCAGCATGGTTTTTACAACTCCAAAATCTAGATTATCAACATTAATCTGTATATATTTGTCAATATTATATAATCGTTTAGAATATATGAGTCACTTAGCATCACTCAGCTCAGATTGGTCATGATTATACATTGAATCAATTTAATGTGAGTCACTCAGACATCACTTGAATATCTAGAGGGATAAACCATCAGTTTATACATATACATAGATTATTTAGATATAGTGGTTCAAATTATATAGACTCATGGTGACTTTGATATAGACTCAGACTTGGATACCAAATTTAGGGGCATGCATATTACTAGATGTCTCATACATACAACTTCATATGGCATGACACATTGTTACATGACTAGATAGTAGATTGTAGGCATAGTGCAGAGCACATTATTTTGATCTCTAATTTTTCACCTGAGGACATGGACATAATAGATCATGGCATATGTGGCTATTATCTAGATTTCTATACTATCCAGATGCATCACTCACATACTAGATTTAGAGGCATGACATAGATTATCATGTTCTTTAACAGCATAGGATTATACATATTAGAATGGACAAGACAAGCCATTTTAGTCTTACACATTTTACAATGGAGTTTTCAAATTACACCCAAGCATACCCAAGTTGCTACACTAGGTTAGACCATATGATCATTTGCATAGTAGATTGGTCTATAGAATTACTTTGACCTAGGAGTTTGTGTAGGACAAAGGGAAAACATTAGTTTTAGTACCTCTAAGCACTTCTCATTTCTAGTTCATATTATTTAGAGTGGGGGCATGATAGATCTTGCTCTTCACAACATACACATTATATACACACATTCTCAAATTACATGAGTTTATGTGGGATAGAGGGCTAGACATTCATTTTGGGCCTCTGAACATTTCTCGTTTCTCATTCTAGATTCAGTACAAGGGGGCATCTATTAAAGAGATTCCTTCTTTCTCCAAGCACTATTTAGATTTAGTATAGGGGGCATCTATTACAAGAGATTCCTTATTTCTCTAGGCACTATTTAGATTTATTACAAAGAGCATCCATTTTAGGGATTCCTTATTTCTCTAGGAACTATTTAGTTTTCCTATCCACTTTCTTGGCTATAGAAGTTGGATCCTCTTTTCTAAGCACACTTATCTCCATACAAGTAAGTTCAAGTACACATATTTCTTTATTTTACTCTAGCAATTTATTTCATTGCATCACTAGATTAAAATGGAGAGCAAATTTATACACCCTAAAATGTTCAAGAAACCACACATATCTTATCTTTTCATAGTCCTTTTATAGGAGACTCTGACTAGAGAATATCAATCTTATTCACATTTAGACATGTCTTTTCATCTAATTTGCCTTGGTCTTATTTTATAGCATAGAACACCTTTTTGACCATTCCCAATCATTTATAGTCTTCCAAACTTAACCCTTACTGAAATAAGTTACTCTTTCCATGCTTATTCCATCCCCCTAGGTCTTGGACCCTCCAAATAATAGTGCCCAAATATGGACTACAATGATTAACACCCAGGGTGTTTATTTTTTAGTATTATTATCCAAGTGAAAATTTGACTCCAATGGTTAGTTTCTCTTATAAGATGAGTCTTATCCCTTTCTCTTTCTTTTGTTCCTAAGTTTTCCAAAATTGGCCAAATGTGAATCAAGCTCCCTAAATTCTAAATAATGATTCTCCTATACAGAGGATTACACAAGGCATTTTATATCTAACACTTATTATTTTGGTACATTAGAAATAATGAAAATTAGTCAATATTATAGCTCAACTTCTCTACATCAGACATAATAAAAATTAGACATACTTGCATGCTTGATCAAGGACGGTCCTAGGAAAAATGCATTCTTACATCTATCATGTGCATGTTGATTATGCATGTTCCCTAAGGGAGGAGTACACCAGATCTGAGACCCTAGATTGTGGGTTAATGTAGGTAGTAATCAGAATAATATGAGTTCTTGATTATGTTATCATTCTTTTCTTGGCCCAGCTTTTCCCCCTTTTACTTTTAATGTATTCATTTGTTTGCATGTGTGTAAAAAAATACAAGTATTAAAGATTGAAATGGACCTACAGTAATGAGCTTCATGGTAACTTCTCAACCCTTGAAATTTGGTATACATGATCACATTGACTAAGTGAACATTAAACTTAGAAAGCTTAGATCCTTAGGATACAATAGTTTCAAGAAGGACTATAGCACTAGACACTAGGGTGTCCTATTTTTGTCACTCCTATCCAATCAGAAAATGAAACCCAAATTCATATTCTTGATAGTGTCTTAGTCCTTGCTCTTCAAATTATAGCTTCAAATTCCTTCATTTTAGCCTGAAACTAGATAAATTTATTTTTATTTCTCTTGCATAATCACCCATTAAAATCTATATTTTTCCCTATTATGCTAGATTTTTCCTATTATTCTAAATCCTTATTATTTAGGATCTACACACTAGATTACTAAAAATAATAAAGAGTTTGAAAAAGATGTTGGTTAGAGTTTTTGTCTGATTATGATTTTGATATTAGTTATATAAAGGGAAAAAAATAACAAAATTATAGATACTCTTAACCATAGAAGGTACATAGTAGTAATGGTTACTAATATAAGTAATTTTTGATATCAATTTTTTAAATTTTGTTAGGGAGATAAATTCTATGAGCAAGTTAAGGAAGCCTTAGCATAAAATTCTCAAGACCATAGATATGAAGGATTTCATTTTGAGAATGATGGGATCCTAAGGTTCAATGGGAGAATGTATGTTCTAGATAGATAAAATTTTAGAGTTTCCATGCTTAAGAATTTATATAATGCTTCTTATTTTAGTCATCTATGAGTGACCAAGCTGATGGAAAAGATGAAACCATTGTATTTCTAGAAGAGAATCAAGAAATATACAACTGATTTTTTGTCTAAATGCTTTGATGCTAACGAGTAAAATCATAACATGTTCATCCTATTCAGTTTTTTTATCCATGTGACATTACATAATGAAAATTTCAAATCATTAGTATGGACTTTATCCAAGGACTACCCATGTCAAGGAATAGACATGATATGATTTTAGTGGTAGTTGACAAGCTAACCAAAGTGGCACATTTCATACTAGGAAATCTGATAGATGATGCACCAATGTAAGTGAAGAGGTTTGTGTAGGAAATTAATAGGTTGCATGGTTTTACTAGTAAAATCATTTTAGATGGAGACCCTTGCATGACTTATATATTTTGAAAAAAATTAAATGTAGCTTTGGGAACTCAACTTAATTTTAGTATAGCCTATCATTTGAAATAGATGCAATAACTGAGAGGGTAAATCATATTTTAGAAGATCTTATGAGGATGTATTGCATGGACCAGTAATACAAATGGGAATACTATTTTCTATTAGTTAAATTTTCCTATAATAAATCATTTCATTTAGCCTTGAAAATGGCACCATTTGAGGTTTTGTATAACAAAAAATGTAAAACATCCATTAGTTGGGATAGATTAAAAGATATAGTAGTTTTTAGGCCTGAAATGCTTGATAAATTGGAAGAATAGGTAAAACTAATTATAAAACATTTATTTGAAACCAATAATAGAAAAAAAAAAACTATGTTGACCTATGTAATCACTCAAAAGTGTTATTTGAGTGCTAAGAGTGCTATTTGAGACTACCAATCCCTAGCTTAGCCCTGGACCTATCCTAAATCCCATTGTCACACTTATTCACTCTTTGTGTGGGCCATAGGCATCATTAATCAGCTCTAAAGTAGTTTTAAACCTTCATTTCCCAATCTTGGCCTTTGTACATAGTGATTTACTAATT
>JARHVA010003748.1:1312500-1849554 GCA_037957365.1 Torreya grandis | reverse complement strand
TCACAAAAATGTTGGCCAAATTTGGCCTACATATGAAACTTTGCTTAGATCTGGGGTGAGAAGCTAAGTAGAGTCCTAGTTGAGAGAGTGATCTGATGGTAGGAGTAGATAGACTTCATGATCCTATCACTTATCACTTGTAAGCTTTTGAAACACTTTAATTAATCTTAAATTGTGAATTTGGTGTTTTTAAAGAACCGAACTATCATAGCACATCATGTAGGAATGAGTAGGTCAATTTAGCAAGGCATTTAATAAGTGTACTTGGGAAGTCAACCAAATTTGAAGGTTTACATAAAAATGATGTATTTTTACTATGAATATCCCCTACAAGTTTTGTGTCTTGATTTTTTGACTATCTCAAGATATAAGACTTCAAAGATGCTCTAGCAGTGTGGGATGTACATAGGGGCATCAAATTAAAGCCATAAGAAATAGTGGTTTAGATTCAAAAAATAGAAGTGATCTATGGGGCTACCAAGTGTCAAATCCTCACTTGATCAAATCACTAGATCAATATCATGTGGGTGATAGCAAGGTTAATAAGTCAATGCAGATATATAGCACACATTCAATCCTATAGTTAAATATCAATAGAAAACATGAGGTCAAAAGGTCAGAGGATCCTAAGAATGAACATGATTGTGCCAAGTGTCTTTATCATGGTGAATCCTAAGAAAATAAATGGTGTACATTTGATTTAGGAGTTAAATATTTATGACATTAATTAAACCATATATAAGTAGATTAATGGTATGGATCAAGATCAAAAATTTAATGAGCTTAGATTACATGTAAGGTCACCAGATGGTATAAGTGCATTGACTGGATAGATACTAATAACAAGGTCTAAAAAGGGCATGCAGAGCTGCCAAGTGTCATAATATTAGATGAAAATAAAATATCAATGGCCGACATTGAAATTCAAATCTAGGAGACTCTTGAGGAGATAAATAGAGAAAATTTGATCAGGTTTCTAGGGGACATGAGATGAAGACACGTTTCCACATTTGTAATGATCATATAAGTAATAGTATGACAAGGGAACATCATATAAGTGGACACATCAAATAAAAATATTTCACCACCCAAACATGCAAATTTATAAATGTGATATCAAATATGATCTAGGTTACCAGAGAAAACCCTATAGATTCATATGTTGTAATTAAGTTTCAATTCTATGCAAAGGTCTACTCAGTCAAGTTATGAAGTCTATCTTAGGTTTTGAATTTATGTCTCAATTATGATCAAGGGAATAGTTAGCCTATAGATCTTTATTGAAATTATTCTATAATAAAACCAATAAATGGGATTGTTTTTCACCTATAAAGGACCTATGTTAAGGGTTTGAAATAAAGGTAAAATGGTGATTCTGACAATTGTGTTCTGAAGGGACACTAAATGAATGAGTTCAAAGTGACTATCTGATAATGTAAAGGACATATCAAGATGAATCATGGTGTTATAATCTCATTAAGAAAATAGAGAGTTTGGATGTTGAGAAAGGCAAGTGGAGCATTCAATGAAGTTTCAAAAGTCTTTGGGGACTTTCCCATTTTAATGGATCATGACTCAACACCTTTAACAAGTTCTTGTCTTCTAGTGCATTCCTAAGCTAATGAGAGGGTTTGAAAGCTATTTAGATTTGGTTAATGGTTAATTTATTGAGAAATGACTAGTGCTAATTAATCAAAAGGTGGTTGGGACTCCATATAAGTAGTTGTTCTTCATTTATTGATTTTGGTTAGCTCACTTCTATCTCTTCCCCTTTTCTCTTATATTTCCCATTTCTCTCCCATATGTAAAGGATTATCATTTTTTTGGAAAAAAGAGACTCTCATTTGATAATGAAAAAAAATATCAAATTTTGTATTAAATACCTCTTATAGCAATAAATTATTTTTTTACCTATCTCTTGCCTCTGAATAATATTTAACAAGCTTGTGCATGATGACCTTGTGAAGAATTGTTCTTCCATGTTCATTGTCCTTCTTTCTTACCTATTTTTAGGTGTTTTATAGCTATGTGTAGGTATAAAATTATGCTCTTTATACCATTAATGGATTCTTGGTGTGAATCTTAGAATTCCTCTTTGTTCGATTCATTATTTAGTGTGCCTAGTTTATGAGATACTTATGCAAATTATCTAGTTTATGAGATTACATGAGCAAGGATTATCTTATGTTGAATTAATGTTTATTTCATGCTTATGTGAGTTCTAATTTAATTTGGTACATCAAATTTTTATCTCTCTTAGTAACCCTATACCCCCTCTCTATCCCTTTTCCAAGCATAAACATTAGTTTAGATGATCCTCCAAGAGGAAGTCAGCCTTCTCTAGAGGTTCAACCTTACTACAGGATACCCACAGCCTAAGGTGGTTCCAATTTTATGGATTAGTTAGAGATATCCTGAATAAATCTCTCTAAGGGTGAAAATTAAGTCCACAATAATTACATCATAAAAATTTAACAATACATGCAAATTCACTACATTAACCTATCTTGATATTTTAATTACATTTTAAACTACATCAACCACATAACTAACTATGTCAACAAAAAAAATAACTACCATACTTCATATACACTCTAGTTTTTAACTTAGTTATCTAGGTATTTAACTATGTCATCCATTTATTATAAATCAATATAAATTGGCCAATTCATACAAAGTCAGCCACCCAAAATAACTATGTCAGCCACTAGATACTACATCATCTAGTTAATTCTACTACATCATCCACTTCATGCAAAGTCATCCACTCATTTAATCTACATAGAACACATAAAAACATTAATACATAAGCCAAAATATATGTATTTATCCCTCTCAATAATTTTAAACTAGATCAGACCAACTATACATAGTCAGCTAGATATCGACAAACTACATCAGCCCATTATTACACAATTGGCCACCTTAATTAACCTATTCATTTCTAACTATGACAACCTGAATGAGCCCATTTAGTTTACATGGTAATTTTTCATCTATTTATCATTAAGTCCATAGTAATTAATGACCCTTTTCACCCCCTACCCATTAACTCTCTTTATTTCTAATCTACTCTAAAAACTTTTGAGGTAAATTCTACTACATAGATTTACTCTAACACCTAGTTTTTCAAATATAACTCATTTTCCAATTAAATTGACAAAAAAATAAAATTTAGTACATTTCATACCTAAATCGTACTAGTATCCATTGGTATGTGTCCTCCACCTTGTGTTCCTCATCTCCCTTCCATAGTCTCTCTAGTCACTCATTTTGGTCGCATAGAGCTCTAATTTTCTCAAAATAGTAAATTTACAAATAAATAGTTTAAAATCCCATTTATATTTAAATTTTATAAATTCTTTACATATCAATTATTTACCAAAAAGTTTAGTTTTTTAATCATAAATATGTTTCTATAAGCTCTTTTTAAAAACTATAAAAATTTCTAGAATCCTAACAACATAGAGAATTTCTCTATGCTTAAACCATATTTTTACAAAAAAATTCAACTTTTATCTTTTTTTTTACGTCTACCTAATGTTTTTTTCATTAAAAATCTATAATTTCTTCTCAAACAACTTATATTATACAAGGTAAGTGAAGGTATGTAATTTTCAATTATTTACTTTCATTTATTTCCCACTATTTAATATAATTTTTTATCTCAGTGTTGTATGTTGTTATGTTCTTTCTCAAGGCACCATCTCTTGTTATAATTGTGTGACACGTGATGAGATTAGAGTTGGGAATATGTATACACATAATATTTTTACCTTTATCATTTACTGACACTTTCTCTCTTGTAGGAACTTGTTAAGTCTTAATATCTATTAGTACAAACCTTAAAGAGTGCACTGAAGAAAGCATTGGTAGACCATTGGTGCTTCATAGGATTTTTATCCCCTAGACCATTACCTAAAACCACTACAAGTTTACCTTATACAATTTACTAAGAAATAAAAACCCACTTATACACTCCCCTAAGCAATTCACCATCCAAAATATCCCATACCTAAGTAACACCCCTTTTTTCATTTTCCTACTACATCAACTTGATCAAACTTGTTACGACTTAGTGCATGTTACAAAACTTTTTTGACCCAACTAAGCTAGTTTGAGGCCTAATGGCTTTATTTCCCACCAAACAAGGTTGACCTGGTTGACCCATTTCTAAACACAGTATAATTTAATTATTCATCATTATAGATCTCAAATCTACTTATATTTTCATTTGCAGGTTTTATTGCTTCGGTTTTTACCTTGGATTAGTAGCACTTGTCTTGTGGAGATATTGGATGCATAGGCAAAATCTTGTAGCCTAGAGTTGATTTATCCTTGTGATCCTTATAAGCCATAGCAGCCTTTTGTAGATTACCATTATCTAAGGAATAGATTGAGGCATGATGGTTTCACTTCAACAAAGTAAGTATACTCTTATCCCTTCATGTTTTGATAAGTAGATGTTGTAAAACTAATGGAGATAGATGGTGTGGTTAGATTCAATTATATCTCTCCTTAATTAGATTACTTATATATTATCTTAAATAGAATTATATTTACTTGTTTATTATATTCCCTATTTGTGCCATAAGCTTTAGTGAACACTAAATTAGCTTATATGTTTATTTACTAGATTATCTTATATAGTGTATTTAGTAGATTAGGTAATCTACATTTATCACATTATAAGACCTAGTTTGGGTTATTGCATGAGGAAATTTGAATAGGGGCCTTGTAAATCTCTCTTTTACTATTATGTAGTGAGATATCCCTTATTTAGGTTTAGTGGATCCATAATTGGTCATGACCTCAATATAACAAAGTATTATTAAGTGGATTATAAGTTGATTACCTTCTCTGAGATTGGATATTAATGAGTAGGATAGATTATAGATATATCTTATTTCACTTGCATACATTAAGTAGTTTTAAAACTATCAAAACAAAGTTCCTAAAAATAATTAGCGATAAAATAGAAAATAAATTAAAATTAAAATCAAAATATTTTTGTGTATAAAAATTAACAAATTTCAACCCAAGGTTGAAAGAAAGGTTTAGTGTCAGATGTTAATGGACGTGAAAATATAATTTATTTAGTATCATTTAAGATCCAAATATGAATAATATTTACTTATGTTTTCAAATTTATATCCAAGGTTGAAGGTTGTTTTATTTTAATGTTAGGAATTTACACAAATGTGTGTGAAATCCAGGACAAAAATCAAGCAAATAATAAGAAGTGTTTTAAAAAAAAGTACAAGTTCACCATAATTATTTATGTTATTTTTTTATTAAAATTTGATTTATATCTACATAATACATAGAATATAAATTTAAAATAAATTAAAATACATAATTTCACTATATTTACATTTTATATTATATTATGTGTGTGTTGTAGATCTAAATCAGTTTTTAATATTTTACTATTTTATTGGTAAATTAAAAAAATATAAAATAATGAGTTAACCCTTTAATTATGTAATTACACACCTACAGGAGCCTCATTATCTATTTCAAACCTACCAAATATCTTGCATAGATATCTCCAAAATCTTAGTTTAGTCCACCTGTACATAGTTTAGTTTTGCCAATTATGATCATTATCAATAATCAATATTGAATTATAATGGTCAGAACCAACCCACTCCAAACAATAACTATTTTCTTAAATTAACCCATCCTTGGGGTCGACACATAATCCTACAGTGTTGATGGCATGAGTAATTATTCAAATAGATCCATATATAAACAAATAAAGGTCTCATTAAAAATGGGACTTGGAACTAATTTGTTATACATTTATTTTCATGCCCAAAAATTGACACAAGGGAAAAATAAACAAAAATAGGCCATTTTAAAAAAAATTACAATAGAGATTCTACACACTTGCACTACAAATAGTTAACCAACTATGTGTAACAAGATGCACAAGAATATAAATAACCTACATGCCCAAATGTCATGGAAGCAATGTGTGAGTGGACACATGGTCTCTACACAACCATGCAGGTACCACTTTCTTTAATCAGCATACAGGCTCTTACACAAGCTTATATCTCTCTAAGTGGTCCTAGTGGGATCCACTGCCCTAAGGAAAAAAGGGATGCCCAACTAAATTGAGGTGGGTTTGAGAAACCACTTGATAAAATGAGATGTCCTAACTCACAACAATGTTTAAGGAGAGTTTTGAGTGATTCTGACTAAATATAGGCCTCGAGTCACACTTAAGTTGCCAATAAAGTCTAATTTTGCATTGAATTAGCTTATAAAAAAAGATTAAACAAATATAAATTAGTCCTTATATGACCAAAAAGGTTCTTAAAATATCTCATTTAATCCCCATGAGATTGTAATAACATTTCTCCATTGTCAGATCAAACCAACCTTGACCCTTAGATCTAGTCAAATTAAAAGATGCCTTAAAAATATTTATGGAGACCATAAAGTCTTCAAATCAGTTATTGAGTTGAAAACTCATATTTTAAAAGGAGGGAGTAAGTTTTTGAAAATGAATTTTCCATAGTCATCTCTCCTCTCCTTCCACAAACCTAGACAACTACCAATTAATGGAGTCTCCAAGCTTTTGGTCAAAATTATATTTTTCACTTTCAATTTACTATCATGATACAGAGATGCATGAGTTTGTTTTGTAATTACTTAGTTTGATGGAAATATTTTAGGATGTCTTAGTCTCCCATCATTTCCAAATCAGTTCAAGCTCTACCACAACCATTAATGGAACTAACAAGGTTTAAGGTGACAATTTCCACAAAACATTGTATAAGTTATTCAAAATTATTTTAAAATTAAAGGGAATTAAAAATAATAGGGGTCCCCTTTTGTTCCAACCTATTTTGGAGCTTTTAGGATTCTGTGTTATCCAACAAGTCCCAAAAGGTCTCCCAAGGACAAACCTTACATAAGTTAAACATTATGAGATTTCAAGATTTGAAACATATTCTATTCAAAAGGAGAAAAAAAATAAATGGGATCTTTTTTGGGTTACCCTACCTCCAAGAGACCAAGCCTTCATAATCATGGGAATAAAAAAGGTAACTAGGTTACAAAAGAGGTCTAAATCATTTTTTAGGACAAATGGGTCAAATATATAAAATTATGTTATCCTATAACTCAAAATTTACATCATGAAATAGAGCACAAAAAATGGAGGGGATCTATTTTTGGGCCATCCCACTCCTTGACCTTCATCTCATCCAATTTGTCTAAATAAAAATCATAACCAAGTTTGCAAAATTTTCTAGTTTAATTCTTTTGTTTCCTTTTTTTTATAGGTTATACTTTATAAAATCAAAGGATGAAGTTTATTTTTAAAATTTAAACTTGAAAAAATTCATTGTAATTGATAATGGTAAAATTATGGTTATATTTTGTTATGTGGAAAGAGGAATACATAAAATGATTTAGTGAAATGAGGCTGGTAGTTTAAATGTAGCCAAATGGGGTGGCAATCAAATTTGGTTGATTGTTTCCCCCTAACCACGTGATTAAAATCATGTTCCATATGACTGTTATAACCCTTTAACCTAATTATCTAGATAAAATAAAAGAATTAACCTCCTTAGGGTATTCTCCCTATGTCTCATGGTCACATGGGTCATCACCGACCAAACTAGAAATTACACTACAACACAGACATGCGCCCTTCTAAAGGTTCTATCATTAAGTATAAAATACCCTACAAATTAGTGAATTTCAAAATTTTATTCCTAACAAACCAAGAATCCAAATATTATGAAACAAATGGTGTCATATCCAAAATTTAAAATATTTTATAATAAAATTATTTTTTTCACCTGATTGCTTGTTTTACATGTTTAAATTTTACATGAAGGGTAAATTTATAAAGGAGGTATAAGGATTTTTAGGGCTAAAAATTAGAAATCCATAACTTTTAAATGGTACCACATAAAAATATTCCATAAATTTTACAAAATCATTGGAAAGCCTAATTTATAATAAAATTGATTTAGGGAGAAATAGGTTAGAAAAAATACATAAAAATTATACAAATGCATTTATCTTTTCTTGGCTTCACAAGAGTCAATGAATTTTGAAATTTTAGGAAAGAGAATTTTTTTAATTTTAGTCAATTTTAAAATATAGAGAAATAAATGTCCAAATATAATATACTATTTTATTTTAAACATAGAATAATCATTTCATATGATACACTTAATGGGAAGAGTATGCAAGCAATAGAGAAACTCACGCTAATGCCAATGACTGCCACAATTTACTTCAATTATAATACATATTTTAAACTAAATAATAACAATGACATGAATCTCAAAAAACAATTATAATTTCTTAACAAATTTATAAAATATTTTTCAAAAAATTTATCTTCACATGAACTCCACACATGACTACAAGGGAAACCAAAGGATGGACTCACCTCTCATACTTTTTTCATCATCAAGCAACTACCTTCTACATCTCCAATATGAAGAATCCAAACTTTAGGCATCATCACATTATGGTTTAAGGTAGACATGTTGATAATATGATGTTTAGATGTTAACTAAGGCTTGACAGGTAACTCTCTAGCAAATACATCTAGGAGGATATATGTTCATCTACACAAAAGGGGCTTCCATCTCCCAAACTAACATACAAGGAAACAAAAACAAAATACAAAACACCAAAACATAACAAGTATCCACAACATGTTTATAACACAAAAAATTCCTATCAAAGGAGAATATGAATGTGGGGATAACTCACCCTTAATCTACAATGTCTTGTCCATGGGATATCATGCACACATTTGACCATGTCATGTAACACATAGGAGGGCATAGAGATTTTGGTCCACTTGCCACTACCAATATGTATAATAAAATCATGTAGGAGGGCATTAGGATTTTTTTCCACTTTCTACTATCAATATGTATAATAAAATCATGTAGGATGGTATGGGAACCTGGTTCTACTAACCACTATCATTACGTAAGCATGCACAACAAGCATACAAATTCACACAAATTTTGGCAACATAAATTTTCCATTTTAAATTAATAAAATTCGTAAAAATATTCAAAATTTTAGGATGCATATTACATATCCAAGCCTAAATGGTCATTAAAAAACCACATGGTTTCCATTGGCATAACTATAAAACATAATCAAAGAAATAGATTAATCTAAATGGACTTACACTTCTTGAAAATTACTATCAAAGTAAAGAAGAAAGATAATTTTAATATAAATAAAATTATAGAAAATGGGGCATGAAATCCTACATTAGTTTCTTCTTAGATCCACCTAAGAACACCTCTTATATTCTTTGGGTAATGGATATTATCCTTCTTATCTAAGATCTTCCTCTAAGCTCCTCCTCCTTTTTCTCCTTCTCTTATTCACTTCCAATTTTCTAAATTTTAAGTGAGCCAAAAATTCCTCTCAAATAAAGTTTTACTTCCTCATATAGATGTTGTAAATAGTCTCTTGGTGTCCTAAGAATGTCATGATTGTCATTAATGTCAAGCTTAGTTATGATTCATAGTGAATTAATGACAAAGTGATCAAATTGATGGTTTAGAGAGTGTTTTCTTACTTAAGAAATTGTTGGATGATATTGATGGTATGGACATATTAAATATAACCTATGGGGTGTTATGAGTGTTTAGAGTTCTTATAGAAGTGAACTAAATTTGTCAAATTATTCATATGAGTGTCTACATTCAAGTAGTCATTTTGGTAGAAAAAGCTGAGTAAGAAGTTTGATGACATCATATTTCACACATGTGAATATTTTAGGAGTAGTTTGATACATGGATGGATTCACCTATGAGAGGTGATCATGTGGTTCAAATTTTAGGTTATGAGGTTGAGCATAACAAAAGTTATTAAGGTATAAAGTTGGCCTTCTATGAAGATTAAAATGGTTTCCATACTTATCCAAATTTGAATTACTGAAGATCTATGTTGAGCATTTAATCGGGTGATGAAGATCTATGATGAGAAATTAATCTAACTAGATAAGGATCTAATGGAGTGTGTGATCTTGTCAGATAGAGATCAACAACATGCATGAAGTTAATTTATCAAAGGTTATTGATATTTCATAAAATTGTGGCATGTGTTTTAATCTCAATGATTTGAAAAAATATCAATAGCACATGGGTGTTCATACATATGGAGATAGATGGTGTGGTTAGATTCAAATATTCCATGTGTGTAGAAGGAATGTAGTGTTGCCAAGTGGCATGATCTTAGAAGTAAGGATCAATGATCAATAGTGAGTGTTAAATAATTAAAGTCAAGAATATCATGAAGATATTGATGGAATTTATTTTTTCAAAGTTTATATAAGAAAGGATGTGATTACAAGTGTCAATTTTTTTGTATTTACACAGTGACCATTGGAATTTGAATATTCAAATTTTTAAAGGAAAACTAGTGATGGATTTTTGAGCTATAACTTTTAATATATGTAGAATTTAATAATGGTGTAAAAGGAAAAGTTATAGATAAATACAAGACACATCCATATAATTAATTTATAATGTTTTAATTTTTGTAAAATTGCATATATTAAGCTCCAAATTTGATTGTGTGTTTAACCATGTTCTGCAAGTAACCCAAGAAGGATAATTGAAGAGTTTTTATAGTATTTTGTTATTTCAAAATAAAATATCTACTATATAATGTCATATACTCCATTAGGATAATTTTTTTGTATTTTGGATATTTTACCAATATATATTCAATGTGAAAAATTGCTTATAATTTGAATGTGTTTATTGAATGCACTAGCAGATTAAGTGACCACTTTGCAGAACTAAATTAGAAGAGTTCTGAGGAGAATTGAAGAAGAAAATGAGTATGGAGATGTTCTATAAGTATCTAAGGATTATTAAAACGAATTGGTTATCATTATATTCCCATTATTAGATGTGGAGATTCAAAATATCTTGACCGTATTTTGATTGTATATGACCAATCTAAGTGGTCATTTTGAGAGAGTTATTTTAAGTGCTTATATCCTGATTGAAGGTTCCCAATGGGCATGGATATGTTACATAGGATATGTATGATCCATTAATTAATTTTATTGATAATATTTTTTTATAAAATTGTTTGTATTCCTTAGTTCTATATGACAAAAAAATTTATGTTTCTAGGTCTATTGGCGAGTAGTCTAGAATGGCTTGGTTCAAGGTATGAGGTTAGTGTTCTAGGTGGCATGGAACCATGAGGGAATTATCAAGGGTATATTGGAGACATTTTTTATGTTTTAAAATAATTTTTGGAAGATAAAATTGGCTCAAGGAGTTGAAGTTTTAATATATGGATGAGTAGGCCTAATTGTTTTAGGTCTCACCAAGACCTAATGGTGGTTTGAGGCTAATGAGGTATTGGCCAACCTAAGGAGTGTGTGGATCTTACATGTAACATGTATGAGTATATATTTAAAATTTATAACAAGTATGGTAATCATATTGGCCAATCAATATGATTTATACCAAGAGAGTGGTATAAATACAAGGCATTATTGGCTTATTTGAGTGGAGTTGTAAGTGTGTGAAAAAAGATATGGTTAGAACCTTTTAAAGAGAAGGTATAGGTCATTTAGTACCAATAAAGAGTGAAGAGGATCATTCATGCTTTTCTAATAAACTTTATTCTAGAGGACACATAGGTCATTGGACCTAATGAGCCTAGAAGAGGCAGTTTGAGCAAGTCAGTCGTAGAGGTAGCTTGAGAGAGATTAGAGGTGAAGAGTTCAGACAAAGGTGATCATCATTAGTTGAAGAGTATAAAAAAGTGTTTAAGATAATATATTAAAGTTATATAAGTGGGTTATTATATGCCTAGGGTGTTGGTTTTTCCTTGCAATATAAATCTTGTTAAAGGTCTAGTTATTATGGGTGCTTAGCTAGACAAGGGTAGTAACTCCTTGTAGGATTGGTGTCTCACTAAAGTAAGGGATGGGTTTTATTGATCAGTTTGTGCTGGTCAAAATTTTGGATCTTTTTTGGTAGGACTATATTCCATCTTTTAGGTTTTAGTGGGTTTTATCCCCCAAGAGGGATTCCCACATATATCATGTGTTATGTGTTTGATCTTGTTATATCTTCCATATTCATTGCAATGGTTAATTTGTATGCATCATGATTATATGTGTTGAATGTTTAAGAGTTTTGAATTGAATTGGATTACATTAAATCACTAATTTACATCCCCTCTTAGTGATTATACCTCTAAAAGTAGACTAAACTCCTTTCTTTATTATAAGACAATGGGAAGGTGACATGTGTCCCTTCCCATCCCTTAAATCAAGGTAAAAACATCTTGTGGATGCTTATAATTATACCACAGGTGATTTTAGTGTTCAAAAAACACTACTCATTTTATAATTCTAAGAATTCAAGGCATGAGTTGAAAGTGTTTGGAAATTATGATGCCTGTGGTGAAATAGCAACAAAGTAAAGTAGATTGTTCCATAAATTTATATTATTCAATGGTTGGGAACCACCTTGGTTTAGCCTTTTTATGGTTTCTTAGACAAATATTGATGTTATATTAAATTAAATTGATATTTAATGTGAAATTTAAGCTATAGTGAATTGTTCAAAGAAAGATCAAAAGGAAAGGGTAGAGTAAGAAATAAACGGTGATTGAGAGTAAGAAAGAAATGGTGATTACTGAGCTTTAGTTATGAACATATTGATAAAGTTTCAAAGATCACCAAGCATGATCTCAAATAGTGTATAGTGTAAAGTAGCTTAAGCTCATGTTTCACTACAAACCAAGCCTAATTCTAGAGATAGGATGATAATACAAGTAAGAATTGGATTTACTTTTAAATTTTTACACCACAGCTAGATAGCTAATGCACATCTTTGTTGAAAAGTAAAATTAAAATCAATCTCATTCAACTAACTTATCATTATACAAGTTAGTAACCCTATAATTAATGATCTAACCTAGTATTCCTAGAAACTATTCATATTCAAACTTAGACAAACAATTGAGAAACTTATCAATTCAAACACATCAATTTAGATAATTCCTAGAGAATCCCTTGATCTTTTTATTAATTTCTTAGAAGTGTAAAAAATAGCTTAAGGTCTCTCTACTTTAAAAATGGTAAATACATGCCTTTATAGAAAATCTAGGTAGTATGTCAGTCAGTCTAAAAATATAGGTGTACAAAGATAAATTTAGTTGTCTTTGTAACAAACTACAATACACATATATTTTACAATCACAATAACCCAAAGGCAATCATGCTAACAAACTAGCATGTGCCTTAAAAAAAGATTCCCCACTAGGTAAACCATAACTAAACTATTGGAAGTGGGGCCCTTTTGTACTAAAGGATACTCATATCTCATTCATGATATTCATCCACTAGGCCTAAGTCCACAGTAGGCCTTGTGATGTGCTCCTCTTCTTGATCAGCTAGTTCATCAAAATCTGTCATTCCTAGACAAAGCTTCGTTAATGATTTTTGATTCATTGATTCTCTCCCCTGCATTGAATATCATGTCTAATATTCTTTTATTATCTTGTCTTTATTGTCTTTGACTCTTTCCCTTGATTTATTGAGTCACTAAAGTGGATCTGTGTTGGAGTTCTTTATCACTAATAATTCCTAGGGTGGTAGGTTATGCAAAATCCTCAAGCATAGTTCCCCATAGATTCTCAATTCTACCCATGACCTCTTTCTCCTCCTCAATAAGTCCTCCACTTTTGTATATCATGAACTCAAGGTTTGGACCTTATCTACAACAATTCCCAAAATATCACTTAGGTGCCCCATGATGATGGATTTAAAATCTGGTATTTGCTTCCTAACCTAGATATTAAGAAGTTGGGAAATATTATCTTTAGAAGTCTACCACTGAGTAACCAGCTCCTTGGCTAAGGTGGCCTAGTCCTCTAGTGAACCATGCCTTAACTTCATAGACTTAAATGCCTTGAACATATCATGAAATGATTCATCAAGTATATTAATCATGGAATCTAGCACTGAGAGAATTGCTTGAGTTTGCAAATTCTCTTTCTCCATCTTTAGGTTTTGGATCATTTACTTTAATCCTTGGACACAAACCTTAGCCTAATAATATTGAGCCTCAATTAAAATTTCCACATCCTCCTCGTAGATGGGAGCCTCTTCAAGTTATTTCCCTTTAATAGGGGTTAACCTTGTAAATGGTTCCACATTTTGAAAGGTGAATTATTTTTGAGCAACCATGATTGTCCTTATGGTGATCCTTTCTAGTCTTGATGTGTCTGGGTTGAATTGGACTTTGGTATCTATCTTTTTGAACTTTAGAGGCTCAGGTACCTCTACACTTGTACTATCAAAGGCTCTAGTGGTGTCAACTTTCTAGATTTTTTGAGCATGACAAAACTATATTTTTCTCTCTTCTTATTTTTCCACTATGTCCTCGATCCATGGTTTGATTTTGTCATGTATATTCAATCCAAATTGTGTCAAGGCCCATGAAGGAGAGAGGGATGGGACCTTCTACCACTTCCCATAGATAAACTAGTCAAGGATGAGTAGTCCATGGATAGGAAACTCATTATTGAAGAGGTTGACTTCACTAGTAGGGTGAGTGAAGGTCAACCTAGGCTTCTTCCTTAGAGTCATAGGAACCAAGGCTAGTTTTGCTTTCCTTTTCTCCCTTTCTAATGGAACCAAATTCTTCCTATTTCCTTTGAGGGATCCTCCTCTCTATTTGAGCCATATGCTACTACTATATTAATAAGGTCACCCTTAAATATCTCTCTTGGCTCAAGAGCTATTGTATCAATGAATTCTATGGGTGAAGGTGGTCTCTATGGGAGTTATAAAGGTGAGGGACCTTCCCTAGGTCTTTGTTCCAATCTTAGTTATCTAATTTTCTCCTTTCATTTTACATCTTGAGGTTACCTATCTTGAGGTCATTCAAATTGTGCATCTTATTGGTGGGGTTAAGGTCCATATGGCTACCCTTTGGGCTCCTCATGAGTGGTCCCAGATGGACCTAGCAACAAATTATATTGCAATGTTTATAATTTCCATATCTCCTTTGAAGGATTTTTATCCTTGATCAATCTACATTTCAACTTGATATTGTAGCTTTTGATCCTAGAGAGCACTTCCTCAAAATTTCTTTCTCTAATTTATATGTCATCATTGACACCTAGCTTATGTTAATATTCAACCTTTGGGATCTTTCTATCTCTAATGTGGTTAACTACCCTAGTGCTAGGGTCTCACATATTAAGGTCATCTAATTGGAAATCAAAATAGTTTCTATGTGTAACCATGATTTCCAGTTGCTTCCAATATTTGATTACAACCTTCCTAATATCTAATGGGATGGGATGGATTTTTCCCTTCCTTTTCTCTCTACATACTTTTTCAATGACCTAGATGATTTGGGAAGCAATTTATTGCTTAGAAAGCTTGTTAGGGGCATGGAATGGTATCTTGTAAGGTTGGGTTAGGATCCTCTCTATCATAATGATAGTGAAAATAGGATAATACCATACCTCTCCCATGGTTTCCACCTATTTCTTGATAATGGGATGAAATATTTTCATAATAACTCTTATGATGGCCTCAATTATGGCTGGGAAAACACAATCATAGATGAATTACATATGGTTCTTCTACTTGAATATATGAAATTTAGAATAATAGTGATAAATTGTGGTCCTACCATTAGGGGACCAATTTCTAATGTTAGTGAAGGTTACAGAGGCTCAAAAATCATATAGAATTTCTTAGAGGTCCATCTTTTGATGGATATGAAATGATTAGCCAAGAATAAGTTGATTAGATCTCCCATTAGAGGGGGAAATTTCTCATCTACCATGAAATGGACATAGGATACCCAAGCTTTGTTTAGATACATTGTGGAAGGGGAATAAAATGCTCAATTTAGTAGGGTCATGATTATTATAATGCCTTCTCTAAATTAGACAATAGGGATATTTCCATCTAGGGTTTTGAAGACATGGGGTCCTTGGATTAACCAAGGTATAAGGACTAAATCAAGGTCCTAGGTGTTAACCCAATAAATCATGATAGGGAGGTGGAGATGGGGTAAATGGATCCTATAATAGGTCTTAAAAGCTGTAGGAGATATGTATGATACCCTCTATTAATTACCCTCTTGAATGATCCATTCACCATCTATCTTACAATCACAAAATATGGGTGTAAGGACATCAATGTAGTGCATTACCTCTAGTTTTGTCATGGCATGGTGGAAACTAGCCATTTAAACTACAACCAAGTCATTTTACCTTCAATTTAATTTAATTTTCCTCATTTCCTCTTGGGAGATAGGCTACAATTCATCCACCAAGAATAACAATTCATACCAATTCCTCACTCTATAGATGTTTAGGGCCACCAAGTCCAACTCTATGTCTTTGAAAATCCTTCATTATCAGAGGTTAGATATAGCTTGGATTATATCTTTAATTATTACCTACCAATCACCATTTTAGATGTTACTAAATTTTTCACGCTATATTTTTAAGGGTTTTTATTATATCACTTGTTTTCAAGAGCACAATTATGCTATTTTGATTGAAATATAACTAATTAAACTATTTTTTGTCTTATTTATAGAGGGTTTAGGGTTTAGAGATTTAATGGTAGGAGATATCCAAGATTTTATTTCATACATGCTTTGGATTTGATGGAGACATTTTTCTTGCATGGAGATTATGTGGCATCATTCTTGGCCTTTCATGGCAATTTTCATAAGTGTCACTCGAATACTAGTTATTGGCTTTTAAAAGTCTCCTTTATTTCATGACATAGGATCAAGATCCTAGAATTAGCATGATCTATCGATTCAAATCCAAGTCCTTACCTTTTATTGGTCCAATAGTCTCTAGGCTTATGGTCATGATACTTCACATCCTCATATATCTTTCCCATGTTGTTCATCTTCTTTTAGTTGTCACCTTGGTCAAACACTAGCCATGTGTCAAGCTCGTGGAGTTTTGAAAAGTCGTCAAGCCTTTCATGCCATTGGATCAAATATAATGAGTGAGAAATTTCCATTGGTTGCCTAGCCAACCATGGTTCAAATGAAAATGTGACATGCATCCATATCTCAAGAGCCTAGGATTCCTTTAAAAATTCCACCTGGGCTTTATGCCATTGGACTAAATCTAGTGAACCAATGATAGCCATCAATCCACATGGGGGTTTGATCATTAATTGGATGCCTTTATTAGGTGGTCCCTTTTATTCCTTCCATTTTACCATCAAAGCACCACACATCCATCCCTTGTGGCCTTATGCTCCTTTTGACTTTTCTCCTTATGCCTCATGTTGTTGGATTAAATCTAGTGAGCAAGTGAAAACCATTGGATTGATCTTGATGCAAGTTTTTAAAGCCAAATTCTTAAGGCTAGGGCACTCCATCTGATCAAATCTAGCAAGCAAGAATCATTCATAATATCTTTCAAAGGTGAGGGAGATAATCATTAGAACCAAGGAGATAAATAAAAGCTTTTAGCATATGATATTAAGACTAAGGTCATGATAATTATTACGGCCTCGATATTGATAACCTAGGCTAAGTTAAGTGAAGTAAAAGGGGACCTCATGGAGCTATACCAAATTAGACACAAATAACTTAGGAAAAAGAAAGGGGGGAATATAATGAAGAGTTTGAGTTATGCTAAGAAAACATGACTTAAACCCATGCAAACCCCTTATTTTTAGCTCCTCTTTGCAATGAGTTTTTAATTAGTTCCCTCCAACATGGTTCCCTCCAATATTTGAATTTAAATCAAGGGCCATATATGGTTTTTGAACATAAAACCCTTAGGTGCCCACCATGGAACTTGTAAAATGACTCGTGCAACTCATTTGCATGGTTAGTCCAAAATAAGAAGATTAAATCACATAATCATGCTCTTTAATAGAGTGGATGATCTTAAATTTCTAATAAAACTCAACAATAAGGTAAATTTGGTAATAAAAAGGTTTAAAAAATCTCAAGGGACCTAATTTTTATAATTAGGGGTTTGTTGGCCCCAACACATCTTGTACTTCCATAACCTCACTTACAAGACTATATGGGTATGAAATCAAGTCCATACCTCATAAATGAATTCACTAACCCCTACCATAAATATCACATGGGTTGCCTCTATGTCTCTTATAAAGACTCTCCATCCTTCCTATTAGTCCAAAGACATAAAAATCAACACAAAATATCTAAAAAGTACATTTTGTCACTCTCTAAAGTTGGATCTCCCAATCCATCCGAGTTTTGAGTCAAATTCAAGGCACTTAAATGGCTTACAAAACATTTATGAATTAAATAAAACTTAAATATAACTCCTAAGGTTAAGAATTAAAGGTTTGAATAGTGTTAAAATAATTAAGGAAGCCTACATTTTTGGCTAGGTCCACAATTGATACAAGGAGTGGTTTGGATCATGGTAGGGTCAAATGGAGATGTCACTACTCTACCAATGATGCACTAATAACCAATGTATTCTTATTTTCCTTTTCAGCTTCCCCTATCACCTACACAACATTATTCACATAAAATTCCCTACCTTAAATAGGTGAAGCTACATAATATAAATAATAAAATTTATCTCAATCCATACCACATATCCAAGGCATAACATATCAATTCTATTAAACTACTAATAATCATCTAAACATATGTATAATTTAAATGCATTCTTAAGAACAATATCTCTAGTGGTACGTAACCAATATACATCATAATGAACAACCAAATGGTGTAAGTAAATTGATATCATAATGCATAAACTAATCATCTAACATAAGAACATAAATGTTCTTGTGTAATTGAAACATAAACATCTCATAATATATAATCTCTATCTTAGGCATAAGGGACTAATAACATCTTATGTCTTAACAACACAGAAGGCATGTCTTGATAGGACATGTGTACAACACAAAATTTCTAAATGTAAGAATTGTGAAAATAGGAGTATCACATCCCCCTCCCCTTATGTATATTTCATATTTGAAGTCACTGAGGTAAAAATTCTAGTTTATAGGATGTTATATCAATCTCTAGGAATATTATTAACTCTACTCAATGGTCACCCTAAGTTAATGATCACATATCTCTACAAATAGATCAAAGAGTGAAATATTATACACTAAAATATCCAATGCCACAACATAACCCATATCCATTATTCTTATATTTAGGAAGAAATAAATGATAACATTTAGCATAACAAATAAGGCCAAGGATCACACTATCCTCACAACATCTAAATAAGTAACAAGTGAGTCGATGTCTCCCTACTTTCTCAATGAGTTATGCAAAAATTCAAAAGCCTATATCATTTGCTAAGATAATAATATACTTTTAAACCACTACTCCCATACTCACTCAAGATAAAAGGTACACAAAAAGGCTCATCAAAATAACACATTTAAATAAGTTATGAATTTACCAATCCAATTGATTAAAATAAAATTAGTTAATCAACCTAGTGTTATCCAAAAAGTAGAACAAAAATCAAGGTTAATCAGCCCAATATAATCCAAATAATAATAAATTTGAAATGGTTATACAACCCATTCAATCCAAAAGTGAAGATAAGAAATAAGAAGATCCAATATTCAATAAAGTTTTTAAATTATAAATGGCTAAACAACCTCAAAATCCATAGAAAGAAAAATCATAAAAAATATTATTCTAATCCAATTATAAATCCAAATCAAGAATCAAAATAAATTCAAGGTTCACCATATCATATAGTAAAATTTTTAAATTACAAATATAATAATATTGATTAGTGTGGGTGTAAAAGTCCACAAGTGGAGATTAGGGAGCGAACATAACAATGACTAGAAACACAACTCTTTAATAACCTTTCACTATATGAATAATACATCACAACTTTGAGTTTTCAAAACCACCACACACTTATCAACCTATAAGTGGCAAATATCAAAATATGTTTCCCAAAACATGAGGAAAAAGATAAAACCACATAGACACATCAAGTCACTCCATTTATACAACTTATCAAGCTAAAATGAAGCAAAAGATATCATTTTTCAAAGGCCAAGGAATGTAGTTAAAAAAAACTAAAAAAATAAGTCCCCAATCAAAAGGAACACACATTTAACATCATATAGATATTGTTTTAATTATTTTGGATTCATAAGAGAAACATCAAGAAATAAAGTTGTTTGAATGCTAATCAGGTAATTTTTAGATTTTTATAATGTAATACATTATTTTAACAATATATCTTGTTTAATCATGTGCAATAAATATAGTAAATACTAATAAACCAAGGGATAAAGAGAGTGTATCTTATTTGTTATTCCATTCTAGACTATGGCAGTGATCAGGATTCATCACAAATTTGTATTAGATATTTGGAATTTATTCATTGTACATTTTGACTATTTTTTACGTTTAGATAATTGTGTTGATCAAGGATAGTAACATCGATGCATATGTCTATATTTGAAACAAGTGTCCAGTGAGAGATATACACATGAGTGACTTTAAATGTAGACCATACATAAAATACCCCCTATGTAATCATTTTATACCTAAACTTATGTTCACTTATATGCCAAATATATATAATAATCAACCCTAGTTCCTTTGCATTGTACCTAATGCAACCTGGTAAAAAGGGGTTAGTAACATGAGTCAAGCTAGCCCTATTAACCCCATTTTATTACTAAGTGATGCATATATAACCAATACTCCTAAGAAGGCCTTAGAATAACCTTTAGTTCTCCTTCCTATATATGTGTGTGGAAATTTAATAGTGATACTATATGCTCTTTCTCCTAAGAATGATTAGTATAAGTGATGTAATATTATATTTGACCTTTTGAATGCTTCAGATATTTGATTCAACATTGTAATGCAATTTTATATCTTGAAATGAATAATACTTCATTATTAGAGAGTTTCATTATCAAATTAGAAGGTGTATTAATTAGACCATAACCTTTGTATATATAAGAATCTTTTGACTTTAAATTAGAACCTAGTGACATAAAAAAATTTGACCATATGATGGGCAAAGATGGCTAACAAAATAGTCACAAATCAAAGGATATGAAAAATATAAGTCTAGATAATTGTGTCAAAGCTAGACACTAACATCAATACTAGTGTTTTGGATGGATGCAAGTGTTAGGGGATAAAAACATATATAAAATAGGAATAATAGGTAGGGATCTTTGGCATACATTAGATGAAGATAAACATGCATAGCACACAAGCCCAAGGGGAAGGTCAATCAAGTGAAACAACATGAAACTAAATATTTCCATGAGAGACCAGATCACTAGATGTCTAATTCTTAGTAAAAATATATATAAATACAAGAAGGCTATTAATATATTTACTTGTACCAAAATATGTGTCTATAGATATAAACCACTCAATATACTTATAATGATGTCACTTGATGGTGAGAGAGTATCAACTCATCTCCAATCCAGATAAGTGTTAAACAACACCTCTTCTCAAACTAAGTGTATTTATAGACTAAAAATCCATGAAAAAATTCCTAACAAATAATAAGTCACTAAAAAAACTAAATTACAGTCATCTATTATTAAGAGGAGTCACACCACTCAAGGGTGATGCCAATCCCCAAGGGGACTTTCAAGATCTTATCTCTTAGAATTGACATCATTAAGTAATAAAACCCATCTAAAGATGCATATTTTCTTATGTGAGAAACATAAAATGCTTGTATAACACCCACTACACAAGGCACAAGTGGCCCCTAGTGACTTTGCTTAACAAGCAAAAGGTCTAAGAATCACCAATGGTGCTCGATATAAGGTGATTGAAAAGGTTGTATGAACATTTTTTCATGAACTCATGAATTATGTTAGGTACTCACCTACCTCACATGGTATACAACAAACACTCTCAAGTCACTTTGTCAAACTAGCCATGACAAATCTATATGGTGTGGGTGATCCTAAGGACACACACTCATTCTAATAAAAATCATTAACCCAAAAAGGGTCCTCAAAACAATAACCCAACTTCCAAGACTCATGTGTCATATCCATTAAAGTGACTTAGAAATCAGCTCCTATAAGTCTAATATGAAATCATATGCTCATGGAATTCTAAATAACTCATATAATAGTTGGTGACAACCTTTTTAAGAAAGGATAAAAAACATCATGCAAGGATTAAATGTATAAATGGTACTCTTAGATGATTAATAAAATGGCACCACTATATATTTAATCTTCATATTAAAATACTTTATCAATAATCAAGCATGTGTAAGACCTACACTAGTCATCAATCCATACTCAAGGATAACCCAAAGTTTATAATCCAAACAAGGTATGGTAAAGTTGAGAGAATGAGGCACTACAAGCCCTAACACAAGAATTTAATATAGTACTACATGCCACTATATTTTGCATGCATTTTCACAACATGTACTATTAAAATATACAATATCCAACACCAAGAAGAGAAGGGTTACCTCAAATGATCGACACCCACAAAATTTTGGATATCACAAACAATGTTAAACTACATGCTCTATGTAACTAGCATAAAAAATAAAAAATAAAAAGCATACTATTCCCACAAGAATGTTTAATAATGAGGAGGTAGACCCACTCAATGTTACTACTACGTCTAGCTCTAAAAGAGACTTATCTTACATCAATGCTATCAACACTCATAGGTAACCTAGCCAACTAGATTCCACCACCAAAATCGAAAATTCTCTATGAGGAATTCATCTCCTTATTATCAAGGAACTCAAACTATCATGGATACATTAATCCATTCAAGATGTTCCACAATAATTAAGGTACACTCTAATGTTTATAAAAGTGAGGAAAACCAAATTGTATTACTCTTGAGGATCCCTGTCAACAAGTTTACCTTTAAACCACTATTGGTTCAACACAAAGGTGTTCTCTTAAAAAATTCTCTAAGAAATAGGGTCATACCCTCAAAGGGGTTATTGACCACAATAATTATACATCACCATCTAAACTAGATCCATATACCTTGGGTCTCTAGTAAACATGCACAAGATATAATAATACCACTCTAAAATAATCAACATTTTGACTAAGTTGATGATTGCACTTACTTGGTGTCAAGATGACTCAAAGGCATGCATATTCCTCTCTAACTAAAATTGATGTCTAAATATAATGGGTAGTCTCTCTATGTGTGCCTAAAAATAAGTCATATCTGACTACCAAAAAGAGATAAATATATTTTCCACAAGAATAGGCAAAAACAAAGTGAACCATAATAGTTTCCCTATCAAGGCCATCCATGTGGTATCACCAGTCCATCACACAAGGTGAGGACTAAATCTAATAACACTCACATGTATATGGATAGGTTTCAAGTGGAAACCCATGTGAAACACCATGAGGCTCTGATTCCTTCATGCATATTAATTATGTTCCTAAGTTTCTATAACCCTTTATGTCCCATTGAGATAAGCCTTTTAGCCTAAGGATAGAATACATACAAACTCTTCTTGTAACTACTCACAAGGAAAGAGTCAAAAATTAAGGAAAATGGGATAGATTCACTAAATGCATCTTTATTTAATCCAATCTCAATATTCAATTTTAGAGATTCATCAATCAACCCTATAACACACTTTTCTTGAGTGTCAAGGCATCATTTTCCTAAAATGAGGTCATTAAACCTAAAAAATCACATCTAGACCTTAGACATACAAGACACATTAGTGTCTAGTTGAGATAAATCTCTATGGTCTTAAGAACCAAGATAAATATATCAAATAAATCATCTAACAACTATTCTAAGGCAATATGTGTATGCCAACTATCATGGGAAAGTGCCATCAACCTATCACGCAAGATCTCACTCTTGAGCTAATATTCACTTGGCCGTTTTGGCCATCTAGCTTCCTAAAACTTGGTTAGAACCTTATTCCAAGACTTCATCAAACCTCATTTATTCAACTAGATGGGTGGATGTCTAAAAATTATAGCATGGGTATCTCAGGTGTAGAGACCAAAACAAGAATCCAAGTTTTTATTACTTAGCCAAAGATTCCATAGTCAAAGGAACCCATTATGTGTATTTTTCTTACCTATTTAATGATGTGTAACACCCAATAAATAAATGCATTATTTAATTACATAGGAATTGATACCAAAAAAATATCCCATGAGCTCTTAGTATTTTAAATAAAATATGATACCAAAATTTCATGCCCAAAAACTAACACAATGGAAGGACATGTAAAAATAGGCATTTTTTTAAGAATGTACAACACACATTCTACACACACTACCAACATTTGAAAAAATACATGACAAAATATGTACAAACATATAAACAACCTTCATGCCTAAATGTCATGGTTGAAATGCACAGTCTCCACACAACCATGTAAGTCCCAATTGCTCTAACCAACCTACAAACTCTTACACAAGCCTAAAAATCTCTAAGTGATACTAGTAATCCCCATAACCCTAAATACTAAAGGGACACATATTTAAATGGAGGTGGGTTTGAGCAACCACTATCTTGAATAAAACATCCTAACTCACAATGGTGTTCAAGGAGATTTTTTAGTGATTTTAGCTAATCATGGGCCTTGGTTCACAATTAAGTCATAAATAAAGTTTAATTTTGCATTGACTTGGCTTAGTATAAATTAATTAAATAAATATCACTTAGTCCCCATAGGACCTAAAAAGGTACCTAAAATATCTCTTTTAAGCCCTGCTAAGATTGGAGTAATGTATCTCCATTGTCAAATCAAATTGACCTTGACTATTATATGTAGTCAAAGTAAAAGATGCCATAAAAATACTTATGGAGGCCATAAGGTCTTCAAATAATTTATTGAGTTGAAAAATTGTATTTTTGAATGAGGGAAGAGGTGTTGGAGGATGAATTTTCCATATTCATCCCCCCTCTCCTTCCTCAACCCTAGATGACTGTGAATTAATGGAGTCACTAAGGTTTTGTTCAAAACTATCTTTTTCATTTCCAATTTTATAGCATGATAAAATAATGCATGATATTTTTTATAAGTACCCAATTTGATGAAAATATGTGAGGAGTTCTTAGCATCCCACTATTTTTAAACAAGTACTGGGAGCTTCAAGCTCCACCACAATCATTAATAGCCACCAACAAGGTTTAAGATGAAAATTTTAGCAAAGTTTTTTTAGGTTTTCAAATTTATTTTAAACTTAAGGGGACAAAAAAATAATAGGGATCTTGTTATGGCCAACATTCCCCCTTTTTCACAAAATGAGGGAACCCTCATTCTGAATATCAAAACCAAATATCCATGATCCATTCTTTTCTAACTAGATTTGCCTAAACCAAGGCCTCAAAATCTTGTGTTAACTAGATTTCCCTAAATAATGGCAAACCTTGTTTATTTTATGACTAAGTTAGGCTTCTTATTTTAGGATTTAAATCACTAACCTTGCAGATCAACTTTAAAAATAAGTTCTTAGAGTCTCGATTCTTTCCCAAAGTGACATACCCAATGTCCTACAGAGTAAATATAAATTTGAATGGTAGTTAGGTAAGTTATAAATCGATTGCACATATTTTCATTTTTACTTAGTCTTTTTGCATGGGTTTTATAGGGACAAATAGGTAAATTAGAGTATTACACATAACAAGGTGTCAGATCATCCAGTCTTTTGGTCTTGTCAGAGATGTTAGAGCCTAGGGTAGCCTTAACCACTCAGGACATGCCATGTAGCAAGGTGTTATAAATGTTAAAGATTTGGGGAGCTTATCCCACTCAAAGCATGCCACATAGCAAGGTGTCATGGTGTCTAGTCTCCCAATCCTATTATATATATTAGAGCATATAGGATCCTAATCCACTCAAGGTGTACCACATAGCAAGGTGTCAGAGTGACTAGTCTCCTAGTCCTAATGGATATGTCAGAGCCTAGAAGAGCTTGATCTACTTAGGAAATGCCATGTAAAACAACTAAGTATATGATCAAGTAGATACCTAAGGCCATAGGATTATTATAATTTAGTATGTATGGATCCCAAAGACTAATCATAGGATTTGACATATCCCTAAATCACACCTCACCTCTCCTAAATATGTGACATGAAGTACAAGGCTACTCTTAGGTGTCAACCATTGATAGTAGAACCAATAATCAGATAACACATGGTATAAGGTAGGAGTTAAATAAGATCACTTGAGGATATGTGATCACATAATACCATACTAGGAATTAATGAAATAAAAATACGGGTATGACTAGATAGTTTTAAAATGTCGCATCACCATTGTTAAATCTGGTTGGTAGTGTAGGATCATGAGCTTCAAATTTAACTCTAGATTGGGACATTAAGAGAGGAGATCCAACCACCAACCTAGATTTGAATACACAACAAGTGAGATTCTAAATGCCATTAATGTTTGGGATGAATTTATGATTTTATAAATATCCTAAAGAAGGCTCTATAATGGTTATCATTATATACCCTCAAGATCAAATTAACTCTTTGTTTTCTTAATCATGTCACATACCTCTACATTCCCCCCTACACTTAATACCTTTATATTGGCCTCCATCTTTCTATAATGGTTATGTCCTCCTTAAACCCCAAGGCTAAACTTGAGTATAGGGATACCATATTCTTAAAAGGCATGACCCAGTTCAAATATTATAATGACCTATTCAAAACTATCAAACAAGTACACAAGGACTCGATATCTAACAATGATGATCATGATGAGTTTGAAGATGCACTTAGGGATTCTAATAAATGTGGTCTTCATATGGTGACAACCAAACTTAAGATATTTCCCTTAACTAATTTATTTGACAACCTACTCCTCACCACCAAGTGAGTGTGGGACAAATTCCATGATTGGGTCTTCTTGGACAACTCATAGCACTAGATTTTAGACTTCTCTAGGAATGCCTATAACGTGTATTACTCCCACTTAGATTTCACCTTATCATATGATGTAGTAGTATTACAAATTTAGACTAAAACCTTCCAAATTTATGAGGTCTTTTAATATTAGGTGAAGAACTTAGATGCCAAGTGGGTCATCAAGGAGGACATCAATGTATACCCATTTTGCACCTTTTGGGAGGAGGTATAAGTGGGTATGATTCTATTAAAATCATTATTCAAGGCCCAGGATTGTTTGCATGTTAACTAATTATGGGTTACCCTCCTCCATATGATCCTCATTGGATCCAATGTTCTAGACATGGGAGGGTTGATCAACTTCAAGTTGGTCAATGCCATAGTAGATGCCTAAGTAGGGGACATTTTTATATGATGAGTTATCTCATAGATGCGGTCTATGAGATGCTCACCTTCAATCCATTAAATTTTCCTACATAGATTCCATGGGGATTGGTGGTCTATGTAGTATTTTATAATATATATGGCCATCAGTACCATAACCATATCTGAGATATCTACGAGAAATTCTACCTAATGATGTACAATATGATTAAAGATGCCCTAATGACCCATTTATTAAAAGAACTTAAGGACTCTATTGTAACCATCAATGGCTGTTAGTACTACTAGGAAGACACCATGATTTAAATCATGAGCATTCTTAAAAATACCCCTCACTTGTCATACTTCATCCCAAATTACATGATAGAGTAGGAGATCACGTAATAGATGATAGAAGGTTTTTTTGGATTTTGCATAGGCTACCAATAGAATTCATTTCTATCACTCCCAAGCTCCATTTGGTACCATATTTACAAGGCCTTCTTATGCTTCTAAAAAATGGTGGCTAGGTAGTACTCCTTATCCTTAGGGAGAGTCAAGATCTATCATTAGGACCCTAATGGCATGATCAGGGTTCATCTAGTGAGGTACTCAACTCACCTCAATATCAACTAGGCCACCAGTTAGAGAATAATGATGAGTTATACCTGAATGCAATAAATGACCAAGAGGTGTTGGCCTAAATTATAGCTTAGAAGAAGAAGAAGAAGAAGAATAAATGAAATAAGGGGCAATTGAGCCCATCTATGCCCCCTCTAGAACCTACTTTTTCCATGGAGGATGTCACCCTAATTCCTGTCATGATTTATAAGAGGATTTTATAAGATATTCCACCACCTTCTCCTTTTTAATCACCTATTTCATGTGCCCCAACTCCACCTCCTAAAACAACACCTAATCTTCATGCCTCGACTCCACCTCTACCTCCACCTCTACCTCTTCTAGTAGCTCCAATATCCTAGACCCATCCAAACCATACCTAATTAATGTGTCATTAAGTGGCCCAGGCATAGGCAACTCAAACATTATCACTTTGACACCAAGTTGTATAGACCCTAAAGTTCAATGTTTGTATAATCATAAAGGTGAGCCTAGAGTGAGGATCCTAAAAATCACTAGTGTAGGTTATCCCTCTCACTCCAAAAAATTTACAAGTTCCTCCCCTCACTCCCACCACCTTATATCTCCCCCTCATGACACCCTTAGTTTTTTCCCCTTTCATAAGATCCCTAAGTGGTGCTTCCTCTCTTCCCCATTGTGACCCCTCCACTATTCACCTAGGTACCCTTTTCCTTCTTCCTTTTGAGCATTATTGCTTATCATTTTCCCTTTTTCCCATCCATTTCATAACCCAAAACCTCCCTAGTACCTTCATTTGGCATGCCTTCAACTTAGGTACTTAAAGATGCACTTCTTTCGACAAATGCAGTTGTAACCTTTAAGAGTGCATCTAAAGTAGTTAAAACCATATTTTATCTCCCTTAAGTCCTCCCATCACCTCCTTTGAAATTCCATCAACCTCCATAGTCATCCTGCATATCTCCTTCTATCCCTAATAGTCCTATCATGGCATTTGGGGAAAACCTAGGTAAAAGACCCAAGAAGAAGCAAAAGGTGACTCACCATCAAGATTTAGTTTAGATACCTCGTACCTCAACTCCTACTCTATTAACCTCTATGGTTCCTCCAAATATATTCACTATAGTTCCATGAATTACTCCCCTTCTCCCACTTTCCATTACCTTAGGTATGTATGGATTTGGCTTTAACTAGCTAATCTATTCCCTTCTAGTAAACACCCTCTCTCAGGAGTCATTGCCCCTTAGGTAGGCATAACCTAAGAGTAGTATAAATCATATAATTTATCATGGGCATCTCATTTCATACTTCCTCTCTTTTCTCCCATTCCCCCTTCTCCTCCATTTATTTCATAATTCATCCCTTCTACTTCCTCCATCTCCCTTCCATAGCATCTTCCACCCTTCACCACCATCTCTACCACCACTCTAACCCCTCCCAAACCCCAGGGAATGGTCCCAAGGTTGAAAACACCAAAGATGACAATCCAAGGTAACTCTAACATACAATGGAGTTTCGAACAAGCCATAATAAGTATGAAGAAGACCCTAACATAAAAAATTATCTAAGACGGGAAAGTAGTTGTCTAGAAAAAATAATCCACTCTTTGTTTTCTAGGTAACCCATTACATGTCAAAGAAGCTCTTTTAGGATATACAAAGTTAGGTTCAAATACTATAATCCCATGTGAAGATCTCCTTCCCCACCAAGATAATTGGGTAGTTCAAGGATGCCCTCTCACTACTCTTCTCAATTCTAGGGAAGTTAATGGAAACTATGGTAAAGACTGATGTGTTCATCTAGTGGACTCAAGATTTCATGGAGAGAATCATAGATATTGATGGGAAATGTAGGAATCTATTGGTGATAATCAACAAAGGTATGCTCTCAAAATTAAAATCAACGCCCATCTCTAATTTTGGGTTGTATCAAATGTATGTTAGGAACATGAAAATTGATATGGAGTATTAGTTGGTTATGGATTAAACTATAATAAGACCCTTAGAATAGGGTAGTAAAAATATATTGACCTAATTCAAAGATTTTAATATATCTTTGTTGTTCCACCTAGATGGCACCCTATTGAACAAGGGAGAATTTGGAGTCTACCTAAGTTACTTTGACCAGGTCATGAAGAAGAAAGTCACCAAGGTTAATAGGAAAGGTGCTTAAGTAGTTCTTAAGGTTTTAATGCAATCTAAGGAAAACATTAGCTAGGTGTCTAGGGTATAAGTGTCTATGAAGGCTCCCTTCTAGTGTACTAGATATTGGAGATGTAGGCTGATATAATATACAAAGAGCCATTAATGAAACTTGATAAGTTGGATTGAGAATTCAACCTCATGGTATCCATGATGGAGGTAAAGGATGCAAGGTTCAATTAATTGGGAGGTAGATCTTCATAGCTACCTCATGTATTAAGTAATTGGTCCCCATAAATATTTTTAAGGGATTAAGAAGATTTTGTTTTAAATTTTGAATTATGGTTGTAAGTACCATGAATGGTCATCATGGCCCAGGATGGTAATCTCATGTTATTTAGAGGTGAATCCCATCCTTATCTATAAAAGGAAAATTCATATTTTAATTTAAGGGCTAACTAAATTTTGGTTGAAAGTGTTGTCATATTAATGCTAAGATTTCACCTACTTTATCCTTCATCTCTTTAGACTGTATAGTTGGCCATGATGGATATTATTGTAATATAAATTATTCTTGTTAGTGAATACAATTTTATTTCATTGTAAAAGGCTTATTCTATGTCTCAAATTATCCTTCATCTCCATTTTAGATTTTTTTTAATGTTATATTAATTGGGCTAATACCTTGCTATTAAATTTATGTTATGGTTATGATGTGTTTGTCTATTATAATCCCACTATGAACTCTCTTATTTCTCTTTTTCAAGTATTATTAATTTGTGTTATAGTTTACAAGTTACCATTAGAGGTTTATGTGTTATCTACTATAAACTTCTAGTACTTATATTTAGTGAGGGTTCATAGTTGAGGAATGCTCCTTTGTTTCCTTAGAATCTTCCCATTGTGTGTTCTTAGAGGTAGAAATTTTAGTGAAACTCAATCCACAATGGTATGACCTTGGCAAGGGCACTTGGTTCTATGGTCGATGCATTGATTTCATTCTAACTATGGAGGCTCTTTTTTATATCTAACTCTCCCTTCTTTTTTTGTGTTTATTTTCAAATATTGAACTATTATTTTACCCTTATGTTTAGAAAATAGAGGATCACAACATATAATCATTAACAACAACTTAGGATAATTAGACTCTTATTCAATCATTTTTATTAAACTTTCAATGGTAGAATTGCATCTCTTGGAGACTATCTCACATAGACTCCATAGTGAATTAAAATATTCAAAGCCATGTCCTAGTATGATTCTAAATCAATCCTAAAATAGAGGATGAAAGTCCATTAGTGTTCCCATATTCTTCTTTAAGAATACCCAATCCCATGGGTATTTCATGATCTAGATTTTGGACTGAATAATATTTGGTGCTTGGAGGGCCTAAATATGTGTATTTTAGACTTGTCATTAGTTTATTAATTAAATAAAGGCAACAAGTGTTTGCTTATTGAGCACTAGTTTATTTTAAATTATGCTTGTTGATAACAATGACCTAACTATTGTTTGATTGTGAATCATCTTATAGATTATTTTACCTATCATAAGGGATAGGTCCTATTGTGATTGATTGGTGATTTCCTCCTAATTTTCCATAGAAAACCTAGGCTCAACCAACCTGGACTTGTCATGATTCAAACTAGTTTGTCCTCACAACCTCTTCTAAATTTATAGACCAAGATGGCCTAGTTGGTTGGCTCTTCCATTAACATCTTAGGGGTTTTCCATGATTTACTTAGAAACCTTGAGATATATCTTCCCCATTTCACTCCTAGTGTGGGATGCACTATTGAAGAGCACACAACTTCTTATAAAACTACCTTAAGGATCTTTAATGTAGAACATGAGTATGGGTCATGCAAGATTTCCCCTTTATGTTAATAGACTCATCATATGATTGGATCCTTAACCTTCTTGAATATTCAATCCTTAGTTTGGACCATTTTAGTAATTCCTTCCTCACCCAATTTGGGCAAGTGATAGACCCTAGTGTCCTATACCAACAATTTACTTGTATTGAATAGGATCCCAATTAGCCCATCAATAACTTCAATTATAGGTTTATAAAAATGTATAACTAGCTTAGCATGCTTTATCAACCTAACCCTCAAATAGCACTCAAAATGTATAAGAATGCATTAGACCCTTGGATGGCCATGTTTTTGAGGAGAGACCTAAAATAACAAACCTATCCCTTTATTATGTAGGAGCCATCAGGATAGATACATAACTAAACCCCCAAGTCCACATGATCACCCCCATCTTAATGCTATACCATATATTCCCACATTGAGATTCTTTCCCACCATTAATTAGAATGCCCTAATGCTTTAGCCACTCCCTATAATGCATCAACTCTTATAGGTTCATCCCACTTAAAATAAAAAATTGGGTTTTCTTAACCTAGGGGGACATGAACTAACTCCTCAAACACCATAATATGGAATGTTAGTAGTAGCTAACAATACCTAAAATATACCTTGGGAGTCCACATAGAATGAGTTGGATACCATTCAATGAATGGTAAAAAATCTCAAGAATGATTTATTTGGGCTACAAAGGTAGGTAAGTAACTGTAATGCATAAAGTTCCATAAAAAACTTCACATATCAAACACTGATAAATAAATATAATCATACTCATAATCCCTTAGAATTCTCACCTAATAGGTTACCCAAAATAAATATCTTTAAGATAGCCTTACCTAACTAGTGTTGAGTGCATAACATGATATCCCATGGGGAACTAGAATGCACATAATTGAATTATTTTTTTGAGATATTCTAGAATTAAATGGAGGAATATGAAGTGGTCCTAAATCACCCTGAATCATCAAACATGGGTAAAACCCCTAACACTTCCATGGTGTTAGAGACCATGGATTTCCTTAACCAAGAATAAAATGAACCAAAGGAGGGTATTAGTGAGGTATAAGCATTTCAAAAATTCCATAGGATTAACTATGACCTAAATAATAGGCAACTATAATAACCCCTCACTACCTCAACTCCCCCTAATAATGGTGTAACCTCACCTAACTAAAATTCTAGGAATGACCCCCTACCTCCAAAACCTTAAGAACTGACTCCTATGGAGACCCTGATGATCCAAAGTAAAGGGGGTTATAACATAGTGGAGGATATGAAAAATATCAAATCTAGCATCACACTTTATGAGCTTGCTCAAATCACTGAACAACATGAACTACTAAAATCATTTATTTAGAAGCTGACCCCACCAACCCTACTAGAACCAAGATCACCCCACACCAATGTGACAATTCATAAGAATAATATAGAGGTTACCCCTTTCCTCTTAACCATTTAGTTATTTGGAAATAATCTATAGCAATGCCTAATAGATTTAGGATCCTTAGCCAATGTAATGGTGGTAGGCATATATGAGAAGCTCGGGTTGATCCCTATAGAATTAGATAAGGTAGCATTCCATAGCTATAATTATAAAGTGAATGTGATATGAGAACTATTGAATGTACACATACATTTGGAGTCCAAGCATAGGATTTAACATTTCATAAGCATCCAAGTGGTGGATATTCCTAAAGCCTACAACATGCTACTCAATAGCGATTGGTACAAAGCCTCAAATGAGTATATGGCCACATATTTATCCCATATTTGGTTACCATGAAGGTGAATATCGGACCAAATATATGTGGATAGAGAACCTCACATGAAACATGTGATAACTAATTACAATGCCATTAATGAGAAGGTAAACCTAGTATCCTTAGATCTAGATATCTACATATTGAGCACAAATCCACCCAAAGACCAAGTTGGCCATTTCCCAAACCCACCTAGAATATGATATCTCTATATAGATGGAACTCATTCCAACAAGGTAGTGGAGATAGTATTTTAATCTTACACCCCCTAGGGAGGAAACATTCAACATTGTATATGTTACAGTTTCCTTGTGCAAATAATATGGTAGAGTATGAAGCACTAAACCTAGGATCATGATTTTCATTGAAATACAAATTAATTAACTAAGATTATTTAGTGACTTTGAGATGGTGGTCAAATAAATCAAGTCAAAATTTCAATGTAGGGTATCATATATTAGGTGGTATAAGCATAGGTTTTGGTACATAGTCAAGATGTTTGATGCATTTAATATCATCTCTCTACCCTAGGAGGAAAACCAAGTAGCCAAATCACTAGCATATATAGCAACTAACTTGACTCCCGTATATGACACTAAGTTACAAGAGTTCTTTGTGGAACTCATCCCATGCCCCTCATACTTGACAATGTGATAAACTTTTAGGTCTATGAGGATGACCATCAAATCATCCAATTTATATGTAATGATGGGATAATTGAGACCCAAGTTATAGATGAGAAAGATAGATACAACCTAGGGAATGATATAGATAAATATGGGATCCTTAATATTCATCAGAACTAGTTATCCAAATGGATGATCTCATTATAAATATCATTTGATACATTATGCCCCATATTTTATGTGAAAAATCCTAAAATCTAGGACCAAAGTTTCAACTCATCAACCTCAACCCTGCAGACAACCCTTAAGCAATCAATGTACATTCCAACTAGATAAATTATGAATTAGATAAATTACAAAGATTACTACTGAGACATAAGGATTTAATGACCTAGGCCTATGCATACTTTAAGGTCTTCAACCTGAGAGTGATCACTCACACTATCCCCCTCAAACCTAGTCAAAAACTATTTAGGCAAAGAAAAAGAATGGTAAACCCAATCATGGATCCCTTAGTACACAAGGAGGTCCATTAACTATTTTATTTAGGGATAATTTCTTGGTTTTTTACTCCACCTAGGTGGCTGACCTACTGCCTATGCAAAAGTAAAATGGAGAGATCCACCTCTGTGTAGACTTTTAAAACTAAAACTAGGCATTTGACAAAGATAATTACTCATTGCCTTCCTTTGATGAATGTCAAATGATGTATTTCTTAGAATTTTTTTGGGATATAGCCACATCTTGGTTAATTTCAAATATAAAGCTAAGACTATCCTTACCACCAATTCGATCATATCTTATTATAAGTGAATGCCCTTCGGGTTGATCAATATTGGTGCAAATTTCCAAAGAGCGATGGACATTGATTTTGAAGGACTAATTTTAAATGTATAATAATATATATAGATGAACAAACTATGTTTTCAAAATATAAGTTATATCACATATTCTATTTAGATAAATTATTTAAAAGATGTATAAGGTATGGAATTTCCCTAAACCCAAAGAATATCATGTTCGGTGTCACCAAAGGTAAGATTGTCGATCACATTATCACAAAAGAAGGTATTTTCATTAATCCTAAAAGGTAGATTTAATTTCCAAAATACCTTCATCTAATAGTAAGAAAGAGTTAAACTCATGCTTTGGAAAAATTAACTTTGTGTGTAAGTTTATTTATGGATTTTTTGAAGTAGTAAAACCCTTGAATGCTATGTTAAAATAGGATGCAAAAGTAAAATGACATGTTGAATAAAAGAAAACTTTTTAGGATATCAAAGATGCCATTATGCAAGCCCTAGTCCTCATCAACCTAGACTATACACAAGATTTTTATATCTACCCCTTTACTTTTGAACAAACCATTATTTCTTGTTTCACCTAGATATTAGAGGGAGAAATCATGTCATTAATTTCATGAGCACCAATCTCAAGGATGTTGAAATGTGATATTCTACCTTAGAAAAGTATCCCTACACCCAAGTTTAAGGTAGTGAATAAATTTAGACATTATATCCTCAAGATTAATGTGCACATAATTTTCCTAAACCCAAAAATAAAATATATGCTAGGTTAGAACAAGTTGGCTGAATGTAAAAGATGATGGATGATAAAATTTTAAGAATACAACCTAAAAATCAAACTATCCAAACTAGTTAAAGGATAGGGCCTCACCCAACTAGTAACTGAGATAGATTCAAGAATAGTTATACACCAAGTAGACCATATGAGAGTGATACAATTAGAATTATATGCCATGGTCATGCATTTTCTACTCTATGTAAATGCACTTCTGGGACTCAACCGCACATAGAATATGGCCCTCCGATTGAAGGCTACACAATACATGTTTAATAAGGGAGTTATCTTTAGAATGAACCATGAATAAATCTACCTCTAGTCTATGTTAAAAGAGGAAGCCAAATAAATAATGGTAAGTTTTCATGAAAAACTAGTATTTCGTCATCTTACAACAGACACCATGCACACCAAGTTATCTAAGCATGCTACTACTATCCCACACTATTCAAATATGTTCAATCCCATGTTTCCTTTTTCCATCAATGTCAAACCTTTACTAAAATATAAAGCCATGTGGCAATGCTACTATATCCCATTTTGGGTTCAACACCATTTTGCTAGTGTGGATTGCACTTTATTGAAGTCATCAACCCTAATTCATCATCCATCCATAAGTTTATCCTTACATGCATAAAGTATTACATAAAGTCATTTGAGGAATTTGCAACTAAAAGAAGCAATACTACCAAAGTCATCAAGTTTTTGGAAAACACCATAAGCACCTATTTTGGGGTCACCATATCCTTGGTGTGTGATAATGGTCTTACCTTTCAATATATAGAATTCATAGAATAGCCCTATGATAATGGAATCATGCTAAGGTTCTCATATAATCATTACCCATAAGGCAACTAATTGGAAGAGTCCACCAATAATAATTTAATAAACACCATCAAGAAGTCATCTAAAAAACCCCCAAGAATGACACTCATTACTAAAGTTATCTCTATGGGTAGACTACACCAAGTATAAACAATCCCTCAAAATCTCTTCTTTCCTTCTAGTTTATGGACTAGAGATGATTATGCGAGTCATGCTCAGGCTACCTACTTATAAATTCATGCAAAAATTCATGAAACTAGATGATAAGGTGAATTCTAAACTCTTGAACATAATTCACCTTGAGGAAGCCTAGGATGAAGCTTTGTTAAGCTTCAACAAACATCAAAATATAATCAAAATGTGATTTGATTAAAGAGTTATGATCAATACCTTATGAATATCTTACCTACTCCTAATGTGGGATAACACTCATGACAATAAAATCCAGCATTCAAAATTGTATCCCCTCTAGATTGGCCCATACAAAATATCCAAAATCCTAGGTTAGAACACCTTCACCTCAAGGATATTGAGGGAAATAAACTACCACTTTTAGTAAATGGATAGTTCCTAAAACACTATTTATTGATTGTCCCATCCAACATAATTTCTAAGTAATATAGGAAAGGTTTTGTAATGTATATATTAGATAAGTTTTCTTTTGTTGTGTGTTTTCTTTTGTCATGTTTGATTTTGTTTTGTTTTTTGTTATTTTGTCTTTCATATTTTCTTGTTGGTGTTTCTTTGATGCATCTCCTTGCTAGTATTTGATCCATGTGATGATCAAAGCTTAAGAAGAATTGTTGAGAAATAGGAATACCCAGGCAGAATATTCATTCCACACAAGTCAATGATGGTAATTAAACCTTTTTTTACATTTTTAAATTTAAGATGGAAATTATTCTAAAATAAATAAGTGGATTTTAGAACAACCCACATCTTAATAGATCCACCAAGTTGCACTTAATGTAGCATCTTAGGAAAAGACAATACTATTCGATCTAACCAAGAAATAGTTGGGTATTTAGAGCTTCCACATCATCTTTACACCCTTGACTTAGTCCTAAAGCCTTAATGGAAAAAAATAAAATAAAAAAATATTTCACAAGGAATCTTGGAAAATAATAAGAAAATCACACATAATCTAAATTCTAAGTCTCCCTCAAAAGGGCCATAGAGGAAACCTCCATCACAAGAGTTTCAACCTAGATGGAAATGGATCAAGTCCTTAAATGGGACTAGAGGCATTTATCATGGCTATGGATGATTTTCTAGTAGTAGATAAATTCCCACACTATCCCCCTCTAATATATTAACACCCTCAAAGGATATTGTTATATCCAGTCCAACCTTTGTTACTCGCATAGAGTCTAGAATTAAATGGAAATTTGAGAATCACTTCTTACACACACTAGTGTATATATATAAGATGGAATATCATTAATCCACTTGTTATTATGTGACTTTAGTGCCTTCTCTTTTATACTATGTATGAAAATCTCTATTATAATATTTTTTCTATGAAGGGACAAAAAATTAACTAGTTGGATTCTAAGTTATTATCATCACTTTCCTATAAAAGTTGTCATTTGTCATGGACAAAATACCCCCTTTTCATAGAAATGGGGTACCCCTCCTAAATATTAAAACTAGAGCTCCATGATCAAGGCTCATCTAGCAAGGTACTCAAATCACCTCAATATCAACTATGGCCACTGTTAGAGAATGATGATGAGCTATACCTGAATGTAATAAATGACCAAGAGGTATTGACCTAAATTATGGATCAGAAGAAAAAGGAAAATAATTTCTATTTGGCCCCATCTATGCCCCCTATGGCACCTAGTTTTTCCATGGAAGATGTCAACCTGACTCTTCTTATGGTTTTCAAGAGGATTTTACAAGGTATTCTACTATCTTCTCCTTCATGATCACCTACTTCTCATGACCCAACTCCACCTCCTCAAGAAGTATCTACTCCTCACACCTTGGCTCCACATCTAACTTATCCATTAGCTCTAGTAGACTATCCCCATCCAACTCAAACATGCCTCATGTGGTTTTAGGTAACCCAATCATAGGTAACTCAACCATTATCACCTCAACCCTAGGCCATATAAAACCTAAGGTTTGATGTTTGTAACATCCCAAAGATGATCCTAGAATAAGGCTCCTAAAAAGCATTAGTTTAGGTTCCCCATCTCACTACCACTAATTTATAGGTTCCTCCCCTCACTCTTGATACCCTTTATCTCCCCCTCACAACACCCATTAAATTTTCTCCCCTTACATAAACTTCCTAAGTGGTGCCTCCTCTCTTCCCCATTGTGCCCCTCCACTATTCACCTAGGTACCCTTTACCTCAATCCTCCTGAGCATCCTTACTTCTTCATTTCCCTCCATTCCATCCATTCCATAACCCAAAACCTCCTTGGTACATGTTTTCTCCAAATCTTACACCCTAGAAGAGGGTGTTTAGGCCTCCTCTATATTTGGGCAAGGTTGGGACATTTCTAGGCATGTGGGTGTGCCTATAGGTGGAATGAACCTCTAAGTTTAAAGGGCTAGCTCCCTACATGTGTGTCTACAAAATGGCCACTATTTAAACTAGCTTGATAAATAGAAAAGGGTTAAAAAGACATAAGGTAAATATGATCTAAAAATGGTGATGCACCAAAATTATCCTCCACATGAATGTCATACATGATTACATGATATAATAGAATGCAAGCCTATTGCCAAGATATGAAAATTTCTAACATAAATGTTTCAATGTAGAGGTGAGACATGAAATCACACAAGGTAAATAAACTAAAATACAACTTATGTAGTTTTAAAAAGGTTATACAAATGTAAAATCTCATACATTTGGATACACTCTACATGCCCTGTTAGACTAAAACTCCTACTCAAAACATGAAGGATAAAGGACACAAGGATGAAACCATCACTTGTTGTCACTCTGTGTCTCTTACACACTTAAGAAATTATTTAGAACTTGAAATTAATAGACCTGTGCTTGATTACTTAAAGGAAAGAAATGACAAAATAATTTAGTAGGACTTCTCCATGCTTTTGTGGATCTCTTTTACACTAGCCCAAGGGCTATAGTTATAGCAAAGAGAATAGAGAGAAGAGGTATTTGGTGTTATCAAGAGGAATCATTTCTATTGGAAGTCTCCATCTTCAACTATAACTAACTTTGCTAATGATGCTCATTAGGTCATTTTGATTTATCCATGTCACCCTCTTGAATGTCCTTGGCTTGCCCTCTTGGAGATGATTTTAACATCTACTAAACAAAATAGAGCTATGTGGAGATGGTGCCACCTATTGGAGATTTATTTTAGTGCCTAAATGCTTCTCCTTAGCTTTTCATGATGCATAATGACATGGAGAGAGGTTGTTTTTATTTTATTTGGATATCTTTATTTTTTAATTGGTCCTCAAAGAATGACTTAGATTGGTGATTCTGAGTCATTGATCTATTGGGCATGGATTCATATCGATCATCCTCCATTTATCTCTATCTCATGCCACATGATAGCTTCTCATTTTTTTGATCATGATGGTGGTACTATGTCATTAGACCAAGCTTATTAAGGTAAGCAACCTTGGAAACTTGATTTGCACTTACAGACCCATTTGGGTTCTCTGATTGCTTCAACTTGCTTGTTTCAGGGTTTTCATTGTTCATGACTTATAAATTTTGAGTATTCACCTTTGGAGAACCGAATTTTCACCATCCATGAGTAATTCAGGTTCATAAACCTAAATTACTTCTACTCATAAGAGCCCTGGAAGACAAGCACTGATGAAAACCTAATTTGCACTTGTCTTTGCTTTAAGTATTTAGGTTTTTTTAGGCTCCTTCAGGTTTTTCATGCTCCATGTCTTTGGGATTTTTTCTTGTCTTGGATTTTAGAGAGTGACCCTTTGGATTTTTTTGAATGCCACTTAGATAAAGAAAGTGACTTTCAAAAAAATCCTAAAGGGCACTTCGAGAGATAAAGCGTCCCTTCAAAAAAAATTCAAAGGGCACTTGGCTTTGATTTGTCCCTTCAAAAAAAATTTGAAGGGCAGTTTGGGAGGAAGTTACCCTTAAAAAAAGTTTTAAGGGCACTTGGGAGATGAAGTGTCCCTTCAAAACTTTTTTGAAGGGCACTTTGAAGAAAAGTGTTCCTTTGAAAATTTTCAAAGCGCACTTGAAAGAGAGAGAAGGTCCTTCAAAAAAATTTGAAGGGCACTTTGGAAAGAGAAAAAATCCTTCAAAATAATTTTGAAGGGTAAACATGAAGGAAAGTGACCCTTCAAAACTTTTTTTAAGGGCACTTGGGAGATGAAGTGTCCCTTCGAATAAGTCCAAAGGGCACTTGGAAGAAGATAAGTGTCCCTTCAAAACTTTTCTGAACGGCACTTTAAAATAAGGAAGGAGGAAGAAAAGCTTCAAAGGGCTACTTTGGGAAAGACTCGAGGAAGGATTATTTTAGACTTTTTGTTCAAGATAAAAGGCTAAATGAATTCAAAATATGGGGAGAGACAAGGAAGGCTTATTTAAAAGGCTAGATAAAAATCTAAAATGAGAGAAAGACTTTAGGAAGGATCCCTTGGGAAGGGGACAGATGGATAAAAATACCGTTAGCTAATTTTTGCACCCTCAATAATATGTCACTACAATATTTTTATCCATTTGTCCCCTTCCCAAGGGATCCTTCCTAAAAATCTTTATCTTATTTTAGGTTTTTTATAGCCTTTTTAGGAAGCCTTCCTTGTCTCTCCCTAGCCTTTGAATTCATTCAAACTTTTATCTCAAACAAAATGTCCAAAAGAATCCTTCCTCGAGCCTTTCTCGAAGCATCTCTTCAAAGCTTTTCTTCATCCTTCCTTATTTAAAAGTTCCCTTATAAAAAGTTCCAAAGGGACACTTCTCTTCTTCCAAGTGCCCTTAAGACTTATCCAAAGGGACACTTTGTCTCCCAAGTTTCCTTCAAAAAAGTTTTGAAGGGTCACTTTCCTTCATGTTTGACTTTCAAAATTTTTTTGAAGGCTTTTGTCTCTTTTTAAAGTTCCCTTCAAAAAAATTTGAAGGGACTTATCTCTCCTCCAAGTTCTCTTTAGACTTTTCTGAAGGGACACTTTTCTTCAAAGTGCCCTTCGAAAAAATTTTGAAGGGACACTTCATCTCCCAAGTTCCCTTTAAACTTTTCTGAAGGGTCACTTCCTCCCAAAGTGCCTTCAAAAAAATTTCAAAGAGACACTTCATGTCCAAAGTTCCCTTTATACTTTTTTAAAGGGTCATTGCCTCCCAAAGTGCCCTTCAAAAAAATTCCAAAAGGACTAATCCAAGCCAAGTGCCCTTTGGAAAAATTTTGAAGGGCCACTTTCTCTCTCTAAGTGCCCTTTAAGATTTTTTTTAAAGGTCACTTTCTTTAACCATGTATCCTTAAAAAAATCCAAAGGGTCACTCTCTAAAATCCAAGACAATAAAAAATCCCAAAGACTTGGAGCATGAAAAACCTAAAGGAGCCTCAAAAAACCTGAAGACTTAAAGCAAAGACAAGTGCAAATTGGGTTTCCATCAATACTTGTCTTTTAGGGGTTTTATGAGTAGAAGTAATTAAATTTTACAAACCTAAATTACTCATGGATGGTTCAAATTGGGTTCTCCAAAGGTGAAGACTCAAAAATTTATAATTCATGAGCAATGGCAACCCTAAAGCAAGCAAGTTGAAGCAATTAGAGAACCTACATGGGTTTGAAAGTGCAAATCAGGTTTCCAAGGCTAGTTAACTTTATAAGCTTGGTCCAATGACATAGTACCACCATGATGATTAGGTAAATAAGAAGATACAGTGTGGCATGAGATAGAGATAGATGGAGGATGATCCATAGGCATCCATGCCCAATAAATCAATGACTCAGAATCACCAATTTGAGTCATTCCCTTAGAACCAATCAAAAAGGAAAGACAAATCCAAACAAAATAAAAACAACTTCTCTCCATGCCATTATGCATCATGACAAGCCAAAGAGAAGCAGTTGGGCACCAAACAAATCTCTAGTAGGTGGCTCCATTATTAGTAACCATTTTTGGCACCATCTCCGCATAGCTCTATTCTATTAAGCATCTATTGAAAAGCATCTCCAAGAGGGCAAGACAAGGGCATTCAGGAGGGTGACATGGATCAATCAAAATTCCCTAATGAGCATCATTAGAAAAGTTAGTTATAGATAAAGATGGAGAATTTTAATAGAAATTATTCATCTTGCTTACACAAAAGACCTCTTCTCTCTCTCTTCTCTTTGCTATCAATATAACCCTTGGGCTAGTGTAAAAGAGATCCATAAAAGCATGATGAAGCCCTGCTAAATTGTTTTATCATTTCCTACCTTTAATCAATCAAGCATAGGTCTATTCATTTCAATTTTTGAATAATTTCCTAATTTTGTAAGAGAAAAAGAGTGAAAACAAGTGATGGTTTCATCCTTGTGTCCTTTTCCCTTCATGTTTTACATAGGAGTTTTAGTCTAATAGGTCATGTAGAGTGTGTCCAAATGTATGATATTTTACATGTGTATAACCTTTTTAAAACTACATAGGTTGTATTTTAGTTTATTTACCTTGTGTGATTTCATGTCTCACCTCTACATTGAAACATTTATGTTAGAAATTTTCATATCTTGGCAATAGGCTTACATTCTATTATATCATGTAATCATGTATGACATTCATGTGGAGGATAATTTTGGTGCATCACCATTTTTAGATCGGATTTCCCTTATGCATTTCTAACCCTTTTCCCTTTATCAAGCTAGTTTAAATAGTGGTTATGGTTATTTTATAAAAACACATGTAGGGAGATATCCCTTCAAACCTAGAGGTTCATTTCCACCTATAGGCACACCTACATGCCTAGAAATGTCCTAAAATTTCCTAAATATAGAGGAGTCCTAAACACCTTCTTATAGGGTAAAATATTTGGAGACAATAGTTTTTCCATGCCTGATGGGACTCCAATTCCTAGTTATTTACATGTTAAGGTGAATGTTGGTCTTGACAATCTTGAGTTCATACTCTTAATACAACATTTGGTGACTCTAAAAGGGTGAGAATCACTAGTTATAGATCAGGTTTTCCACATTATACTTCATTGTCCTAACTAGGTCATCTAGGATTTTTGATCAAACCCCTTTAGTGAAAACTCTTCCTAAATAACAACACCCTGAACCATTCCTAGCCCTAAGAGATCATTGTCAAAGAGGTTTTGAATAAGAAGAGGAAGAAGTTGAAGAAGTTGAATAAGCTGAAGAGATAGGAGATCAAGGGGAAAGAAGAGAAATTGGGGAAATAAGAGAAATGGATAGACATCAACCTTTCTTAGCTTAACACCCAAAATCACATTGACCTACCTTCATATGACCCTATTCCTCCAAATGCAACCAAGAGTCTCCCTAGTTTCAATGGTGAAGGTTCTATTACACCATCTGAGCATATTGGAGACATTTGAAACTTCTATAATTTCAATAATGTCACCCAATCCAATATAGTCATTATATTATTGGTTATGTCTCTAAAAGGCAAGGAACTTAACTAGTACAAAATGTTGGAAGGTGGTTGCATCATAAGCTAGGATGGTTTTGGGGAATCACTGGTAACAAGATTTGAAAATAAAAGTGACCATACTTCACTAATTCATCAAATGAATGTAATAAAAAGAGGTCATAATGAATCCATGGGGGATTTTAATGAAAGTTTTCAAAGGACATGGTATACACTACCACCTATCATAATACCCCCTCCAAAATTTGTATTCCCCACTTACCTCAAAGATATTGTGACTGATGTAGCTATTATGTTACAGTCAATGGGAGGTTTTACTCTACTAGGTGCATATGAGCTATCCACTAAAGTTGAGAATAACTTAATACAAGATGGAAATATACCTCTAAGAGTTTCCATTCCTTTTTTGTCCCATAATTTATTTCAAGCTTTGAGCATAGTGCAGGTTCCTAATTCTAATGTGAAGCTAAGATCCTTCCCTAAGAGATGGATAATGTTGTGGACAAGGATGAAGAGATCTGATCATTACAAGCTTAACTCAAATAAGCTTAGTTATAGATGAGTGCTCCACATAATCATTAATATTATCCTCAATAAGGATATAAATCTCTACCCAATACAACTACTAAGGGAGAGGACATGATCAACAAGGTTAAAATAGCTAGCCCAATGCCTATAATCCTAATTCCACTCCTCTTGTGAAGATTGTTATTCTAGTGCATGCTAACCTAGTTTAAGGATAAGATCATTTGGACCAATGGGGACAACCTCAAGGTAAATTCATACATGATGATAGATCCAAAAAAGCTTTGTCAATGTAAGAGGAGGCCACTCCTTACATGATGTTAAAAGAAGCAGGTCCCAACCAAAGGGATATGCATGGAGAAGGTAGTGGCCAAAGTATTGAGATGATAAAATTCTAAGATAAAGATGGTTGTGTGTTAAATCAAATCACATCAATTATATACAACATAAGAGCCAAGAAGAGAGTGTTTGGAGAAGATCAAGGAGTGCATGTAACTCTAAGTGATGCCTCTCCATGGCCAAAAAGTGTGAATCCTAATGATGTACCTATTATAATTCATGTTCCTCAATAAAATTAGAGTGTAGGTGGGATTATCAAACCTAAAAAATAGTAGTTCTAGACTCCTTATCTACCTTCAAAGGTCAAATAAAATTTTAATTCTCCCTCTCTAAATATTATTGATTCTTTGAATAATGCCAAGACAAGCATATCTCTTTTTGAAGTCTTGCATATGCCTAGTCAAAAAGAGCTATTGCAAGAACAAATTAAAAACATTCATGTAAACCCTCAAACTTCAAATCACAATGGTTTATCCCTTACCAATTAGCCAAGCCATGTCTTATAACCCTCCACCAAGCCTGAAAAGCCTTCACCCTTATATCTCACCCTCATTATGGGAGATAAGCTAATCCATAATTGCATTATGGATAGTCGAGCAAGTACCACTATCATGCCTAAAGTGGTGGCTAAAAAATTGGGGTTGAAATATGAGCCACATAGAAAGGGTGTATTACAACTTGATGGGACTCCAACCAAGATAGCTCCATTGATCAAAGGTTTGAAATTCTTTCTGCATGACTACGCAAGTTTTCCAATTTTGCAAGACATTGTGGTGGTAGACCTTCCAGCCCATTTTGATATCTTCTTGTCAAGGGATTTTATAGCTAAGATAGGATGTTACCTTTATAATAATTTGTCTTTTATATATTTTAACACAAGGCTATGGAACACCCAAGGTAACTATAAGGACTCAGCCCTTAGCAAGGTTTCATATTGAGCCATACATGGAAACAAATTTAGCTCAAAATTATCTAATCAGTAAAGAAGGTGTCATAAATGGTGAAAAATCTTCCCCTCTTAAAGGTATTTCTAATCTTTTTCTTGACAAATACAACATTGAAACACATGGACTTGATCCATATACTTTCATTGAAGAGACTGATTTAGGAGTTTACTGCATGCATGAGAAAGATGTTTCTATTCCTTTACTCACTAATGAAGATCATGAGATTGAAGGAATTTGGGAAATGTTTTTTGATTCCTCAATAAGCAAATTAGGTGTAGGGTTTGGTGTTATGTTATTTTTCCCATCAAATAATCGATAATACTCCTCGTATAGATTCCACTTTAACTACACTTGCAATGTAGCAAAATATGAAGGTCTAGTACATGGTCTCCAATGGGCAAAGAGAAGAGGAATCAAGAATTTGAAGTTCTTTAGAGAGAGTGATCTAGTCATCCACCAAGTAAGAAGTCAAATTGTAGCAAAAAATATCTTACTTAAATCATACAAGCATAGCGTATGGGACTTGCTTGAAGACTTTGATGCCTTCAACATACACTCTATACCAAGGGATTCCAACAAGCATGTTGACAAATTGGTTGCCATTGGTGCAAGGTTTGATATAGCTACTAATGTGGGACACAAGAAGGATCAATCCCATATCAAGATCATTATGAGAATCTCTATCCTAGATAATGAATTGTCATGGTATGTGTTTGAAAGTGATGGACACATTGCACACTTCTTGTATAATGAGGCAGGTTTCTCTTCAAGAAACTAAACAAGATTACATGATTAGTATGAAGAGCAAATCATTCAGCTAAAGATGAAAAAAATACCAAAGGGTCTAATTACCTTAGAGAGTGTTTTCAATGAGGATGACTAGAAGAAGAAAGAAAGAGTTAGCATGTTAGTAAAGGAAGAGAACTATGAAAAAGTCATGATTTACAAGGACAAGCTCCTGAAGATTGGTAATCTTTGTTCTTTGTCTAAAAGGCAAGCCTTTGTTGAACTGTATAAATAGTTCCATGATATATTTCCTTGGGAATACAAATATTTAAAATGGTTTGATCCAAGTCTATCTCATCACACCATTGATTTATATCCTAGAGCTAAATAGGTCAAGTAGAATTAAAGCCCTGTCAATCCTAAGATATAATAACTGATGAAGAAGGAGTTGACCAAGCTGATTGAGTCCAAGATTATATTTCCTATCAAGCACTCGACTTGGGTAGCTAATCTTATACCTATCTACAATAATAATGGAGAAATTAGACTATGTGTGGATTATAGAGATCTTAATAGAGTGTCTCTTAAGGATCATTATCCATTGCCTTATATGAAGTATATTCTACAATTTGTTTTAGGTTCTCAATGCTTCTCACTTCTTGATGGTTATTTAGGCTACAATCAAATATTGGTAAATGAAGAAGATCAATTCAAAATAGCATTCAATATGAAATGGGGGACCTTTGCCTATAACAAGATGATGTTTGGTTTATCAAATGCTAGCTCCACATTTTAAAGGGCAATGGACATGGCTTTTAAAGGTCTAATTAATAAGTTTCTACTGGTGTATCTTGATGACATAACCATTTTTTCAAAGTATGCTACTGATCACATGGAGCACCTAAGGTAGGTGTTTAATAAATGTAGGGAGTATGGAATATCCCTTAATCTAAAGAAGTGCATCTTTTCTATCCATGAAGGCAAGCTTTTGGGTTATATCATTTAAAATGAAGGCTTAGCTATTGACCCCAAAAGGATTGAGGCTATCCTAGGCTTGTCCTTACCTTAGAACAAGAAGGGACTAAAAAGCTTCTTGGGGAAAATAAACTTTGTAAGGAGGTTTATTCTAGTCTTTATAACTATGGTAAAGCTTATCAAAGTCATGCTAAAAAAGAACCAAGCTTTTGCTTGGACAAAGGAAGGTAGGAGTAGTTTTAAGGAAAGCAAGAGAGAAATTTTAGAATATCCTACTCTCTTAAACACAAATTTTTCCAAGGATTTCATATTTTACACCTTTTTTAACCTTGACGCAATCTTAGTTATGCTTATATAGAATAATGATGAAGATATTGAGCAACTAATTACATTCATCAACCAAGGGTTAGAGCATTATGAGGTTAGGTATTATTTTTTTAAGAAGTAGACTCTAATAATGATTAGAGGGATGAATAAATTCAAGCACATGGTTTCTAACAACAAGATACATGTCATGATTTCTCATCCTAGCACCAAGGAGTTTCTCCTAAGCAAGGACCTCAATGAGAAAAGAGCTAGATGGATTATAAAGGTGATGGAGTATGACTTAGACATTAAAGTGATAAACTTGTTAAGAAGAAGAGGATTGTGTGAGCATCTAGCTTCATACCTTCAAGAGTCAAAGGAGGAAATCATGGCCAACCAAGTTCAACCTCAACCAACTGATCAAATGCAAGCTCAAAGTTAGACACAAGATATAATTAGTTTTCTTAAAAAGTGAGTGTCTAAATAGCTTGAACAAGTCTCAAAGGAAATATTTTAGACTATAGACCATTCCTTATTGCCTTGCTAATAATGTTCTCTTTATAAAGGACATAAATGGTGTGTTATTGAGATGTGTTGACAATTACCAGTTTGATATGCTACTAGAAAAGTTTTATAATGGTCTTGATGGAGGTCATTTCTCTCTTAGAACAATGGCTACAAAGATAATGAGGGATAGTTACTATTGGCCTAGTCTTTTTAAAGACTATTATCATTAGACTAAGGTGTGCCATGAATGTTCCTTCTTTATAGGCAAATAGAAACTTTCATCCCTTTCATTGAATCCTATCCAAGTGGACCAACCTTTCATGTAATGGGACCTTGATTTCATTGGTATGATCAACCCTCCATCAAGTGGTGGACACAAATTAATATTGACTACTATGAACTACTTCACAAGGTGGGCAGAGGCTATTGCATTTAAGGAGGCAAGTGAAAATACTATCTTGGAGTTTTATGACAACATTATTTCAAGGTTTAGAATTCCCCATGTCATCATTTTTTATAATGCACTTGCCTTCATAAGTGTTAAAACTTATGATTGGAGAGCAAGGAATGGAGTTTACTTGAGTACCTCATCTAATTATTACCCTCAAAGTAATGGATTGGCTGAGTCTACCAACAAGAACCTCATCAAAATAATCAAGAAAAAATTGGAGAACAATCAAAGAGCCTAACATAGCAAGTTAAAGATAGCTTTATGGGTAGATAGAATTTCTCCTAATAAATAAATTGGTAACTCTCCCTTTGTACTTATTTATGGGAGAGAATCCAAATTGTTTATATCTAAATAACTCCCTACCCTAGAACTTGCACAACATCTAGAATTACTTGAAAACACTCCAATGAAAGTCAGATTGATAGAACTAATGTAGTTGTAGGAGGTAAAGGATGATGCACACAAGGATATGGAACACCATCAAGTGCTCATGAAGAGATCCTTTAAAAAAGGACAAGTGTAAGAGTGTTTAAAGAGGGTAACTTGGTTTTGAAGTGGGATGAAGATAGAGCAAAACCAAGCATGCATACAAATTTTGACAATTTGTGGAGTGGCCCTTACATCATCAGTAAGTAAAATTAAAGTAACTCCTTTCAATTTCCAAAATAAATGGAGAAGAGTCTCCTATCCTTGTGAATGGGATACACTTGAAATATTATTACTATCCCTTGCTTGTCTCATTATAAATACTAGTTTAGGTGTGTTTCCTTCATTTTGTTAGTTGTGTGCTTCCTTTATTTTGTTGTCTATTGTTTTCCCTAAGTGCATTGTTGCATGAGTGTTGTCTTTAATTCCCCTTGTTTGGTGAGCATCTTTGCCTTGTGTGTTTATTCACCCAGTTGTGTGTTCTTGGACCAAAGATTCTTCAATTCCCTTTGTAGCTTGTATGCATGACTCCATGCCCGATGGAAGGAGTAAGATGACTAGTCTTAAGCATAGCAAGCATGCCTCCCCTAGAAATCACCAAGTTTGTTAGTCAATTTTTGCACCCTTAGAAATTGGCCAAGTACAATGTTTTTATCCATTTATCCCCTTCCCAAGGGATCCTTCCTCAAAGTCTTTCTCTCATTTCAAGTTTTTATTCAACCTTTATAGGAAGCCTTCCTTGTCTCTCCCTAGCCTTTTAATTCGTTTGACCTTTTATCTTGGATAAAAATTCTGAAAGAATCCTTCCTCAATTATTTCTCAAAGAAGATCTTGAAAGTTTTTCTTCCTCTTTCCTTCTTTCAAAGTGACCTTTGGAAAATTTCCAAAGGGAAAATTCTCTTCTTTTAAGTTCCCTTCAAACTTATCTAAAGGGATACTTCATCTTCCAAGTGCCCCTCAAAAAAGTTTTGAAGGGTCACTTTCCTTCATGTTTTCCCTTCAAAATTGTTTCGAAGGCTTCTTTCTCTTTCCAAATTTCCCTTCAAAAAAAATTGAAGGGCCTTCTCTCTCCTCCAAGTACCCTTCAAAATTTTTTAAAGGGACACTTTTCTTCAAATCTCCCTTTAAAAAATTTTCAAAGGGACAGTTCATCTCCCAAGTTCCCTTTAAACTTTTTTGAAGGGTCACTTCCTCCCAAAGTGCCCTTCAAAAAAATTCCAAAGGGACTAATCCAAGCCAAGTGCCCTTCATAAAAATTCCAAAGGGCCACTTTCTCTCTCTAAGTACCCTTCAAGATTTTTTTGAAGGGTCACTCTTCAAAATCCAAAACAAGAAAAATCCCAAAGACTTGGATCATGAAAAACATAAATTAAGGAGCCTCAAAAAGCTTGAAGACTTAAAACAAAGACAAGTGCAACTAAGGTTTCCATTAGTTCTTGTCTTCTAGGGTTTTATGATTAGAATTAATTTAGGTTTATGAACTCAAATTACTCATAGATGGTGTAAACTAGGTTCTCTAAAGGTGAAGACTCAAACTTTATAAGTCATGAGAAATGGTAACCCTAAAGCAAGCAAGTTAAAGCAATTAGAGAACCTGAATAGGTCTACAAGTGCAAATCAGGTTTCTAAGGCTACTTAACTTAATAATCTTGGTCCAACAACATAATACCACCATCATGATTAGGCAAATGAGAAGCTAACATGTGGCATGAGATAGAGATAGATGGAGGATGATCCACAGGCATTGATGCCCAGTAAATCAATGACTCAGAATCACTAATCCAAGTCATTTATTGAGGACCAATCAAAAAGGAAAGACAAATCCAAAAAAAAACTTCTCTCCATGCCATTATGTATCTTAACAAGCCAAGGATAAGTAGTTAAGCACCATAATAAAAAGGGTGGCTCCATTAGAAGCAACCATTTTTGGCACCATCTCCACATAGCTCTATTATATTAAGAAGCCATTAAAAACAATCTTCAATAAGGCAAGCCAAGGGAATTCAGGGGGGTGACATGGATCAATAAAAATGTCCTAATGAGAATCATTGTCAAATTTAGTTACATCTAAAGATGGAGACTTCTAATAGAAATGATTCCTCTTACTAGTGCCAAAGACCTCCTCTTCTCTCTCTTCTCTTTTTTATAAATACAACCCTTGGGATAGTGTAAAAGAGATCCACAAAATCATGGTAAATCCCTATTGAATTTTTTTTTCATTTTATACCTTCAAGAAATAAATCATAGCTTTGTTCATTTCAAGTTATAAACAATTACCTGAGTTTTTAAGAGACACAGAGTGACAAAAAGTGATGGCTTCATCCTTGTGTCCTTTATCCTTCACATTTTGATTAGGATTTTTAGTCTAATATGTCATGTAGAGTGCATCCAAATATATGATATTTTACATGTGTATAACCTTTTCTAAACTATACAGGTTGTATTTCAATTTCCTTACCTTGTGTGATTTCATATGTCTCACATCTACATTGAAACATTTATATTAGAACTTTTCATATCTTGGCAATAGGATTGCATTCTATGTATCATACAATCATGTATGACATTCATGTGGAGGATAATTTTGGTGCATCACCATTTGTAGATCAGATTTACCTTATGTATTTATAACCCTTTTCCCTTTATAAAGCTGGTTTAAATAGTGGTCATTTTATAAACACACATGTAGGGAGCTATCATTTCAAACCTAGAGGTTAATTTCTACCTATAGGCATACCCACATGCCTGGAAATGTCCCAACATTTCCTAAATGTAGAGGATCCATGAACACCCTCTTTTAGGGTGCAAGATTTGGAGACAATAGTTTTGACACACCTAGTGGGACCCTAGTTCTTGGTTATTTACATGTCAAGGTGAATGTTGATCTTATAACATGAAAATTCCCACCTCTAATTTTGGGTTATATCAAATCTATGCTATGAACATGAAAATGGCTATGGAAAATTGGTTATTTATGGCTTAAACCATAAAAATAACCTTAGAAGAGGGTAGGAAAATGATATTGACCTAATTCAAGGAGGTCAATATATCTATGTTATTCCACTTGGATGGCACCCTACTAGACAAGGGAGAATTTTGAGTCCACCTAGGTCACTTTGACCAGGTCGTGAAGAAGAAAGTCACCAAAGTGAACAAGGAAGGGGACTGGGCAATTAGTGATCTTTCAACATAGTCCAAGGTAATAATCAACTAGGTGTTTAGGGTCTATGTGTCTATGAAAGATCCATTCTAAGTGTACTAGAGACTAGTGATGTAGGTCAAGATAATATTCAAAGAGCCCTTGATAAACCTTGCTAAGTTGGATCGATAATTTGACCTTGTGGTAGTTGTGTTAGAGGCTATAATGAAAAGTTAAAGTAATTGGGAGGTATATCTTCATAGCCACTACCAATATAAACTACATGGGTCCTATAGATCTTTTTGAGGGATTGAGAGGATTTTGTTTTGAATTTAGAATTACAGTTGTAACTACCATGAGTGTCCATCATGTCTTAGGATGGGAATCTCATGTTATTTGGAGTTGAATCCCATCCTTATCTATAAAAGGAAAAGTCATATTATAATTTAAGGGTCAAATAATTTTTTCTTAAACGTGTTGTCAGATTAAAGCTAGGATTTCACCTACTTTCTCCATCTCTTCAGACTGTAAAGTTAGCCATGATCGATACTATTATAATAACACTTATTTTTTTAATGAATATAATTTTAGTTTTTTTCAAAAGGCTTATTCTATGTCTCAAATTATCTTTCATATCCATTTTGGATGTTTTTTAATGCTATATTAATCAAATTAATACCTTGATATTAAATGTATGTTATGGTTATGATGTTCTTGTCTATTATAATCCTATTATGAATTCTCTCATTTCTCTTTTTATAATATTGTTAATTTGTGTGCTACTATGCAAATTACCATTAGAGGTTTTCATGTAATCTATTATAAAATTCTAGTACTTATATTTAATGAGGGTTCATAGTTAAGGAATGATCCCTTGTTTCCTCAAACTCTTCCCATTGTGTGTTCTTGGAGGTAGAAATTTTGGTGAAACTTAGTCCATAGTGGTATAACCTTGGCAAGGGCACTTGGTTATATGGTTGATGCATTTATTTCACTCTAAATATAGAGACTCTTTTTTTTCCTTACTCTCCCCTCTCTTTTTTTGTTTATTTTCAAATATTTAACTACCCCGTTCCCCTTGTGTTTAAAAAATAGAGGAGCACAATATATAAGCATCAATAACAACTCAGGATAATTAGACTCTTATTCAAGAATCTCATATTGAAATTTTGATGGTGGAATTTCATCTATTGGAGAATATCTCACATAGATTCCATAGTGAAATCAAATACCCTTAACCATGTCCTAAGGTTATTTAAAATCAGTCCTAAAATAGAGGACAAAATTCCATCATTGTTATCATCTTCTTATTTAGGAATACAATGTATTTTAGACTTTTCATAGGATTTTAGACCAAATAATAGTTGGGAATAGGATGGCCTAAATCCATGTATTTTAGACTTTTCATTGGTTTATTAATTGAATAAAGGTAACAAGTGTTTGTGTATTGAGCACTATTTTATTTTAAATTGTGCTTCTTGATAATAATGTACTAACTATTATTTAATTGTGAAGCATCCTAGAAACTAGTTTACCCATCACCAGGGCTAGGTCCCATCACTAATGATTGGTGATTTCCCCCCTAATTTTGCATATAAAACTTAGGCTTAACCAACCTAGACATATCATGATTCAAACTAGTTTTTTCCCACAACCTCTTATGAATTTACTACCTAAGATGGCCTAGTTAACTAGCTCTACCATCAACATCTTGGGGCTTATCCATGGTTTACCTATAAACCCTAAGAAATATCTTCCCCATTTCACTCCTAGTGTGGGATAAACTATTAAAGATCACATAAATTCCTAGAAAACTACCCTTATGTGATCAAATGTAGAACATGAAGATGTGGCTTGTATGATTTTCCTCTTCATATTGATGGACTCAGCATATGATTGGTTCATCAACATACCTAAAGATTCAATCCCCATTTGGGACCATTTTAGTACTACTTTCCTCACCTAATTTGGGAAACTGAGTGTCCCTAGTGTATTATACTATCAATTTACTTATATGTAATGAGAGCCTAATGATCCCATTATGAAATTTAATACTACATTTCTAAAAATATATAGTTGGGTCTATTGTAAATATTGACATTGATGTCAAAGGTTTAGCATTATTGGTGATAAAGGCCCCATTACATTTAATGTTGTTTGTAATAAATATATCTTGGCTAATATGAGTTAATATTTATTTAATATTAACGAATATATTTTTGGTTGCATATGAGACAAAAGAAGGGCCCATGGAGAAGTCAAAGAGCCACAAGATAAAGACAAAAGAAGGATGGGATGCATTTTCCCATGAAGAGTCATCTTGGGGAATCCCAAGAGTCACCAAGTGAAGACAAAAGAGGAAGGGCACAATTTCTCATGAAGGGACACTTTGAGGAATACGAAAAGTCACCAAAGATAAGGACAAAAGTGGGAAGGACGTTTTTGGTCATGAAGGGTCAACACATGACTTTTCAAAGGCAAGAATATGAAGGGTCATACAAGTTTGGCACCATTTTCCATGAGGATTGAAGGGTCACAAAGGGGGAAGGCCAAAGGTCATTTTGAAATCTATAAATAAAGGCTTGAGAAACCATTTGTAAGATGAGAGATAGAGGTTGATTTGATATTGTAATATCTATCTTAGAAGATAAATCGTGAGAGATGAATATGATTTGTATTTGTTATATCTAGCTTAGAAGAGCAAAGGTGAGAGAGAGGAAAGAGATATTTTATTGATCTATCATTTATTGAGATAGCAAGATTGAGAGATAGGTGTGTGGTATACACAAAGGGGTTGGTGATCCTATGGGTTAGTGCTCATGAATTGTTGTTGGGTTGGTGCTCAGTAAAGGGGTTGGTGCTCATGAATAGTTGTTAGGTTGGTGCTCGGCAAGGGGGTTTGGTGCTCATATGGGTTGGTGCTCATGAATAGTAGTTGGGTTAGTGCTCAACAAAGGGGTATGGTGCTCCTACAAGTTTGTGCTTGTGAATATTGTTTGGGTTGGTGCTCATTCATATACTTGAGATTGTTCTCCATGGTTTTTCCCACATTGGGTTTCCACGTTATATCTAGTGTCTCTCTCTATCTTGTGTGGTGTTTATTGTTTGAGTTTTATTGCATATCTTGAATGTTTGAGTAAGTGTAATTTTGTTAAAGGAAAGTTTTATAAGATATATGATATACTAATTCACCCCCCTCTTAGGATATCCCATGCTTAACAATTGGTATCAGAGTAGGCTCCTTTTTGAAAAGTTGTATAGCTTGAAGGTAGATCAAGAAAGCATGATGGCTAGGTCACAGGAAGGATTTTCTATAAGTAATGCACCTTTGTTTGGTGAAATGAATTATGTTTTTTAGAGCATGAGAATGAAGGTTTATTTGATGTCCCTTGGATTTGACATATGGAAAGTAGTGGTGGAGGAATATGAAGAGCCACAAACATTTGTAATTACTCTAGTAGAAAAGAAGGCAAGTGAATGTAATGCTAAAACTTTAAATGTTATTTTATGTGGTTTATGTGAATCTAAATTTGTTAAGGTTATGCAATGTAAATCTACTCATGAAACTTGGGTAAAACTTGAGAATATTTACAAAGGTGATGGAAAGGTTCAGTAAGCTAAGTTGTAGACTTTTAGAAGGCAGTTTGAAAGTTTGAAGATGGAAGAAGAAGATATAACAAGTTATCTTTTGTAAGTTGATCAAATCATAAATCAGATTTAAGGTCTTAGAGAAACATTGGATGAGTCAACGGTGGTGCAAAAGGTTTTGAGATCTCTACTAATGAGATATGATGTAAAGGTTTTAGCAATCGAGGAGATGAATAATTTAGCCAAGCTAAAGATGGATGACCTTCATGGTATTCTCATGGATATGAGATGCGAATAAAACAAGATAAACCCTCAAAGAGAGAAGCGGCTTTCAAGACATCAAAGAAGGAGAAAGATAAGATTCAAGAATCAAGTGATAGTTCTAGTGATGATGAAGATGACAATGGAGCACTTTTCATTCACAAGCCAAAAAGAGGAATAGGTAAATATCAAGGAAAATTACCTTTTAACTATTTTAATTGTGGAAAGATTAGACATTTTTTTTCTAGATGCCTAAATAGGGTTAATGATGATGAAGAAGAAAATCCTATGTACAAGAATAATTTCAAAGGCAAATCTAAGAAGGGATTCAAGAAGAAGAGCCTGTATTCTAAGGACCCTGGCTCAGGTGAATATAGTGGAGTTAGCAATTCAGAAGAAGAAGATATTCTATTCATGGCCATACATGAAGATGATCAAGAAGAAGAAGAGGAGGAAGCTAAAGTGAATATGGAAGGAGAACTCATTTGTGCCTTAGAAGAGTTAGAAGTTGTTCATAATAAGAATCAAAGATTAAAGTGCCAGATCGAGAAAAATGATCAAGAGTCAAAGGAAATGATTGAAGATCTACAAACACACTTTGAAAAATCCAAGAAGAATGAAGAAGACCTCACAGCATAGTTGTAAATAACAAGAAAAGAATGTCAAAAGTATGTTATTGAAATTGCCTCTTTAAAATAAGATATTAAGAAAGCAGTCAGTGATAAAGTAGTCAGTGATTCAAAATTTGAAGATAGCACTAATATGCTGAATAAGATATTAGAAAGTCAAAAAGCAAATTTAGATAAGATAGGGATCAGATTTGAAAAGAAAAATAGCTATGTTGAAGCTCTTACAAAAGAGGAAATAAAAAAGAGAGAAGTGAAAAATACAGAGGATGTTTCAAATAGAGAAGGCTGGAGAGAACAAAGCTACAAAAGATAATCAGGTCAGAGATATACAAATAGGTCTTATTTTAATGGCTATTGGTTTTATTGTAATGGATATGGTCACAAGAAATTAGAATGTAGAAAAAGAGCTAACAATTTTAGAAATAAGGAGAAGGAAATTCAAGGAGATTCAAGTAGAAGCCACAACTATTTTACTCCTTTATCAAGCTTTGATGAAGAGACCATAATATGCTACAAGTGCAACAACTTCAGACACATAGCTTGGTATTATAGAAGCGTGTTCAAGTCAGTCAAGAAGGATCAAAGTTTCAAAGCTCCATTCATCAATAAGAAGGCTCAGACATGTTCATGGTAGAAGAAATAACCTGAAGATTCTATGATGGTTTAGATAGCTCTTCATGTAAGAGGTAAAGATCAGCCATGGTTAATTGATAGTGGATGTTCGAGGCATATGACAGGTGATAAAAGTAAGTTCACAACTCTAAAGAATATCAATGGTGGTACAGTGAGATTCAGAGATAAAACCATTGCTAAGATAGCTAGAAAAGGTAATTTAAGTTTGGATTATGGTAGAACTAAGACTAAGGATGTTTTATATGTAAAAGGTCTTAAGCATAATCTATTGAGTGTTAGTCAAATATGTGATCAAGGATACACATTAAAGTTTCATAAAGAAGTTTGTGAGATAAGAAGAAAATATTCAAATGAGTTGATTGTAGATCCTCAAAGGATAGGGAATAATGTATATGTTTTGTCAGATATCTTCTCAAAGGCAGGCACGATCAAAGGATACATTCAAAGATCAGTGAGAGAAGTTGGGAGTAATTTCTATTACTTCTTACCATTGATGTTCAGCATCAGTTGAAAGGGAACTAAGTGTTAGCTCCAAGTAGGCCCTTTGTCATTGATGTCAAAGGGGGAGAATAATAGGTACATGTATAGGTGCAAAAAATAGGTATAGAGAATAGGTGCAGGTTGCTATAGTAAGGGGGAGTTACTGTATGTTTTTAGATGATAGTATGTGCAGGTGATAGGATGTGGCAGTTTTAGGACTGAAGTTGCCATCACTGACAAAGGGGGAGATTATTGAAAATATTGGCATTGATGTCAAAGGTTTAGCATTATTGGTGATAAAGGCCCCATTGAATTTAATGTTATTTGTAATAAATATATCTTGGCTAATATGATTTAATATTTATTTAATATTAACAAATATATTTTTGGTTGCATATGAGACAAAAGAAGGGCCCATGGAGAAGTCAAAGAGCCATGGGATAAAGACAAAAGAAGGATGGGATGCATTTTCCCATGAAGAGTCATCTTGGGGAATTCCAAGAGTCACCAAGTGAAGACAAAAGAGGAAGGGCATAATTTCTCATGACGAGACACTTTGAGGAATATGAAAAGTCACCAAAGATAAGGACAAAAGTGGGAAGGACGTTTTTGTTCATGAAGGGTCACCACATGAATTTTCAAAGGCAAGAATATTAAGGGTCATACAAGTTTGGTACCATTTTCCATGAGGATTGAAGGGTCACAAAGGGGGAAGTCCAAAGGTCATTTGGAAAGCTATAAATAAAGGCTTGAGAAGCCATTTGTAATATGAGAGATAGAGGTTGATTTGATATTGTAATATCTAGCTTAGAAGAGCAATTGTGAGAGATGAATATGATTTGTATTTGTTATATCTATCTTAGAAGAGCAAAGGTGAGAGAGAGGAAAGAGATGTTGTATTGATCTATCATTTGTTGAGATAGCAAGATTGAGAGATAGGTGTGTGGTATACACAAAGGGGTTGGTGCTCCTGTGGGTTGGTGCTCATGAATTTTTGTTGGGTTGGTGCTCAGTAAAGGGGTTGGTGCTCGGTAAAGGGGTTGGTGCTCCTATGGGTTGGTGCTCATGAATAGTTGTTGGGTTGGTGTTTGGTAAGGGGGTTTGGTCCTCTTGTGGGTTGGTGCTCACAAATAGTAGTTGGGTTGGTGCTCAACAAAGGGGTATGGTGCTCCTACAATTTTGTGCTTGTGAATATTGTTTGGGTTGGTGCTCATTCATATACTAAATATTGTTCTCCATGGTTTTTCCCACATTGGGTTTCCACATTATATTTGGTGTCTCTCTCTATCTTGTGTGGTATTTATTGTTTGATTTTTATTGCATTTCTTGAATGTTTGATTAAGTGGAATTTGGTTAAAATAAAGTTTTATAAGATATATGATATAATGATTCACCCCCCCCTCTCAGTATATCTCATGCTTAATAGGGTCACTGTGCTTTATCAGCCTAACCCCTAAATAGCACTCAAAATGTATAAGAATGCATTGGAACCTTAGATGGCCATATTTCTAAGGAGAGGCCTAACAATAATGTACCTATCCCAAGCTTATGTAGGGTCCATCAAGGTAGATAGGCAATTAAACCCACAAGGCCACATGATGGTCCCCACTCTTAATGTGTTGCCATAGATTCCCACATTGATCTTATTTCCCAATGTTAATTAGAATGCCCCAATGCTTTATCCACTCCCTATAACACATCAACTCCTATTAGGTTATCACACTTCAAACCAAAACATAGGTTTTATTAATCCATGGGGCCATGAACTGACTCTTCAGACACCACACTAGGGAATGTTGGAAGTAGCTAAGAATACCCAAACTATACCCTAAGAATCCACAAAGAATGAGTTGGGTGAAATTTAATGAATGGTATAAAACTCAATAATTATTTCCTTAGGATATAAAGGTAGGTAAGTAAATCTAATGTATAAAGATATATAAAATGCTTCACATATCAAATATCGATCAGGAAGTATAACCATCCTCACAATCCCCTAGAAACCTCACCCATATGTTGACCAAAATCAATATATTTGAGATAGCCTTACCTAATTGGTGTTGAGTGAAAAACATGGTAACCCAGGGGCAAATAGATTGTATTGAATTTAGATCTACTTTTGAGATATTCTAGAATGAAATTGAGTAATATGAAGTGGTCCCAAATCACAGTGAATCATCTAACATGGGTAAAACACCTAGCACTACCATGGTGTTAGATCCCATGGATTTCCTTAGCCAAGATTAAAATGAACCAAAAGAGGGTATCAGTGAGGTCAAAGAATTTAAATAATTCCATAGGAGCAACTATGCCATCAGTAATAGGAAAATATAATAACCCCTCACTACCTCAACTCCCCCTAATAATGGTGCAACCCCACTTGACCAAAATGTTAAGAATGGCCCCCATCACTAAGACCTAAAGAACCTAAAAATCTTATAAAGACCTTGTAAATCCAAAGTAAAGGGGGTTATAAAATAGTGGAGGATATGAAATAGAAAAAATCCAACATCACACTTCATGAGCTTACTCAAATCATTGATCAATGTGATCTCATACTAAAACCCTTTACTTAGAAGTTGAACCCATCAACCTAGCTAAAACCAAGTGCATCCCACATTGATGTGTTTATTAAAAATAATAAACTACATCAATGAATGTGGCCCCTTTCCTCTCAACCATTTGTTTTTTTTTTTAATAACCTATATCAATGCCTAGTAGATTTATGAGCCTCAACTAATGTAATGTTAGTAGGCATATGTGAAAATTTTGGGTTGGACCGTATAAATTCAAACAAGGTAGTAGTCCAACTTAAAAAAATTGAAGTGAAAGTGATAGGATAACTACTAAATGTACACATACATTTGGATTCTGAGCCTAGGATTCAACATTTCATAAACATCTAAGTGGTGTAGATTCTTGAATCTTATGGCATGCTACTTAGTAGAGATTGGTCCAAAACCCTAAATGATTATATGGCCACATATTTATCCTATATGTGGTTACCATAGAGGGTATTAGCCAACCAAATCTAGGTGGACATAAAACCTTTCATGAAACTCATGATAACTAAGTATAATGCTATTAATGAGAAGGTAAATTTGGTATCCTTAGATCTAGGTATCTACACACTAAGCATAAATCCACCCATAGACCAAACTAGTCATTGCCCAAACCTACCTAGCCTATGGTATCTCTATATAGATATAACTCATTCCAAATAAGGTAGTGGAGATGGTGTTCTACTCGTACACCCCCTAGGGAAGAAATATTTAACATTATATAGGTTGTAGTTTCCTTGTACAAATAATCTGGTAGAGTATGAATCACTAATCCTAGGATTTTAATTTACATTGAAGTATAAAGTAAATGAACTAAAAGTATTTAATGACTCTGTGATGGTGGTCAACTAGATTAAGACTAAATTTCAATGCAAGTTATCATACCTCAAGAGGTATAAACATAGGGTTTAGTACTTAATTGATATGTTTAATGCATTTAATGTCATCCCTATACCCTGGGAGGAAAACCAAGTAACTGAATCACTAACATCTATGATAGCTAACTTGACTCCCTAGATGACACTGAGTTACAAGAGTTATCTATGGAACTCATCCCATGCCTCTTTATCCCTAACAATGTGATGAAATTTTAGGTCTTTCATTATGACCATCAAAGCATCAAATTTCTCAGTAATGAGGGAATATTTGAGACCCAAGTTATAGATGAGAAATATATATACAACATGGGGAATGAGATAGATAAATGTGGGGTGCTTAAATTCATAGGAACCAAATCTCAAAAAGGATGAAATAATCCAAATGGTGAGTGGATCTCAAATGATGTCCTTCTTGGATGAAATTTTGGGATACAACCAAGTCTTGGTTAATTTCAAAGATAGGACTAAGACTATCTTCACCACCAATTGGGGCACATTTTCTTATAATTGAATGCCATCCAGGTTGATCAACACTGGCATAACTTTCCAAAGACTGATGGACTTTAATTTTGAAAGACTAATTATAAATACATAATAATCTATATGATGACCTAACTATGTTTTCAAAATATAGGTTAGATCATGTATGCCATTTAGAGAAAGTATTTGAAGTATGTAGATGGTTTGTAATTTACCTAAACCTAAAGAAGAGCATGTTTGATGTCACTGAAGGTGAGCTTATAAGTCACATTGTTATAAAATAAGGTATTTTTATTGATCATGAAAGGGCATATGTAATTTCTAAACTACCTTTAATTAAAAGGAAGAAAGAATTAAAATCCTTCTTTTGGAAAAAATTAACTTTGTGCATAAGTTTATTTCCAAATTTGTTGAAGTAGAAAAACCCTTGAATTCTATGTTGAAATAGGATAGAGAAGTAGAATGTCATGCTAAATCAAAGAAATATTTTTAGGATATCAAAGATGCCATTATACAAGCCCTGGTCCTCATCAGCCAGACTATATACAAGATTTCTATGTCTACCTCTTTGCTTCTAAACACACCATTATTACTTGCCTCACCCTGATATTAGAGGGAGAAAAACACCACATTACTTTCATGAGAACCAATCTCAGAGATGTTGATTTGTTATATTCTACCCTAGATAAGCATGAATACACCCTAGTCAAGGTAGTAAATAAATTTAGACACTCATCTTTAGGAATAAAGTGTACATAATTATCCTAGACCCAACAATAAAGTAGATGGTGGGATAGAATGAGTTGTGTAAAGGCATATTCTAATGGATGATAAAATTTCAAGAGTATGATTTAGAAATCAAACTATCCAAACTAGTTAGAGAATAGGGCCTCAACCAACCAATAACTAAGATAGATCTAAGAATAATTATGCACCAATTAGACCATAGGAAAGTGACACAATTAGAATGGTATACCCCATTCATGCATTTCTTACTCTATGAAAATGTACCTCTAGGACTCAACCATATATAGAAGAGGGCCCTCTAGTTGAAGGCTACATAATACATGTTGAATAAGGGAATCATCTTTAGAATTAACCATGAAGGAATGTACCTCTAGTGCATGTCACAAGAGGAGTCCAAAGAAATAATGGCAAGTTTCCATGAAAAACTAGGAGTTGGTCATCCTAAAACAAATTCCATGGCACATAAAGTTATCTAAGAAGGCTAATACTATCCCAAACTATTCAAATATGTTCATGTCCATGTTTAATTTCATCATCAGTACCAAACCTTTACTAAAAGAGAAACCCATGTGTAAATACTACTACATCCCATCATAGGGTCAACACCATTTTCTTGGTGGGGATTGGAATTCATCAGATTCATCAACCCCACTTAATCATTTGGCCATAAGTTTTTCCTCATGGGCACAAACTATTTCATGAGGTGGTCTAAGTCAATTACAACTAAAATAAGCACTACTTCCAAAGTCATAAAGTTCCTAGAAAATACCATAACCACCAATTTTAGGGTCTTCATATCCTTGGTGTGTGAAAATGGTCCTAACTTACAATCCATAGACTTCACAAAATGGGCCTATGATAATGGAATCATGTTAAGGTTCTCATCCAATTACTACCCATAAGGGAACATATTGATAGAGTCCACCAATAAGAATTTAATAGACTCCATCAAGAAGTTATTAATTAAAAATCCCTTGGAATGGTACTCATTACTAAAGTTTTCTCTATGGGTAGACCATACCACATATAAACAATCCCTCAAAATATCTCCTTTCCTTCTAGTTCATGGACTAGAACCTATCATGCCAGTCATGTTAAGGCTACCAACTTATAAATTCATGCAATAATTCATGAAACCAGATGATAAGGTTAATTCTAAACTCTTGGGCATAATTTAATTAGAGGAAGCCCAGGATGAAGCTCTATTAAGCTTCAACAAACATCAGGATATTTTCAAATTTTTATTTGATCAAGACATTTTGAATATCTGACCTAGTCCTAATGTGAAAAGGCTCATGAGAAGAAAGGCTAACATTCAAAATTTGATCCCCTCTAGATTAGCCCATACCAAATAGCCAAAATATTAGGTTATAATGCCTTCCACCTCAAGGATATTTATTGAAACAAGATACCACTTCCATTAAATGGATAGTTCTATAAACACAATTTATCATTTGTCCCATCTAGCATAATTTTTAAGTAATCTAGGCAAGGGTTGGTAATGTATATATTATATAAGTTTGATTTTGTTGTGTGTTTTCTTTTATCTTGTTTGATTTTGTTTTATTTTTTTCTCCTTCATCCTACATCTTTTTTTTATTGTGTTCTTTTGATGCATATCCCTATTGATAGTTGATCCATGTGATGATCAAAGCTCGAGAAGAATTTTTGAGAAGTCTTAAGACCTAGGTTGAATCTTCATTCCACATAAGTCAAGGATGATAATTAAACCTTTTTTTACATTTCAAATCTAAGAGGCCAATTTTTCTAAAATAAATAAGTGGATTTTAGAACAACCCATATCCTAATAGATCCACCAAGTTACACTTAATGTAACATCTTAGAAAAAGACAAGACTATTTGAGCTAACCAAGAACTGGCTGGGTATTCAAGGCTTTCACATCATCCTTTCACCCTTGGCTTGGTCTCAAACCCTAAATAGATGAAGCTAAAATAAAAATATATATTTCACAAGGAATCTTGGAAAAGAACAAGAAAATCATGCATAATCTAGATTTTGTGTCTCCCTAGAAAGGGCCATATAGGCAACCTCCATAACATTAACAACCCCACTAGGTTTTAATGATATATAACAATAATTTCTTTTTAAATTAATTACTCATATTCAACATATAAATTTAATCATGAGAAACCTAACTAGTGATATTTAACTAAATGTATTAATTTAGTTAACTAAATTTGTTTATATCTAATCCACTTATCTAAAGATCACCATGAACAGATATAGAAATCATGAATAATAGTGAAACAATGATAAATATTACATCGCATCATAAATTAAATAATATAAATTCAACCATGACTGATACAACATTACAGCCACTACTATATGAGTATAATGAATAAATGTTACAATTTTCATCAATACATAATGATATTTCAAATGATAAAACATGATACAAAACTCCTCTAAGCAGAGTCTCCATGACTCAAATATCAATATGTAATCTCAAGTGTAGTCTCAAGTATAGTACTCCAACTGGAAGGGAGAGCATCATTTGAGCACTTTCTCATATCAACCATGGACCATAAATCCCCTACACTATCAACCAAATAAGGGGATCACCCTCCCTTCATGGATGGATAGATAATGATGGTGTAAAAATATAGAGTAACAAACCAGAACTCATGTGTTGAATATATCTAATACATAATGTGTACCATAAAGAAATCTATTCTAATATGATATCTCATAAATATGAAAACTATATCAACATATGAAATGATAATGTTTATCAAACATTACTTTGGCTAAAGTTTTCAATAATAAATGATCTTTAGGATATATCAAATTCATACACACCACTCAATTAAATTATCCCTTATCTTGCATTGATGGTGCTAAATTAAGCTAGTGAAATCCATCCACTACTTAATTAGGGTCATCAATGCAAGATTCAATAATAATAATAATAATAATAATAATAATAATAATAATAATAATAATAATATATTCATTCAAAAATATTCCTCTTTAGTAAATCAAAATTATGCTAAGTATAGAAATATCACATACATTCAATTAGTTCATCAAATGATATGAAATGAATCTATTTATCGAGTTTATTACATATAATAAACATAATGCAAAATAGTCTTAAACATACCAATCTAGTTATGATCACATCCAAACTATCAGTTACCCATAATACTAAGTAACTTATAATGTTATTTCTCCACCAATCAACTATTTCTTAGGCTCACAAAGTATTCGTATTCCACATATAACAAAAGCTAGTCCAAAACATCATAAATGTTTTATATTTAAAATCTTAAATAAATTATCTTAATGATTTTTATACAAACATTAAAATATATAACAAGAATTTTTTTACACACCACGTGGTAATAATTCACAACACAGCTGAGTATATGAAATACATGTGTATATAAATGGTATAATTAATTTTATTTAATACAGTAAACAACTGTATGTTTCACCAATACACACACACACACGTACACACACACATTTTTAAATCTTCTAATACCATTAAAATACTAAAAAAATACCATTTTGTATGCAGAATACTCCTAAAATGACATCCATTATTGAATATCTTAGAGTATTATGTATACTCAATATATATGTATCCATCTAATAAGATAGTCCCATAACTCTTTCATAAAAAGAATGAATCTCATATACTTGTTTTTATGAAACATACATAATTTCATACACAATATTATTTTACCAATTCAATTTAAATCAAATATATTAACATAATCAATTCAAAATTGACACTACAACCAAATTCTAACACCCATCTGACTACACCTAGTCGGGTTACAAACTTGTAATAAAATCTAGATCAAGTATAAAGTATTTATGCATAGTCATGTTTAATAAAACAATAAAAACATAGTAGAATACCCAACTAAGGTTTTTAATTTAATTTCTTAGACTTGGCCTAGTAAAACCTATGCAACACACACAATTGAACCCCAATACCCAATCCCCTTATTGACTAAGTAAACTCTTACATAGTTTAGACAAATCTAAATGGTCAATAATGTGTAGTCATATTCCACATATAATCATAATTCATATATATATATATATATATATATATATATATATATATATATATATATATATATATATATATATATATATATATATATCAAACACATTTAAAAATTAACTCTGCTATGCAAACTTATTATATATTTGGTTATGTTTATATACATGAGGTCTCATGTTAATTTACAACCACTTATTCATCTACCTGTACCTGAGTTACTTAATGTGACTAAACCAAAGTTATCAAATTCATTTATATGAACAAGTATGCATAATATAACACATCTAAGAGTATATAACTATTTTGTTACCCTCTATATACAAATTCATTGAATTTAAAATCTAAATAAATCTAATTAAAACCATAACTGCTAGTTTTTTATATAAATATCTTCATCTACAAAATATATTACTAATAGTTTCCCATTTAAAGTCTGATGATTCTTGATATAAATACATATGTACAATCACCTATTAAATCCTATCAATTCAATATACAAGTGTGTGTGTGTGTGTGTGTGTGAGAGAGAGAGAGAGAGAGTATATGTATATATCTAATCATATTTAACTAAGTATATACTCATGTATATATTCATAATCCTTGAAATCCATATTTTTAACCCAAAATTTTGAATTGGTTTGATAGTCGAATGATCATATAGACAAACATTTTCAAGTCTATATTACAATATACCCAAATGAATATATAATAATCTATTTCAAAATAACTATTTTGAGTCATGTTGCATATATACCCATCAAGATCATCCTCTAAAATTGAACAGTGATTTTTGAACTATAAGAGAAGTATAAGATAGATCTTCTTAAAAGCCAACAACAATAATGGCTAACTCTATGGCTCTACCCCAACCTCCTTAGGTTACCCTGGTTTAAAAGTGGGGTTTTGTGAAGGTCGATCCTTCCATAAGGCTCCACATATAACCTATTATTTCTAAGAATCTAACAAGAAACCCAGTAACTAAATAGATTCAAAAAAATAATTCAATATTTCACACATAAATTTAATTACATAATTGACCTCATAAATGTATGAATGCCAAAAAATTCCAAACAAATTCCTTCTTCTTGAATTTATTCACCACCCTCTTCTTCTATTTATTCCTCTCTATATGTCGTGACTTGTCCTATTCCTATCTCCCATTCTCCTCTTTTTATTCATTTCCATCCACCTACTCACTTTTCACTTCTCCACCCTTATGTTAGATTAAACTCACTCAAAAATATGCATGCCCAAATAGCTCAACCAACTCACATTCCACCACTATGAAAACATAATGAACCCCATGATTTTCTACCAAATTATGCTTAACCAAATTCAACATATGATTATTAACCCTAATCATCTAGAGGCTTATATTAAATCCCATAAAAATCATTTTATATTCTTTATAAAATCCACATGACAATGACTTAAAAAATCCATCATCGACCAACTAAACCATAAGTCATATAATCCCCATTGTTTTACTTCCATGCAAATACTATCAACTAATCAATAACTAATGTAGTCCCATGCAATGACCATAAACCAAATACAATAATGTTTATATGACATGTAAATTCAACTAGGTATTACAAGACTAGAGTTTAATGTTCAAATGATATCCAAAAACATACATATCAATTATAATGATTTCCTAAAATCATTAAATAATAAACATTAATATATTCAATTATCTAGTATATATTATGAGTATCAAACCTTTAATAAAATAGTTAATCAAATATTATATCTTTTAAAAAATGTTATTTATCTTTTGACATTATAATATAATATCACAATAATAATATTTAATTATTATTATTATCTAAATCTTGTAGATTTAGTAATGATTATGAAATTCATCATAACATCATAATCTTATACCATACAACTATACTTAATAAGGTAGTGAGATAAGTAAACATAAACAAATTTATTCATTTAGCCAAATAATTGGACTATATAAGAGAAGCTAATACAATCACAAAACTAATGAAATCACTAAATAAAATAGCACAATCATCATTAGCAATCAATATCATACTAGAAAACATATTAACAATCACTTGAAAGAAAAGTACACAAAAGATGATATGTTATCTATATCAAACAACTAATTGCAAAACATGATATATTAAGTGGTATGTGCAAGGGTTTCTAGACTCATTCTCTATCATCCCCCAATGTCTCCATCTAAACCACCCTATCTGATGATGTTCTCCCTCCATAAAAATTTTAGAGAAGAATCTATCCTTCATCCACCTCGTGACAATGAAGGTAGTTAGTCCAAAACATTATTATATCCATAAAATAATGTTGTATATCTAACAAACATGATCACAATATATAAAATGTAAAAGTACTACTAACTCATATCAAACTAATCATGTAAATTAAGCACCATAGATCATCCTATAATCAACATATGTCATCAAGCTTAATCAAATATTAGTTAATCAACTAATCAACCATAATAATACATAGATCAAATAAGTTATTTAGTTAGAGAGAAATCAGGATGGCATTCTTTCCCCTAAAGCTAGTAATCATCCTGATGACATTTATTTAAACATAAGTTATGAATTAAAAATATTATTTAATATAAAATAATATAATATGTAGCGTCAAATCAACAAAATAAATGTGTAAATAATTTGTAAAACTCATAATAGTCTTCCCAAGTGGAACTATCCTTAGAATATTGGTCCCATAGGACCTTACACTATAACACTTCTTTATTACAAAAATAGAGTTTACTAGTGTCAATTACTTTGATTGGTTCTACCATGACCACCTTGGGATCCAAAACCTACAAAACATTCCAATATAACGCATGTGAAGGATCAATAGTATACTTTTTAAGATAAGAAACATGGAAGACATTATGTGAAAGAGCTAGAGATAGTGGTAATGTAAGCCTATACATTATAAGGTTGACCACTTCTAAAACCTTGAAGGGTCCCACATATCTCGATGAAAGTTTTTCTGACTTCCCAAATTTAATCAAGATTTTTTGAGGCTTAACCCACAAAAATACTTTATCACCAACATAAAATTACCTAGTTGTTCTCTTTAGATTAGCTCAAATTTTTTATCTATCATTGGCCTCAGCCAATCTTTACCTGATTAACTCACTCTATTTATCCATTAACAAACTAATCATGTAAACTATTTGGTTTTCCATTCTTGAAAGCATCTTAGGTCCAAAGACTACCATATCTTCCAACTTATCCCAACTGATTGGTGTTCTACACCTCCTTTCATATAATGCCTCAAATAGATCCATATTAATGTTGATTGGTATGAGTTGTTGTAATAAAACTCAACTAATGGAAGGTACTCCTCCCACTTGTATATTATCTAAATCACTCTATTTATCTATTAGTTTTTGGGTGATATGTAGTATTGAAGTTCAACTGCATACCCTTAGATTAATCTTCAAATATCAATCCAAAATGATATTCTCTAGAAAACCATATAACGGATACACTTCCCTCATAAATCTCTCCACAAGCATAGGTGTATCATCTATCATATTACTTGGTATGAAGTGAGATAAATTACTTAGTTTTTAAACTAAAACCAATATCATGTCATGCCTATTACATGATAATGGTAAGCCTTGGACAAAGTCTATACTAATCACCTACCACTTCCATTCTAGTAAGATGTGTGGATACAACAATCCAGTTGAATGCACATGTTCAATTTTCACATCCTAAAATTATAGAAAATGAGACATAAAATCCATTACATCTCTCTTGATTCCTTTTCACAAATAAAGTGGTCTAAGCACATACATGAGCTTAGTTACTCTTATATGTCCTAAATATGGGGCATTATGCAATTCCTTTAGTATTGTGCTCCTTAGATACTCTCTATCTAGAACATACATCTTATTATTGTACCATAAAATACCACCATTATCTATTTTGAATCCCTTATAATTAGGATTTTGAGCATTCTCAAATAATGATTTCCTAACCTGATAGTATAAATCATCTCTTGATAAGAATTTGATCACTTAATCTTTAAAATTACTCCTGATAGTAGCCATTGTTGTTATGTACATTTTATGGCTTAGATCATCAACTACTATGTTCTCCTTTCCTTTGATATATTTAATATCAAAAACATAATCAAACAATAACTCTAACCATCCTCTTTGATGAGCATTCAGATTCTATTGGTTGAAGATGTACTTGAGTCCCAAGTTATTAATATTGAGCTCAAATAGTTTTCCCAATCAAAAATGCCTCCAAAATTGCAAAGCATGCATGATTACCACAAGTTTCCTAGACTCATAGGCTACCATTGAACCATCCTGCATAATAACCCTTACAATTCTATCCCCAGATGCATCAGTGATCATTGAGAATTGACCATTAGAATTGGGAACTCTTAATACTGGTGTTGAAGTAAGCCTCCTTTTCAATTCTTAAAAATCTACCTCACACTTATCTAACTAGATGAAACTTTCATTCTTTTATTGAAGAGAGGCAATTGGATTATCTATCTTAGATAAATTCAAAATGAATTTCTTATAATAGCATGCTAATCTTATGAAACTCCTCACCTCATGCATGTTTTTTGGTATTGACCACTATATAATGGTTATTATCTTTTTTGGACCTACTTAAATACTATTCTCTAAGATAATATATCCTAAATATTATACCTTGTTTTTTAAAAATGCACATTTAGACAATTTTCCATATAATTTATGCTTCTACAAATGTTGAAAACTAGTTTTAGATGTTGTAATTGTTCTTATTAATCATTAGAATAAATGAACATGTCATCAAGAAATACCAACACAAAATGATCTAGGTAATATTTAAACATATTATTCATAAGATTCATAAATGTTGCTAGAGCATTTTTCATTCCAAATGGTACCAATGTAAATTCATAGTGCCCATATCAAGTCTTGAATGTTGTTTTCAAAATATCCTCTTCACAAATCCTCAAGTGATGATATCTTGATCTAAGATAAATCTTAGAAAAGACTGTATCCCCTTGAATTTGATAAAAGAGATCATCAATACATGTTTATTGATATTTGTTTTTAATCATTGCTTTATTTAACATCCTATTTCTATACATAGGCAAAAAGTGACATCCTTCTTCTTGACAAAGACAACTGGAGTACCCTATGGTGACACACTTCAATGAATCAGACATTTCAACAACTCCTAAATTTATGCCATTAACTCAACCAATTCATTAGTTTTCATTTTGTATGTCACCTTAGATTATGGTTTTGATCTAGGTATTATATCAATTAGGAAATCAAACTCTCACTCAGGTGGTAATCCTATTAATTATTATGGAAACACATCATGGAAGTTTCTTAGAAAAATATAATCTTTGATATATGGTTATTTATATTTTTCCATCTTATTCATTTTAATGTAAATGCCTAGTATCCCTTCATTTGAGCTTTCTTGAGTTCAGTTGTATAAATATGCCTTAGTTTTAACTCCCTTTTCTTTCCCTAAAATTGTGTCTAATTTATGAAATTATCTTGAAAAATATTCTAAAAATATGTAAGCTTTTGGTTGAAGTACAGCTATGGAATCCATCATGAACTAAACAGTGTCAAAAACTATTCCCAAGTGGTGATGGTTGAGTCAAGATTCATCTTGAGCTTCTTGTTTCCCCACTAAGTCATTACTTCACTAACAACCTGATAAGCTCCTCAAACTACTTTTGTGACTTTAGAATAATTAAAAATCTCAAAATACTTATCCATTTATGTCAGCCACACTTCAGCTTCATCCCCCAAAATAGCTCCATTAAACTTGGGTGGGTTCACATTTTGCATGCCATATGCTAACTCTATAGCTACTCAAACTCTCGCATCTTATGCCACCTCCTCATGCCTCTACTATTGAAGATTTTTATGGTCATTAGTATGTTATTTAGGTTTCTCTTAATAATTTTAATCTTTATGGCCATGTACCTCCTATTCTAGGGCCATGATTTAGTCTCTATTCTCTTACATAGTTATGAGGATTTAGTCTAACTTTACATCTTGCTTTGTGGAAAATTGATTTGGATAAATGGGGGGTTTGGTATTTGAAGTACCCTCACATCCTAGTGTAGTGTGTATCATTATTATTAATTTTCATTAGGATAATAAATTTGAATTAGAAAACACATTAAATCCTAGATTTTGAGTCTCAGCTCTGATACCATAATGTAATAACTCCACTAGGTTTTACCTAAATATAGCAATATTTTTATTAAAAAATAATTTCTCATATTCAACATATAGATTTCACCATGAGAAACCTAACTACTAATCTTTAAGTAACTATATTAATTTAGTTAACAAAAAATGTTTGTATCTAATCCACGTAGCTAAATATCACCATGAACAAATATAGAAATCATGAACAATACTAAAACAGTAATAAATAATTCATCTCATCATAAATGAAATAATATAAATTCATCCACAATTGATACAACATTATATCCACTATTGTATGAGTATAATGAATAAATTTTATAGTTTTTATCAATATATAATAATATCTCAAATGATAAAACATGATACAAAGCTCCTTTGAGTAGAGTCTCAATAGCTCAAGTATCAATATGTAATCTCATGTGTAGTCTCAAGTATAGTATTCCATTAGGAGGGAGAGAATTATTTGAATACTTTTCCATACCAAACACAAACCATATATCCCTTACACTATCTCCCAAACAAGGGTATGGCCCTCCCTTCACAGATGGGTAGATAATTATGGTATGGGAATTCAGAGTAACAAACCAGAACCTATGTATAAAGATATATAATACCTAATGTATACCATAAATAAATCTATTTTAATATGATATCATACAAATATGAAAACTATATCAACATATGAATTGAAAATTTTTATTGAATATTGATTTGGCTAAATTTTTCAATAATAAATGATCTCTAATATCTATCAAATTCATACACACCACTCAATTAATTTACCCCTTATCTTGCATTGATGGTTTTAATTAAGTCAATGGAATCAATCCACTACTTAATTAGGTTTATGAATGCAATATTCAATAAAAATAAATAATAATAAAACTTATAAATTCATTCAAAAATATTCCTCCTTAGCAAATCAAAATTATGTTAAGTACAAAAATATCACACACATTCATTTAGTCTATCAAATGAAGTGAAATGACTCTATTTATTTAGTTTATTACATATGATAAACAAAATCTAAAAACAATCTTAAATATACCATTTGTGTATGATCACATCAAAACTATCATTTGCCCATAATACTAACTCATAATGTTATTTCTCCATGAATCAACATTATATCTTGGTCTCATAAATTGTTCATATTCCACATATAACAAAATTCAATCCAAAACATCATAAATGTTTTATACTTAAACTCTTAAATACATTATATTAATGATTTTTATACAAACATTAAAATATATAACAAGCATTTATTTACACACCACATGGTAATAATGCAAAACATAGTTGAGTATATAAAATACATGTATATATAAATGGTATAATCAATTTGATTTAATACAATCTACAACTATATGTTTTACATGTGTGTGTGTGTGTAAATTTTTTAATACCATTAAAATACTTAACAACTACCATTTTGTATGTAGTATACTCTTAAGATGATATCCACTATTGAATATCTTAGAGTATTTAATATACTTAATATATGTGTATCCATCCAATAAAATAATTGCATAACTCTTTCATAAATAGAATGAATCTCATATACTTGTTTTTATGAAACATACAAAATTACATACATAGTATCATTGTATCAATTCATTTTAAATCAAATATATTAACATAATTGATTCAAAATTGACACTTCCACCAGATTCAAAAACCCAACTGACTATACCCAGTTGGGTTATAAGCTCATAATAAAATTTATTTCAAGTATTAAGTCTTTATGCAAAGTCATGTTTAATAAAACAACATATTTGAATACCCAACTAAGGTTTTTAATATAATTACTTAGACTTGGCTAAATAAAAACACATAAATGATCCCGTATATTGAGTCCATTTATTAAATAAGTAAAATCTTACATAGTTCAGACAAATCCAAATGGTCAACAATACACAGTCATATTCCACATATAAGCATAGTTCATATACTTATTAAACATAGTTAAAACTTAACTATGCCCTTTGAGCTTATTGTATAACTAGGTATGTTTACATGCACAAGGCCGTATGTTAATCTATAGTCACTTATTCATCTACCCATACCCAAGTTACTTAATGTGACTAAACCAAAATTCCCAAATCTATTTATATAAACAAGTATGCATAATATAACACATCTGAGAGTATATAACTATTATGTTTCCATGTATGTAAAAATTCATTAAATCTAAAATCCAAATAAATCCAATTGAAACATAGCTACTAGTTCTTTATACAAATATCTTCATCTTCAAAATGTATTACTAATAATTTCCCATTTAAATCCTTACAGTTCCTGATATAGGTATATATATATATATATATATATATATATATAAATACATATGTATAGTCACTTATTAAATCCTATCAATCCAACATAAAATTATATAGATAAATATATATATATATATATACATATATATATATATATATATGAGTATATATATATATATGTGTGTGTGTGTGTGTGTGTGTGTGTGTGTGTGTGTGTGTGTGTGTATATATGTATATGTATATATATACATATACATATATATATATATATAATCAGATTTAACCAAGTATATACTCATGTATATATTTGTGTATATATATTCATAATCCTTGAAACCCACATTTTTAACTCAAAAATCCAAATTGGTTTAATAGTCAAATGATCATATAGACAAACATTTTCAAGTCTATATTAAAATATGCCCAAATTAATATATAAAAATCTGGTTCGAAACAACTATTTTAAGTCACATTGTATATATACCCATCAGGATAATCCTCAAAAATTGAACAATGATTTTTGAATTACAAGAGAAGTATATGACAAAGCTTTTTAAAAGCCAACAACAACCATGTCTAACTCTATGGCTCTACCCCAACCTCCTAAAGTTACCCTAGTTTTAATGTAGGGTTCTATGGAGGGAAAGCCTTCCACAAGGCTCCACATACAACCCATTATGTCTAAGAATCTAACAAAAAACCTAGTAACCAAATATATTTTAAAAAACCCATTCAATATTACACATAGAAATTTAATTACATAACTGACCTAGTAAATGTATGAATTTCAAATAAATTTGAACAAATTCCTTCTTGAACTTGTTCACCACCCTCTTCTTATTCTATCTCTTCCTCTCTATATGTCATGATTCATCCCATTCCTACCCCCCATTATCCTCTTTTTATTCATTTCCATCCACCTACTTGCCTTCCACTTCTCCAATATTATGGCAGATTAAACTTACTCAAAAATATGCATGACCAAATAGCTCAACCAACTCACAGTCCACCACTATGTAAACACAAATAACCCCATGATTTTTTCCTAAATGATGCTTAACCAAAATCAATAGATGATTAATAACCCTAATCATATAGAGGCTTATATTAAATCCCATAATAAATCATTTTATACTCTTTATAAAATCCACATGACAATGACTTAAACAATACATCATCGACCAACTACACCATAAGTCACATAATCCCAAATGTTTTATTACATGAAAATACTATCAACTAATCAATAACTAATGTATTCCCATGCAATGATCATCAACCAAATACAATAATGATTATATGACATGAAAATTCAACTGGATAAGACAAGACTAGATTTTAATGCTCAAATACTATCCACAAACATACATAGCAATTACAATGATTTCCTAAAATAATTAACATTAATATATTCAATTATCTAGTATATATTATGAGTATCAATCCTTTCTTAAAATAGTTAATCAAAAATAATATATTTTAAAACATTTGTATTTACCTTTCAACATTATAATATAATATTATAATAATAATCTTTAATTATTATTATCTAAATCTTATAGATCAAGTAACAATTATGAAATCTACCACAAAACCATAATGTTATACCATACAACCATACTTAATAAGGTAGTGAGATAAGTAAACATAAACAAATTGAATCTTCAAGCCAAATAATTGTAATATATAAGATAAGCTAGTACGATCATAAAACTAGTGAAATCACTTTAAAAAATAACATGGTCATCATCAACAATTAAGAACATATTAAAAATCACCTGAAAGAAAAGTACACAAAACATGTTATGCTATCTATATCAAACAATTAATTATGAAACATGGTATACTAAGTGGTGTGTGCAAGGGTTTCTTGATTCATTTTCTATTATCCCCTGATATTTCCATCTAAACCACCATCTATGATGATGCTCTCCCTCCATCATATTCTAAGGGAATAATTTGTCTTGCATCCACTTCATGATAATGAAGGTAGTTGGCTAGAAACATTATTATATCCATAAAATAATGTTTTATTTATAACAAACATGATCACAATATACATAATTTAAAAGTAATGCTAACTCATAGAAAACTAATAATGTAAATTAACACAAACTATCCCATAATCAACATATGTCATCAATATTAATAAAATATTAGTTAATCAACCATAATAATCCATAAGTCAAATAGGTTATTTATCTTGGAGAGAAATTAGGATGTGACAATCGCAAGCTTTTCATCTTGGATGGAAATGAAACAACACCTTAAATAGACCAAAGGTATCTCTTCCATGGCTATAGATGTTCCTCTAGTAGTAGAACAATGCCCATGCCATCCCCATCCAATCCATCAATCCATTAACACCCTCAAAGGATATTGGTATCCATTCCAAGCTCTGTTGCTCAAGTAGAGTCTAGAATTAAATAGAAAATTTAGAATCACTTCTTATACACACTGGTGGATGTCTATAGGATGAAATATCAATATGCCACTTTTTATTACATGAATTTAATTCCTTATTTTTTCTAATATGCATGAAGATATCTCTTAAAATATTTTTTTTGTGAAGGGGAAAAAAATTAACTGGTTAGACTCTAAGTGCTTATCATCACTTTTCTCATAGAAGTTGCCATTTGTTACAGCCAATGTGTCCCCTTTTCATATAAATGGGGGACTCCTCCTGAATATCAAAACCAAACATCCATGATCCATTATTTCATTCTAACCAATTTCACTTGAAATAAGGCTTTAAAATCTTGTGTCAACCAAATTTTCTTGAATAATGTCAAACCTTGTTTATTTTATGACTAAGGTAGGCTTCTTGTTTTAGGATTTAAAGTGCTCACCTTACAAGTCAACTTTCAAAAGAAGTTCCCAGAGTCTTGATTATTTCTTGGAGTGACATACCTGATGTCATACATATTAAATATAAATATTAATGGTGGTCAAGTAAGCTATTAATGTATTACATGTCTTTTCATTTTTACTTAGTCTTTTTCATGGGTTTTCAAAGACAAAAATTAGAGGATGCCAGATAGTGAATTGTAAGATCAACCAATCTCCTAGTCTTATTAGAGATTTCATAACCTAGGGTATCCCAACCCACTTAAGGCATTCCATGTAACAAGGTGTCAGATTAATTAGTCTCTCATTCATATTAAAGATGTCAATGTCTGAGGGAGCCTGACCCATTAAGAGCTACCACATATCAACATGTCAGAGTGGCCAATTTATTGCTCCTATCAGAGATGTCAGAGCCTAAAGGATCTTGGCCCACTTAGGACATACCACATAGTAAGGTGTCAAAGTGGCCATTTTCTTGTTCTTATCAAAGATATCAGAGCCTGGGGGAGCCTAGACCACTCATGGTGTTCCATGTAACACAACTAGGTATATGAGTAGGTGGCTACCTAAGGCCCTAAGATGGTGAAAATGGAGCACATATGGATCCACAGGACTAATAATAAGATGAAACATGTCCTTAAATGACACTTCACCTCTCTTATATATGTGACATGAAGTGCAAGGCTATGCTTAGGTGTTGAATATTGATAGGGGAACTAATAAGTGGATGACACATGGCATAAAGTAGGAGTTAATTAGGAGGCCTCAAGGAGATGTGACCACATGACTAACACATGATGGGAAATAAGGAAATATAAATTTGGGCTTGATTGGATATATTTAAAATTTTACATCACCATTTCTAAATTTGGTTAGTGGTATAGGATCATGAGCTTTGAATTTAACTCTAGATTGGGAAATAAAGAGAGGAGATCTAACTACCAACTCCATTTACATCCATAGAAAGTGAGCCACAAAACACCATTAATGCAAGGGGATGAATGCATGATTTTATAAATATCCTAAGGAAGGCTCACTAATGGTTATTATTATATAACCTTAAGATTAAATCAACTCCTTGATTTCATATTTTTTTCACATACCTCTATGTTTTTTCCTTGCACTCAATATCCTAATACTAGCCTCAATATTGCTACAATGGTTACATCTTCCTTAAATCCCAAGGTTTAAACTAAGTATAAGGATTCCTTATTACCATAAGGCTTGACCCAATTCAAGAATTATAATGACCTATTCAAAACTATTGAATAGGTACCCAAGGACTCAAGCTCTGACAATGATGAACATGTTGAGTTTAAAGATGCCCTTAAAGCTTATAAGAAATGTGATCTTCATAATACCATGGACAAACCTAAGTGTTACCCTACACTAACTTGTTTAACAACCTACTCCTCACTACCAGGCAAGTGTAGGATGGAGTTTACGATAGGGTATACTTAGCAAGATCTTGGCACAAAATTGCAAACATCTCTAAGAGTACCTATAAGGTGTATTACTCCTTCCTAGATTTTACCTTCTCATATGTTGTAGTGATGGTATAAACTTGGAATAAAACCTTCCAAATTTACAAGGTTCTATGGGATTTAGCTAAGAATATAGATTCCAACTGATTCATCAAGGACGACATCAATCCATACACAATCTACACCTTCTAGGGTGAGGTCTAGGTGGTTATGATTCTATTTAATTAATTGTTCTTGGCCCAAGACTACCTACATGTTAATGAATTATGTTTTCCCCTCCTCCATATGATCCTCACTAGCTCTAAAATTCCATACATGGGAGGGTCGATCAACTTCAAGTTAGTCAATGCCATATAAAATGCCTAGGTAGGGGGAGATTTCTATATGATGAGTTATCTCATACATGAGATCTATGAGATGCTCACCTTCAATCCATCATCTCTTCTTTCATGGATTACAAGGGGCTTGATGGTCCATGTAGTCATTTATAAGCTATATGGTGACTAATATTAGAACCATATCTAGGAAATCTATGAGAACTTTTATCTGGTGGTGTATAATGTGATCAATAAGGCCTCAATGCCCTATTTATCATAGGAAATTAAGGACACTATTATAGCCATCGATGACTATTGGTACTACCAAAAAGACACCATGATTAGAATCATGGTAATTTTTAAGTAACCCCTCTACTTTCCATAATTTATCCCAGATCACTTGGTAGAGTAGGATATGGCATACTAACTAGTAGAAAGTGTTTTTAAAATTTTCATAACATGTCAACAGAAGGCATTCCCATCACTCCTAAATTCCATTCGGCACCATGATTACAAGGCCTTCTTACCCCTCCATGAAATGGTAATTGGGTAAGAATCATTTGTCTTAGAGAGAGCTGAGCTCTAGCATTCGAACCTTAAGAGCATGATCAAGGCTCACTTGATGAGGACCTTGACTTGCCTCAATATAAACTATGGCCACTAATCAGAGGATGATATTGAATTATACCTAAATGTTATGAATGACCATTAGGTGCTAGCCCAAATTATGACTAAAATAAAGAAGGGAAAGAAGGTCTAGTTAGGCCCATTTATGCCCCCTCCAATACCTACTCATTTTGTGGAGGATGTCACCCCTAATCCTACCATGATTTATAAGAGTATTTTATAGGTTATTCCACCACCTTCTCCTTCATGATCACATGTTCCTCATGTCACATCTCCACATACTCCTCAAGTAGTGCCTACTCCTATGCCCAAACTCCACCTCTACCTCCTCTAATAGCTATGGTATCTTAGACCCAACCAAGATAGACCCACATAACTCGATGTAAGGTGGCCCAAACATAGGTGACTCAACCACTAGCACCTCAACCCTAGGCTATATAGACCCTAAGGTTTGATGTCAGTAATAGTCTAGAGGTGAGCCTAGTTTGAGGCTCTTAATAAGCACTAGTATAGGTTCACCCTCTCACTTACCACTTTCTAGGTTCATCCCCTCACTCTTGTCAACTGTTAACTCCCCCTCATGGCACCCCTCAATTCCAACCCACTTTCATAAGTTCCCCAAGTGGTGCCTCCTCTATTCCCCATTATGCCCCCTTTATTTTTCACCTAGATACCCTTCACCTCAATCCTACCAATTATCCATACTTATTTTTTTCCCTTTTCCCATCCATTCCATAATTTAAAACCTCCATAGTACCTTCATTGGGCATGCCTTCAACCTATGTACCTATAGGTAAACTTTATCTAGTAGGCATAGCGAAAACCTTTAGGACTCTATCTCAAGTGGATGAAACCATCTTGACACCCCATTTGGTCATCTTGACATGTCTTTTTATAGTTTAAAAACCTTCTCAATCATCCCCTATAGTTCTTGATATCCCTACTAGTCCTTTTACTACATCATCTAGGGTTGGCTGAGGTAAAATACCCAAGAAGAAGTAGAATGTGACTCCCCCTTGGGCTTCATTTTAGATATCTCATGCCCTAGATCCTCCTCCATCAACCTCTATGTTTCTTCCAACTCTAGTCATGGTAGCTCCGCACATTATTCCCCAACCCTAGGCACCCAAGAATTTAGCTTTAACTAGCCAATCTCTTCCCTTTTGTTGAACACCGCTCTCTCTCGAGTCATTTCCCCTTAAGTGGGCATGACCTAAGAATATTGGTAGGCATTGGGTCTCCCCTTTTGTCCTTCTTCCCTTTGATCCCATGTCCCCTCCTCCTCTATTTTTTTCCTTATTCACCCCTTCTAATTCCTATATCGCCCCTCCACCTCCACCTCTACCATTCACCACCATATTTTCCACCCTTCCCCAACCTCTTAAAAACTAGGGAATGGCCCTAAGGTTATAATCACTAGATATGACAATCTAAGGTGATCCAGACATATATTGGAGTTTTGATCGAGCCAAATGAAGCATGAAGAGGACCCTAATTTAAAACTTCATCCATGAGGGGAACTTGGTAATCTATTAAATCCAATAGGATTTATTCTCCCTCACCAAGGTGAAGACCTCCACCAAGAGGAAAATGTAGCTAAGGATCCACTCTTCATTCTCTAGGCAACCCATGACATGTTAGAGAAGCTCTTCAAGGATAGGAAAAATTGAGTTCATACATTATAAGCCTAATTAAAGAGCTCCTTACCCACCATGATAATTGGGCAAGTTAAGGATACCCTTTCACTACTCTTCACAATTTTGGGGAAGGTAGTGGAAACTATGGTAGAGACCAATGTGCTCATCTAGAGGACTTAGGCTTACATGGAGAGGATCATGGAGATTTATATTAAATGTAGGAATTCATTAGTGATAATCAAAAAAGGTATGTTCCTAAAATTAAAATTAATTCCCACCTATGATTTAGGGCTATATCACATGTATGTTGGGAACATGGAATTGACTATGGAGAACTACTTGTTTTTGGTTGAAATCATAATAAGATCCTTAGAAGAGGGTAGGAAAAACATTGACCTACTTTAAAGAGGTTAGTATCTTTGTGTTATTTCACCCAAATGACACCTTGCTAGACAAGGGAAAATTTAGAAGCCACTTGGGTCATTTTCACTAGGTCATGAGGAAGAGGGTCACCAACGTGAGTAAAGAAGGGGCCCAAGTTCTTTTTGACCTTTCAACATAGTCTATGGTAAGCATCATCTAGGTGTCTGAGGCATAGTTGTCCATGGAGGTTCCCTTCTAGGTGTACTAAATACTAGTAATGCAAGACAAAAAAAATATTTAGAGAGCTTCTAATGAACCTTACTAATCTAGACCAAGAATTTGACCTCGTGGAAGCCATGTTGGAGGCTAAGGATGAAAGGTAAAACTAATTGGGAGTTGTATCTTCATATATACCATCATGTATCAAATATATGATCCCATAGATTATTTTAAGAGCTTGGGGACGATTTTGTTTTGAATTTTTTATTATAGTTGTAACTACTATGAGTGTTCATCATGTCCCAACATGGGAATCTCATGATATTTGGAGGTGAATCCCATCCTTATCTATAAAAGGAAAAATTTTATTGTAATTTAAGGGTAAACTAAATATTAATAAAAAGTGTTATCAAATTAAAGCCAAGATTTCACCTTCTTTCTATTTCATCTCTTCAGACTGTAAAGTTGGCCATGATCAATACTATTATAACAACACTTATTCTTTTTAATGGAAACAATTTCAATTTTCTACAAAAGGCTTGTTTTATGTCTCAATTATATTTCATCTCCATTCTAGATGTTTTTTAATGATAGATAAATTAGGTAAATACCTTTCAATTAAATGTATGTTATGGTTATGATGTGCTTATCTATTATAATCTCACTGTGAACTTTCTCATTTCTCTTTTTATAATATTATTAATTTATGTGCTAGTCTACATATTACCATTATAGGTTTGTTTAATCTAATATAAACTTTTAGTACTTATATTTAGTGAGTTTTTATATTTGATTCATGTTCCCCTATTTCCTAAACTCTTCCTATTATGTGTTCTTGGAGGTAGAACTTGTTGTATTCAGCACACCCCACCTTTAATTTTTTTTTTTAAATTGGGGACCCTCTATTTTTTAAAAAGGCTTATTTATTATTTGGGCTATGCATGTGGTTTGGATAATTTTATTATTTTTTGAAGTTATATATTTTAAACATTAAATCACTATTGAGTGCATATATTTTCTCTTACAACCTATTTTCCATTGGAATGACTTATTGAAACTAATTTATTAATGGAAATTTTGGAAGTTTTCCATGTTTGGAAAGTATTTGGGTTTGTTTATTTGAGTTGTTTTATTCAAATTTAATTATTTAGATTCATTTTTTCAGCATTATGTACATTTTGGGTCTTAAAAATCTTTTTGATCTTCAGCATTTTAGTCTTCAAGAACTTTTCAATAAAAATTATTCAATTAAAAACTTTATTTTGGATTTTATTTTGGTTGATAGCTTTTTAAATAGTAAATTTCTTTCAAATCATTTTTTTGTAACCTCTTATGCAGTAACTTTACTTTGTAAATTTTAGTCTTTAAAAGGTTTTGCTCTTCGATAACTTTCTCTTCATTAGATTTCATTCAGATACTTTCACTTGGGAACTTGCTTTATGGTAACTTCTTCCTAAATGATAATCTCCCTGAGGGACTTTTGGTATTTGAGAACTTTTTATTTAGTGACTTTCATTTAGAGACCTACCCCAACTAATCTCCCTAAATGAATCTCTGTGAAGAACATTTTTGTCTTTGAGGTATTACCTTTGGAAATCTAGGATCACCATATCACATCATTTGACCTAAATGTAAATGTCAACTTCTATGACTAAACCATATAGTGACAAGTGTCAAAAATGGAGTAACACCATGGTACCCTAAGTGAGTAAGCATCATACATGACATGCCCACTAGGCCTAAGTAGTCAAGTTTGAATTGAATTAAGGTGATGAGTGACTAGACATTGGTGATTAATAGCACATAAACTAAAAATGAATGCCAAAAACTATAACATCAAGTCACTAACTTAGCTTGCATCATTTTATTATCATCAAGCTCTAGTGTACAAAGCCTTTTTGAATTTTAAAATCCTTCAATGTGTCTAAAACAATCTATAATTTGTGTAATAGAGTTTTAAGCCACCATTTTAAATAGCTCAAATCACACCAACATTAATAACCAATAATGGTGTCTTCATTTAGGGCATACAAGAGAGATTTAACACCTTTTATGTTGTCCATTAAGGATTCAATTGAATACCTAGATATAGTTTTTAATGCAATAGTGTTTGATGGTCTCCACACCTATTACTTAGCTCTATGGGAAGTCATAGAGAACATAGACCCATTTAATTATGAGGAAGACATCTCAATAGAATAAAAACAAGTTGTAGATGACCGATTTCCCTTCAAATGCCAAGCACTCCACTATGCAAATGATAATCCAAAAGTCATGGAATACATCAACTTATTGTGAGGCCTATTCTTTTAAGGGTGAGTTATAAATGGCAAGTTATTACATTATGTCAACATAGTACCATCATTACATATATATCTACTGATGTAATCATGAGGTATTTATGTTTTCCCATTCTAGATGTTATATTTGATTTGAAAATTTTGGTTTTTTGGAAGAAAAATAATAATGTGGAAAAAGTTGTAAGGAAATGGCTTTTTCTATGGGAGATCTTCACTCTCAAGTAAATAACCAAGAACCCCATGCCCATCACTTAGTTCTAGATGGGAATTTATATTATCATGGAATTATTAAATCAACTATTTAGCCACCCAAAAATTAATTACCTTAATTTGGAATGGGTTCCACTACTTGACCTACTCATCACTTCAGAGTGTACCTATGCATTGGGGGAGGTTATTAGTTCCCACCTACAAGAATTAATACTACATAAATATAGGAGGCCCTAAGGTGATAAATTATGCATGATGTCATATATTTTGGATGCCATCATGGGGAGTGTCTATAGGCACAACATGGATTTTTAGAATCCCAACCCCAACTACATCAAGAATAGAATCTATAACTTATACTTTTTTATTCACATCTATACATATGTTAGGAACATAACAAGAATTACAAAGGATATGTATCCTCAAGTTTGGATAGTAATTCATGGCCACCCTTTATCCTAGTTTTATAATAACATCACCAATACACTCATATCTTTGGGTGATTATTGTTTTTACCCAAATTATATAGTTATCATGTTTGTTGGACACAAGGTAGACACTCTTCATCTCCCCAAATTCATCCCCAAAAAAGTTGATGAGCAATAAATTTCCTTACATAAAAGGAATGAGATAGATGAGGATCTAACCAAGAGTAATAAGAGTACCTCTGATGCAAATGACCGTCTCCTGAGGTTTGTCAAATGATGTAAGGCTACTCATACTAAAATTCATCTTCATATATAAAAACAAATGATGACCTGATATCTTCCTTAGATTGATATTCAAAACACAAAATCATAATGATATATACATGAACCTGAGACTGCAATTCATTTTCATACAAAATCAAAAACAAAACCCTATAGAGTATGTAGATTCTCCATTCTCCTGCATAGTCCATAGCTTCATGCCTACAAAGTCCATAGCTTCAAGCCTGTAGAGTCCATAGATTTATGCCTGTAGAGTCCATAGATTCTGGAAAGCTTGAGAAATTGGTGCATTGAATAGTAAACGTTCACATCAAATCCTAGTTTCATTACCTCAGAGTGGATACAAACACAAAGAGATTTGTGTCCATTTCAAATTCACTCCACATACACTACTGACATCCTTTTATGCCTCACCATCTATCTCCAGGCTCACACCTATGTGTAATAACTCCAAATGGATGACTTTTAGCTCAATCCTTGTCATTACATGACTTCTTCTTGAATTTATCCAAACCCACAGGAGTAACACGAGACACTTTATGAGTTTCTATTTGTGTTTCTTTATCTTTAGCCAACCCTCAAGTTTTAGGTTGTGTTTCTTTGTCTTCAGCCAACCCTATTTGAGAATCTAGTATGTCATCAGGTGCACCTTTAGAAGCAAGAAAACTATCTATAGATTGCCCAAAACTATTGGACTCATTTAATAATGCAGCCATGGATGAATTTTCTTCATCAAACAAAAATTTAACGAAACTTTCAAGCTCCTTAGATTCAAGTTTTGATTGTTCATTGCCAGGGCTATTTTCAAAACTAGTAAAAGAAATTCAGCCTACCAAATAGACACATACCTCCACGCCACTCGAGACTATGGATTTACCATATCTGTCAACTTGCACAACTCCACAATCTTGGCAACATTTTCTTCATATCAGGGTCAACTCAAATCAACACATATAGAATCATATCAACATGGAAGAAATGCACTACTCTTTACCATCGTAGCCTATGTAAAAGCTTTACCTTCAAAATTCCTTCACTCCTTCCCATTACGGCCTTCATCAGCTACCCTCTAATATAAATAGAATCAGTCCTATTAATTTCACTGAGTTGTATCCATGTCTTAATATGATCTCTATATCTCTGTCACTTCTTAATCTCCTTCTTTTAGATCCTTCTATCCTCTGTCTCTTTCTATTCTACGTACCTTTCATCTTCCTTAATGGCCTTGGCCAATGTCCTGGCCACCTTCCTTCCTTCTCCCCTTGCTTCCTTCAATGGTTGGAAAGCTATGTATAAAGAAAATGAAAGGCCCAGCCCTTTTCCATTCGGGCCTGCATAAAGTTTGAACTCTATCATACAGTCATTTATAAAAATAGGGAGTCCTCTCTAACCTCTATGCCAACTTGGGCTCAAACAGTTTTTAATTTGTAACAATATACTAATTTGGAGAAGACTTTCAACCATTCCCCTTGATTTGCTCCACAAGCTTCCTAACGTGGGATTCTTAACTGACTTTTACCTTTTCCACTCTTTTTACTTTTAACAATTATAATTACTCCTCCTTATACAACATTTTGGAGGGAAAAGACAACAATATGAATTCAAATACAAAACAAGACATGACTTGAGCTTGCATGCCTAATAACCACGCCTTGCCTAAAGTTGTACGTAGATGCTCCTGCATCAACCTTCCATAGATACCATATCATAATTGGGAAGATGTAATATAGATACCATATGAACTTTAAATAGGATGTTAATGTGAAGAAGGATTATGCCTTATCTACTCTACCCCATAAGGATTGGGACCCCATTGGAGAGTACAAAAAAAGGTTCATAATTTGGGCATCCCTTACAAGTATGAACCTTTTGATCGTGACTTTTTTTTCCTCAATGCAAAACATGATGAAAAATTTAAGTAAAGGGCTAAGATTATTGGTTTGAGTGAAAAATTGTTGAGGGTGATCCAATCATATCCACCGCTTACACTTTTTCAATCAAAATTTAGGATCCCATCACTAGGTGGATGTACATCATCTTATTTATAGAGTGGCAAACCTTTCTAATAGTCACAAGACCAAATTTAAGACCCCTGACATCCACCCACTATGATGATATCTCTACAACAAGAGAAAAATCAAGTGGTAGGCGAAACATCAACTGCTAGAGAGCAAGAGGAAGAACATGATCCTCAAGTTCAAATGCCTATTGTTCAATTGAGGAAGGTAAAATAATAAATATTTAAAGAATCATTTTAGGTGGAAGAAACACTATAGGGATGGAAGAGGGAATCATATGCCTGAACACCTCTGATGAGGAATATATTATACCTATTATGGAAGCTTCACCAACCATAACCTTCAATATGACTCTTCCCCTCGTACCCAACTAGTAATTTTTCCTCAAGATGAGAGGATAATAATCTATTATAAAAAACAATCTAGGGTAGAAAGGCCATAGACTCCATCCACAGAGGTAACAAGAGGATAGGCAAAATATTCAATTGAATGTGAGGAAAGTCATGAGCTATATTAAGAGGAACTATAACAAGCCAAGGTACTAATATTTCAAGGATTGAAATTAAATTCACCCCTTAGTGGTGACCAATTAGGTAAGGGTGCTCTATTTACTATTACCCTAGCCATTTCTCTTATTATGTCATTACCAGTTACTTCTTCTTTACCATTTCTAATTGTCTCTACTTTTACTCCTATGTTATCATTACCTATTGGGCCTATTTTCATTATTCCAACCATTACTAAAACCACTACTTATTTAGTCTCCACCTCTACTTCCATTACCACTAGCCAACCCATTAACCAACTATTAGCTTATTACACTCAATTGAGTTCACCAATGGCCTCATCAGTAGTAGTGCAAATCATAGTAGCACAGTGGCCATAGAAATATCTTCCAAGAATAAACTAGTCTCATTGTTCATCCCATGCCTTACCTAGGGAATGTAGACTTGTCCAAGATAATATAGCCCTCAATGCCTAAGCTAGCCCTTGAGATTGAGCCTAAAAATGACACACAAATAGAAGCATGTCCATTAGATCCATCAAAGCTGACTCTTCTAGATTAAGACAAAAAGAGTTAGGATAATTAGCCTCTAAGAATCCAAACTAAAAGATCACCAAGTTTCCCACTATAAGATCTCTCTTTGATAAAGCAATAGCCTTATTGGAAAGGGTGATGAAGAGGAAGATAGAAGATAGCAGTGGGAGAGGCCTAATTCTATAATAAAGAGAAGATATTAACTCTCTTTTGAAAAGACAAGATAGAAATAAGGGTTAGTACCCCTACATTGAGGACCTTAAGTCCTACATGGAGACCCATACTAAAGCAATACTAGGCATTCATGAGGGAACATAATAGGTAAGAAAAGAATTGGAAGAAGACTTGGAGACTCTTAGAGAATAGCAATAGGTAATCTACATTCCCTCTAGGATAAAGAAAGATGTACAAAGTATGGCATTAATATTATATTATATTTTGGATATTATTCATTCTTTAAGAGCATAATTCATTCCATATGCAACCATAATAAAAAAAAATGTTTAAGGTTCTCAATAAAGATGTGAATAGATTGAATTTCTTAATTTTACATACTCCTAATAAGGCATTTAGCCATTTGAATTTGATGACTCCCCCAGAGGTAAAAAATTCACTAATTATACTAGTAATTAGGACTCAAGAGGCCCAAGAGTGGGTTAGCACTACTGATGCTCTAGTTACTAAGATCATAGAGAAAGAGAAGCACATAGTGAAAATTTTGGATGAGCTAGAATTGACACGAGCATGAAATAGCACTAGAAAGCTGGTGGCCAAGTCTATTTTTAACCACATGATATAATAAGCTTTGGATAATTCTAAGAAAAGTTTACAAGGACTATATTTATAAGATATTGAGGTAAAATTAAGCTTGGTTAGGAATAATTTAATTAAATTGGATGTCTTTTTGGTAGGCTTACAAGATACTAATAATGAGCATGTAAGGCCAGTAGGACAAGCAAATAGGGTAAATAGACCTCATCTTCTTGATATGATATTAGTATGATTGAAACATTCTAGAGGATGGAAACACTATCAAGAGTTTGAGGCCAAGAAAAAGGGGCTTTAGCACCATAGACTAGTTTAATAGCTCATACTCCACCTAATGTGTTATTTACAACACCACATACTACTTCTATCCCTCCCAACTTAGTGAATACATCAACTCTACTTCTTAGCTCAGATCCAATCATAGCTCTATTTTGAGCTACCTATTCATCCTTGGATACAATTTTAGTCACCATATATACTAGTTTAAATATAGTCACCAGCTTAGCTCTAGTTATAACTTGAGTTCCAAAAATAATCATGAACAACATGAAGTAGGAGTTAAGTTAGCCTTAGTCAAAAAATATTTTTTTATAATTTTACATGTAATGCTTATTCTACCAATCATGAATATTTAAGTCTTGTTTCATTCATATTATGATTAAATGAATTATTTTTCTAGCATGCACACATTACATGTCTAATGTAATCTATAAGTTATAACATGCAGTTTTATATTGAACTAGAACTTATGTTCTAGTTATTCTGATGTAATTAATATTTTTGATATATTTAGAGGATGAGGTGACCCCTTCCCCAAGTTCTTTAAATACATTTAAAACTCTATTTCAAAAGGGTTAAATTTTTAATCAATATACATGAAGAAATCAAGCAATTAATTGTAATGTAACTATGTTTTTTATTTCTTCTTCCTTATCCATGTTACTAAAAATTTAGTTTCTTTATCTGTATCATCTCAATAATTTTGAAGTGTGATAATGCTACAAATGAATATGATTGTTTAAATTTATGAATATTGATCTTATATGTGCTACAACTATTGAAGATTGGTAAATTTTGTTGGTTTAATCAATTAGTATAGATTGAGTTGATAATTTGAGGTGTGTAGGAGTATTTACTTTGGTATAATCATCTAAGAATGTGCTATAGATACTATAGACAAATTTCTAGTCTAAGTTGTAACCTCTCAGATAAGGGTGTGCAACAATAACCCTAAGGAGAAAAATCTTTAGTTTAAATTAGTAAGGTTCCTATATTATTTACCCAGACTAATAAATCATGATTTTTCATGTGTGAAAAATAACTACAAGCATAAAACACTAGTCTTAGAGATAATTTTCCACAAAATAAATAATATTAGGAGTGACATTTCAAAAACAAAGAGCCTTCTTTTCTACTTTACCTTCCCCTCCTTTTTTGAGTTTACTTAAAATCTACCCACCATAGAGTAATTATCCACCCATATAAATCACTAAGTGTTGTATTTATATTAGATTTCACACATTCATAAACAATCCTAGTTAAATAATCTATAATCTCATCCTATTATTCCACCACCTGGTTATTTTAACCACATACCTAGAATTTGAGCCCTAAAGTTGAACTTTGTTCCATATAGATCTTAAAATATTATAAGTTACCTCATTCATTATTATGGATTATGCATAAAACCCACATCAATATAAATTTTGGTCAAACTCAGTCCATAGTGGTATAATTATGATAAGGGCACTTAGTTTGATGGTCGATGCATTGATTACATTATAAATTTGGAGGATCTATTTTTTTACCTTACTCTACCCTCTCTTTTTGTGTTTAATTTAAAATATTGAACTACCCCTTCCCCTTATGTTTAAAAAATAAAGGATCACAACATATAATCATCAATAACAACTCTAAATAATTAGAATCTTATTCATGAATCTTGTATTGAACTTTTGGCGGTGGCATTGCATCTCTTGGAGACTGTCTCACATAGATTCCATAGTGAAGTCAAATACCCATAGTTTTGCCCTGGGTTGATTCTAAATCAATCTTAAAATAAAAGATTAAATTCCATCAGTGTTCCAAACTTCCTCTTCAATAATACCAAATCCCTTTGGCATTTCATGAACTAGATTTTAGAATGAATAATATATCACCTTTTAGGTTAGCATATTTTAAGGCTTTCAAGATTCTATGTTATCTAACAAGGGATAAAATGCCTCCCAAGGAAAAATATTACACAAATTGAACACTATGAGATTTTATTTTATGAAACATATTACATTCTAAAAATGATGACAAATTAAATGGGGTCTCTTTTGGGTTCCCCTACCTTCAGACCACCAGGTCTCTACAATCATGGGAACAAGACAGGTGACTAGGTTATAAAAGAGGTCTAAATAATCTATGAGTAAAATGGGATAAAATATTTAAATGTATGTTATTCCAAGCCTAAAAAATAATATCATGTGGAAGAGAAAAAAAAATGGAGGAGGATCCTTTTTGGGGTCATCCCACTCCTTGACCTTTATCTCACTCAATTCAATTGAACAAAATTCATGATTAGCTTTACAAAAGTTTCTTGTTTAATTTTTATTATCTTTTTACATTGTATACTTTATAAAATAAAAGGTTAAATTTTATTTTTAATAAATTTCAAATTTAATATAATAATCATTGTAATTGATAATGGTAAAATTTTGGTTAGCTTTAGTTATATGGTAAGAGGAATAAGCAAAATATTTAATAAAAGGAGGTTAGAAATTCAAATGTATCCAACTAGTGGGTGGTCAACCTTGGTTGATCATGCCCCCCAACCACATGATTAAAACTACATTATATTAAAATGCTACAATCCTTTAACCTAGAAGTTTATCTTAAAACAATGTGTTGGCCCCCTTAGGGGCTTCTCCCTACATTGCACGGTCACATGGGTGACCACTGGACAAACTAGAAGTTACCCTAAAATGGGGATAAAAACCCTTCCAAAGGGCCTATCATTAAGTAGAAACTATCCTACAAAGTAGTAAACTTCAAAAAAATATTTTGGGAAAACTAGGAATAAAAAAACTATGAAATAAATGGCATCAAGTCTAAAATTTTGTATATTTTATAATAAAATTATTTTTGGCACATGATTTCCTCATATTACATTATTAAAAATTTTACAAAGGGTAAATTTATAAAGGAGGTATAAATATATTTAGTGTTGAAACTTGAAAATTCATAACTTTGAAACAATAACACAAAAATATTTCATAGATTGTTACAAAATCCTAAGAAAGCCTACTTTCTAACAAAATTTATTATGAAAAATATGTGAGTTTAAAATATAAAGGGATAAACAAAGTTAAACAATGTCTAAGGCCACTCTTTTACCGTATTAGGAGAGGAGGCCATCCATTATCCATTGAGTACCATCCTTCAACATTTCATCTGCTTCTAATCTCAATCTATCAACCTTTGATTTATGTCCTTTATTTTTAATTGAAAATTATAAAAAAGCTTTGTTTATCATCATTAAAGGACATGAAGGGGAAACAATAGTATCTAATGGAAGATAAGGGCTTGAAGATATAATAGGGGAAGGTTCCACTTTTGGAAGAACCTCCCTCATAGGGGCGAAATGTACTTAAGATTATAAATAGGAGGAGAATAACTAGATGAGTGATAGAATATACCATGATTTTTCTAAATGAAATCTTTATCTGAAACCCCTTCTTCCTCCAAACCATCCAAGAATGAGAAAATGAAAATTGAAGCCCCTTTGAAGAACACCCTATATCATGATGCACAATGAAATTATAGAAAAAGAATCTAAAAATAATGCCTTCAAAGTTAATAACCTAAGTCCACAATCCATTTGATGAGAAAAGGATAATATAATTACAAAGAGTTTTGGAAAGATCAATAATAAAGCATGCTCTATATCTAGCCTTTACTGGCTTCACATGCATCAATGAATTTTAAAATTTTAGGAAAGTGAAAACTTTTATTTTCATTCAAATATAAAAATAAAATAAATACATGTCCAACCAACAAATATAATTTGATTTCAAGCATAAAATAATAATTTCCATTACTTTTTTAATCTGATATACTTAATGGCAAGATTATTTAAGTGATAGAGAAACCTTGTGTTGATGCCAATGACTAATGAAATTTACTTCCATTATATACATATTTTTAACTAAATAATAACAATAACAAAACTCTCAAATATCCAATATAATTTCTTTAAAAATTTATTCAATATTATTCAAAAAATTGGTCTTCACATGAAATTCACACACAACCACAAGGCCAACCAAATAAAGGGCTCATCTCCCATCCTTTTTTTTTTATCATCAAGTAGTTTCCATAAGCACCCCCAAGAATAAGACTCCCAAATTCAAGCATCATCACATTATGGTTTAAAATATACAAGTTGATAAAAGGAGGTTTAGATGGTAACTAAGGCTTGACAAGGAACACTCACTAGGAAATGCATCTAAGAGGCTACAAGTTTATCTACAAAAGAGGCTTTCATTTCCAAAACCAACATAAAAAGAAATAAAAACATAATATCAAACATCAAATGATAAAATGTAGCTATAAAGTGTTTCTAACACCAAAAATATGCATTTAAGGAGAAGAAACATTTGGGGATAACTCACCTTTGTTCTATTATCGCTTGGCTATGGGAGCGCATATTCATATTTAACTATGTTATATAACACATAAGAGGGCATTTTGATTTTGGTCCACTTGTCGCTACCAATACATATAATAAAATAACATAGGAGGGTACTAATATTTTTATACACTTTCTAGTACCAATATGTGCAATAAAATCACATTAGAGGACATGGGAACCTAGTCCCACTTAAAATTACCATTATGTAAGAGTACACAAAAATCATACAAATTCACATAAATTTTGATAGCATAACTTTTCCATTTTAAATAAATATAAATGAATAAAAATATTCCATAGTTTAGGAGCTATATTACATCTCTAAGCCCAAATTGGCATTAAAAAAACCAATGGTGTCCATTGGCACAACCATGGAACATAAGGAAAGAAAGAGGGTAATCCAAATGTCCTTATACCTATTGAAAATTGTAATAAAATGAAATTAAAATAATAATTTTAATACAAATAAAATCAAATCAAATGGGGCATGGAATTATACCTTGGTTCCTTCTTGTATCCACTCAAGAACACTTGTTACAAGCTTTGGACAATGGCTCTCCTCCTCCTCCTCTTTCTCCTTATCTTTTCCACTTCCAATTTTCCAAATTTTAAATGAGCCAAAAAGTATTGTGAATGAATGCTTTCCTTCCTCTTATAGACTAAACTCTTTTTTATACAACCAATGGGAAGGTGACATATGTCCCTTCTCATCCCTTGGCTATGGTCAAAAAGTTTTCCTTCTCCATAAATTTATGTATAAGCCTATGTGGAAAACCAATAAATTTCATAACTCATAAATGAACCCATTATCCCATGCCATAAGTGGTACATGGGTTGCCTATATGTCTCCTATAAAGTCTCTCCAACCTTCTTGTTCATTGAATCACATAAAAATCAACATAGAATATCTAAAAACTACTTTATGACACTCTCTAAAGTTGGCTCTCCCAATCCATACGAGTTTTGAGTCAAAGGGAGCCACTTAAGTGGATTAAAAAATTATTTATGAATGAAATAAAACTTAAATATAACTCCTAATGTTAAAAATGACAGGTGTGAAGAGTATCCAAGGGGGGCGATGGTGTTAAAAGAGTAAGGAAGCCTACACTTATGACTAGGTCCACAATTGATATTAGGAGTGTGTTTCACTAAAAAAATCTTATTTTCTTTAGAAAGAAAGTTGTAAAACTAAAAATAAGGGTAAGGTTATTATAAATTAATATGTTGTGTGTGCATTGATATAAATTATTTTGGATACTCCTCTTTGTATGGGGAATATGACCTACATATAAGAAAATAACTAGAAGAATGGTTGATTAGTTAGGTAGGTGTGTGGATTGCCTAGCAAGCTAGATCCAAGAAGCACAAACTTCCTTGGAGGTTGTCAATACACACTTTTAAATAATTATTTTTTTAAAATGGGATTAAATATATTTTCATAAATAATAGAGGATACTAAAATCAAATACAATAAGTGCTTGAGAAGAAATAATTACTTTTGATTAATTATAGCAATAAATGATTAGATAAAAATGCTAAATAAATTAAATGTGGTTCAAAATATTGATTAATCCTCTATGATAAGATAAAAACTTAGAAAATTTGACTTGATCAAGGTTTGATAAGTCAAATAAACTTATTTAAAATGATAGATAAAAGCCATTAGTGGTTGGGATTAAATCGTCAATGGGAGGGTAACCATCGGTGGTTAGGGACTATCAATGGTTAGGGTCAGATTGTCGATGGTTGGGTGACCAGCAATGATTACTAAGGGATATGGTTAGGAAAATAATTTTGGTTGGGAAGGTTTTAAGAGGGTTCTCGAAGGTAAATCTAGATTGGATATTGGTTGTGAGGTAGAGGGAAAGTGACACAAGGAATGACATATAGAAACTAATTATTGAATCTTGATAAGGAACATATACTTAGCTTTGTTATTGATGGTCTAAAAAATATTGAGGTTGGTTGATTGCTTATTATATATTCTAAAGTAATTTTGGTAGAGTAACATTACCTTGGCTATTGACTAATGATTTGTAGCACTTTTGATCTCTATCTTGGTCACTAGAAGCTAGAAGAATACCTACATAGGAAGCTTTGATCTCTTACATAAGAATTGTTTATCCCCTTTCAACTCATCTTATTCTCTTAATATAGAGGAAAGAGAGTGGTGAAACAACAATTTCAACAAGGTGTCTAATAATTTGTCTAAATTTAATCTCAACATGTATTGACTATGTAAAATGATGAATAAAACATCTATTATTATAAAATCAAGATAGATTTTTAGTTACAGTTAACCCTTGAAGTGGTTAAGGGAAAACTATCAATGCTCGAGGTTAACCATAGATAGTTAAGGTTCAACCATAGATGGTTAGGGTCATAGTTAGAAATGGCTAAAGTTATCCATTTCCTCTAATGACTAGTAAGGTAAATGGTTATGAAATGGTCCCAAGGGGGTCTAGGGGTGGTCTAAGGGTTAGTGCAACATTTATAACTATAATGTGAAATTTTATAGTGTCTATATTTTTCACCTTTTTTATGCAATTTGTATTGACAAGCTTTAAAAAAAAATGAAAGGTGGGTACAAGGTCAGATGCCTCGAGTATGAGAGGAGGTGTTCACCCTCAAACTAGGAATCAATGAGGTGAAACAAAGTTGGTGGAAGGTTTGACAAGTGGTGAAGTGGGTAATAAAAATGGTGATAGGTTAGGCAAGTAAGTGTAATCATGCATATATAATGCATCTGAGTGTGATATCACAGATCATGCATATACTAAGCTATCATAGTTGAGGTAGTTTGTAAATCATGGTTGGTACTAGAAGGATAAGTGACAAGTAGACCAAGTGACCAAATTTATGCATGGTGGTTATGGTTTCACTCATAAATGCAAGTCTCCTAGGAAATTTCAATGTGCTCTTAGGTATCCAAGGTAGGATTTGATCCTAAGAAGACAAAAAAGGGTAACAAGTGTTGAGGCCATAAAGGGTCATGTTCCAAGGTACCTAAATGGTTGGTGCACAAAAGTAGCATAATTTCAAGTTATTCAACATGGAAATGTAGTCATTATAGTCATAATGACCGAGGTAAGGTCATCAAAAAAACATGCAAAAGTTAGGCCAAAATGATCAATGTCAAGGTTACGTGGGTGGTTGGCTGGCTAGTAGAGAACAGGTACTCCTATGGTATATAGGTGTAGTGTTATTATGTTGGAGAAAAGTTTGGGTGTGATTGAAAAAAAACCAAAGGGGTTAATCATTGATGGTCATGGTTGACCATCAGTGATCATATGTTAGCCCTAAAATGGTAAGGGTTAAAATTTAAATGAGGCATTTTATTTCCTCATTTTTTAATTGACCCATGACAAGTTCAATTTTTTGTACAAACTGAGAAATGGTGACAGTTCCAAGGTTGTCAATGGAGTGAGTATGTGAGAACTGATTTGTGTGGTTAAATAGTGGTTGATTAAGAATGATTGAGGATGCAAAGAGGTTGAGGTAGAGTTTAGGGCTAAGTGGTGATGGTTTTGAGAGCTCCTCCATGAAGGAATTCACAAAATGATTTAGGGGTGTAATTGATTTTGGTTGTATTTTTGGAATTTGAAGTAGTTGTTGATTATTTTTATTTTATGTGAATTTATTTGAGTTTTTATTTGTTGCTATGAATTTGGGTGGGTGTGAAGAGTGGGTATTTTAGTGTTTGAGGTTAAATTTATAAAGGGAGAATTTTTATTTTTCAAGTGATGTTAGGGTAGTGTGTGATTTATAAAAAAGGTTTTGGTGAGTGTTTGGTTAGATTAGGGGTTTACTGCTAGGGTTTGGTCATTGATCATCACTACATAGTGACCATCAATGGTCACTATTGACCATCATCAGTTGATATTTGACCATTGAATGGCTAATGTGTGGAACATTAGTGGTCGACCATATAACCATCAATGATCGATGGTTGATCGGTGATAGTTATAAAAGGAACTATCTCTGGTTGACACTTGACCATCAATGGTTATATTAAGGTAAAGGATAGGTTTGTGTTAGGAGGAAAGTGGGTATAGGTTTCAAGGTTATGAAGTTACGGTAAGTTAGGAATGATGTGTTGTAGGTAGGAATTGGGTTAAGATTAGTCTTAGGTTTAGATCATATTAGGTAAGGGTTACATAAATGAGGTGAATTGGTTAAGGTAGGAGGTAATTAGTATGCATAGGTAAAGTTTGATGAAATAGGTAAGCTAAGGTGTTAGTATAACCTTGTAGGAAATGGATTAGTTATAGATGTAGGATCGAGTGCCCCAGCTCCTTGAAAAGGTATGTCAAGGCATGACTGATGAGGATTGGGATCACATTACTGATGTTGCCCTAGGAGGGATGAGGTACTACTAGTACGTGCCACATGATATATCTATGTTAGTGACCCTCATTGAGAGATGGGACCTAACCATTAATAGTTTCTTACTACTGACTAGAGAGATCACCATCTTATTGGAGGACATCCATTGAATAGTGTAGCTACCATTACGAGGTGAGTTGATATATCATATCAATAATGATGAGTGAGACAAACATATGTATCATCTATACAAAGCAAACCTCATTCTTATGAGATGGTATTTAGGAGGATTTTAGTATACACCTTTGTATCACTGGGATAGGGGAGAGAAATGACAATTTATGATGATGATGATAGTTGTTACATGTTATGATCTACCAGATTATAACAATGGTAAATTTTCATACATGTTACTAGGTATACTTATTGATATATGATTAAATTAGATAGTATTTTCATGGGCACTTACACTTTTAGTATAGATATATCAGGATCTTTGGGGGTACAATACTCATAGGAGATATGAGATTAGCATCATCTTTATGCTACATTGCTAGGCATATGAGCATATCAAGGTATTGAGACTATTTGAATTATCATGGCATGATTTTGCTTAGATGGACTACATGGTTGGCTATATATGATGGAGAGATGATTACACACTCACAAGACTAGGGGTAAGTGTCTAAGACCTAGATTGGTACATAGACCAATTAGATGCACTTGTGGAGGGTAAGGTCATTTGGCACCCATACATTAGGTTACCCACATGAATGAGCTATGCTAGGCAAACCCTATCATTATAGAGCTATAGATGGATATTTAGGAGGTGAGACCATGAGGTGGAGCTGATCCCTTTTTATAGGGTGAGGAAATAATTTAGGATCATCCAAGATATTTTAGGGGAGTTTTTGAGGTACCAAAGGGAGGATATAGAGTCCCCATTACCCTCTCTAGATCTAGTTGATGAGTTCATTGACCATGAGCTTCTACCAGTGAGGGTGGATATTGATGATATAGGCATCAATAATGAGTAACCTATATGGTTTCAGACACATTATGATGTAGTAGTTTTAAGAGGAAATAATGGCTAGTAGGATATGGATGTGGATGTAGAGGTGGGGATGGGGATCATACAGAGGTAGATGCCCCTAATATACAAATTTTAATTACAAAGAGAGACTAGGCATGGGGGGCACTAATAGGAACACAAGTGGATTTAGCATTGGTGACCCAAGAGAGGGATGTATGACAAGGCTAGGTGGGCACCCTCATATAGGAGAGAGACCAAGCATGAGTAGATCTAGCCATAGTTATACAAGAGAGAGATACCCTAAGATAGGTAAGACCATGTGTGCCCACAAAGCCACCATGCACTATTCCTATGGCAAGGTATGTGGTCACAATGAAGGAGCTAAGGTATTATTAAGGATTGGTCTTTACACATCTTTCAGATGAGCCCATGTGGGGTGAGTACAAAGTAGGTATTACTAATGGAGCTAGCAGTGTTACATCAAGTCAATAGACAACATCTACATGTAGACAAGTAGGTTCAAGAGTCAAGTAGGCTCTAGGAGGTGTGGTGCCTTAGGACCATAGATTCATTTGAGACCTTTTATTTTGATGTATTATATGATTTTGATACTAGCCTATGAGATGATGTAGCAAGATGTATATACCCTATTGAGAAACATGTACATTATTGTGTATATGATGATTATTTTGATTATGGGTTCATGATATAGATATGTGGCTCTATTTTATGTATTTTATATATGGTTATGGATGTTATTATTATCATCATGATGCTAGTTATGATTATCATGTTATTGTTTATGTTTATGCACCTAGCTAGGCATGTAATGGATGACATATGTGGATGACTTATTGATATATGATGTGAGAAATGATGATGATGATAGATGATTTATGATTAGTTGATGTGATTGGTTATTTAGATGTTGTTTATTAATATTATAATGATGTTATGATACTTATGGTAGGATGTGTCACTCATTATAAATGTGGTTGTTTATAGATTAATGAATCTATGCTTCCTTACTTTGTTAGGCATGTGATGATGTGGCTATTTAGTTTATGCTCATGACAATGTTTAATATTTGATGGATGTTATTATGTTCATGATGTGATGATGTTTATGATGTTATTTTTTATTGGGCATGGCTATTATGTTTGTGATTATTATCATGGTTATTATTGACTATGTTCATGATGTGGATATGGTTTATTGGTATTGCTTATATATGTGATCATTTAATTTATGTTAATGGTAAATATGTTTATGATGTTAATATTATTATGGTTATGGGTATTAATGATGATTCTCATGTTTTAATTTAATGATTTTATGCTTCATTATCTAAATTAGACATGTGGTGGATAACATATGTTAATGGCTCATTCATTTTTGATGTATGATTAAATGGTTGTAGATATGATAGATGGTTGATGACTAGTTAATGTATTTGGTTAGTAGGATGAAATGATGTGTGATGTATGAGATTGGTTAAAAAACACATAGATTAAGTTCTCTAACAAAACTAAATGTGAGAAAAGACAAGAAAGAAAAGACAATAAAAAAAAAGCATCTAAATGAATGTATCAACAAGTAGGTATGAGGGAATAAGAAGAAGGCATCATGCTTCTTCTTTGGCAAGGACTAAAACAAACTAAAGTTAGATCAACTTATGAACATATTCCCTTAGAATAACCTTAACAAATATTACTAAAACAACCTTCCCAAGCATTGAGGGGCTCAGGTTCTAGTTTTAATTGAAGAAAAGATAATTGGTAAGCTCCTGATCTATACTTGTGCATTACAATATAAGGTCCAAGCCAATTAAAAGAAAACTTTCCTTGTTTGCTTTTCTCCATATTGGTTACATGCTAATTTTTCTTTAAGATAAGATCTTCGATACTAAATTCTCACACTCTGAGGTATTTTTTATAAATGTGTTTGATTCTTTCTTGATAGACATGAAGATGGGTAAGGATAAATAGAGTTCATCAAGTAGCTCAAGTTGGGATAAATGTTCTAGATGATAATCACTTTCAAAAATGAGATCTTTTAGGGATATGTGAAGAGAGGGAATTTAGAATTATAGAGGTAAGACATCCTCTGCTCCAAACACAAGATATAAAGGGTTAGCACCTATAAGGGTTTAAATACTAGTATGATATGCCCATAAGGAAAGGGGATGTGTACATGCGAATCCCAACCAGATGCATTAAATTTTTTAGTTAGCATGTTGTTGAAGGTTTTGTTAAAAGCTTCAGCCTATCTATTTGCTTGTGGATGATAAGGTGTTGAGAAAATTAACTTGATACTGAATTTGTCAAAAAGGCCTTAAACTTTTTTGTTCTTAAAATACTTACCATTATCGATGATTATTTTATGTGGAACACCAAAATGATAGATAATGTGATGGTTGATAAAATCAATAATATTTTTATCTTTGGTTGAAATGAGAGGAATGGCCTCTACCCATTTGGTTAAATATTCTATTATAGTGATGATAGAATGATGTCGCTACAAAGAATGGGGGTTAATTTCAGCAATAAGATCTAGAACCCATTATGAGAAAGGCCAAAAATCTTTGGATACTTAGATAATATGGCTAGGTGCATGATGTATATTAGTATGTTTTTGACATTTAACACATTTTTTCACATAATCACAATAATCCTGGTTAAGGGTGGGCCAATTGTAACCAAGGTGAAGGATACATTTAATAATAACTAGGCCACTAAAATGTCCTCTGTAAAACCCATCATGCATTTCCCTGATAGCATGAGAGGCCTCATGACTATGTAGGAAATATAAAACAAGGCCATTATAGCTATGCTTGTAAAGGATTCCCCCTGATATGGTGTAATGAGAGGTACTTTGAATGAATGCTCTTTAGTCATTCTTAGAAATATTGGAAGGGATGATGGAAAGATGGAGATAGTCAAAGATCTACTTGTACTAAAGGTTAGATTGGGTCTCCTCTATATTAAATATGTTTGGAGAGTTTGATTTGATATAATAAGGTTGGGTAAGATGATGGATAATGATAGATAGCTTAGAGTTAGTAGGTATAGATAGGATCTAGGAAGTGAGAGAAGCCATCATATTGATAAACTTATTCATAGATCATGGAACATTTTGGATATGATAGTGCTTAAATGATGTCAAGATTATATTGACTAGTTGTTTGTACTCTTGAAAAACATCATTCTTACATTGATAAGACCTATTTATTTGATTGAACACAAGTTTGGAGTCACCAAAGATACTGATTATTTTGATTCATAATGTTAAATAATTTTAGAGACCTATCACAAGGGCTTCATACTCAGCCATATTATTGGTATCATCAAAGTCAATTTTGAAGGATAAAGGAAGAGGTTCAGCATCAAGGGGAATAAGGATGATATTAGATTCCCCACCATGTTGACATTTTACTCCATCAAATAACATGGTCATTTTATAAGTAGTTTCTTATTGAGAAATGGTGGTGATGGACTCATCGAGAAATTTAAGGCAAGATGGTTAGTTATCTACTAAGGGTGCTTAGGCTAATTAGTCAGTGATGACTTGAATTTTTATTAACTTTTTTTGGAGGAACTTAAGGTCAAACTTAGATAAGAGCATGACCCACTTAACCATACACTAGTTTTGGTATGGCTTAGAGTGCATATACTTGAGTGGGTTAGTATTGGTTGTGACATAGGTCTATGGTTGAGAAGGTAGTGGAAAATTTTGGAGGTGATGAAGACTAGTGAAAGGAAAAGTTTCTTGATATAGATGTACCAAGTTTGGTATTATATAAGTATACTGATTATGTAATAGATTGCTTGCTCTTTATGATGTTCATCTTAATGGGCCAATATTTCCCCTAAGGAGTGGTTGGTGGAAAAAAATAAAGGTAAAAAATTTTGTATTCTTTAGGAGGAATGAGAACATGTGGATAAATAAGGTACTCTTTAATCAAATCAAAGGCCTTTTGATAGTCTTTATTCCACTTAAAAGATACATCCTTTTTTAGAAGGTGGTAGAAAGGTTGGCATCAATCTGAGAGATGAGAGATAAAGTAATGAAAGGATTAGAGCTTCCCCTTCAAGTTATGAAGTTTCTTGAGGTGGGTGGGATGAGGTAGTTGAGGATTGCCTTGATTTTTGTGGGATTGACTTCAATTACTTGAAGGCAGATGATAAAGCCAAGGATATTTCTTAGCAAGATCCCAAAAATAAACTTTTGGGGATTTAGGTAGACATGGTAATGGATGAGGCATTTAAAGATAATCTTGAGTATAGCCAAATTATATTTATTATATTTGGATTTCCTAAGAAGGTCATCGACATAGTCTTCTATGATTTTGTGAATAAGGTCATGGAAAATGTAGGTCATAGTGCATTGGTAGGTTGCACTAGTGTTCTTCAGACTAAAAGGTATGACCTTATAGTATAAATTTCCCCAGGGGTGATAAATGTGGTTTTATGTTGATCTCTAGGGGAAATCAAGATATTATTATAACCTAAGAACTTATCCATAAGGGATAACATCTCATGGCTAGCTATAAGATCAATAAGCTGGTCATAGTTTGGCAAAGGAAAGTCATCCTTTGGGCAAGCAAGGTTAAGGTCATGAAAGTCTACACAAATTTGAAGTACCCCTATTTCTTTGGTGATAGGGATGATGTTCAAGATCCATTAGAGATAATAAATGGGTTGAATGAAATTAATGGATAGGAGGCATTGAAGTTATTCTTTGATGAGAAGGGCTATGTGATGGTGCATCTAATGAAGTTTTTACTTAATTAGCTTGGCATCATAGTTGGTGACTATATTATGGGTGGTGATGGATGGGTAAATTCTTGGAATGTCATTGTAAGACCAAGTAAATTATATGTTGCATTCTTTCAAGAAGGAGGGGAAATCTTAAAGCTCCTCAAAATTTAGAGATTAGCTAATTTTAACAATGCACAGTCTATCTGAAGTGCCCAAGTTGATATCCATGGTGTATTTGTTTAACATGGTTGAAGTCTCAAGAGGAATAAATTTGTGGATAGAAGAATATTCTACACCAAGATATGCAAAAATGGAATCATCATCTTAATAGTGAATGATATTAATGGTAGGAGAGTCATCTTCTACCATCTCAGGATGAGTCAAAGGAATGGTTATGATCTCTCCATCATTTTGATAAATTAGGGGTCCAAGGCTAATCATTTTGATGGAAAAAAAAGCTAGGGGGGATGATGTTGAAATCCTCAGATATCAATGGTAGAATGGATGATGAGGATAGGATTTCCTTGTCAATGATGGTAATGGAAGGCAAGTCTATTGGCTCTTTGGGTGTAGCAAAATTGGGACTAGATCTTTCATGAGGATTTTGAGTCTTACATAGTGGCAACTCATGTTGTCCATGCTCATAACATCCTAAAACAAATCCCTTCTAAGCACACCAATGGAGGTATGTCATGGTGAACTCTATTTTTTCTAGGTAGGAGAAATCACATGTGAACGGTCGAGGATAAGAGAAGGTCAAGGAAGTGGTAAGTGGTTGATGAAGTCCCCCATAGATAAGATTAATTTGGAGATTGGGATGCACAAAATAAATAGTGGTTCTAATATTGGGGTCATAGCTAGGGTTTTGGTCAAGTTTTTCATACTCCTGGGGAGTAGGGAAAGCATCTAAAGCCAAGAGGCAATACTCCCTAAGAAAGAGACATTAGAATGTGGATTTTAATGGGTCTTTTGTATATATTTAGGTAGAAGGAATGGATGAGTTGGTCAAGGATTGGTTGGTAAAATAAATGGAATCATTGTTGGTTGGCGAAGACTTGGTGGTGGGAAGGATGATAACATGATTCAAGTGATATGTCATGTTCCATGATGTAAAAGGACCTAGGTCAGTTTTTATGGTAACTACTTAGACTTCATGATCAAATTTAATGTAATGATGTAGGGTGGATGGTATATGATTCATGGAATGGATCCAAGGGCATCCAAGTAAGAAATTATACTATAACTTGCCTTTTATTACATAAAAGAGCTCAAGGAGAGTGCTTAGGTCCTAAATGAATGTGGAGGATAATAGTTCTTAGATTTATTTCCATAGTGTCATTGAAGGAATGGAGCACCATTGTGCTTTTTGACATAATGTTCTTTGATATTTTTAGCTAATCATATGCATAAGAGGAGATAATTTTGATGTTATCCCCACCATCAATCTTAATATTTTTGATACGAGTTTATTTGATGTATGCGATAATGAAGAGAAGAGGATCTGGATCTTGGGGATGAAAGGAGGGTATTTCTAAATCCTTAAAGGTAATAAGGGTGGAAATCTAGAGGGCTCTAACAAAGGTTGTTAGAGGTTATTAATATTCTAGTTATACCTCTATAGACTACAAAGCTTCAATAATTGTCTAGCAGTGATGGGGTGAGGTATTTATTAGTTCATATAAACTCATCTTCACTAGTGTTTGGTGAAGTTATTTTAGAACTAATCTTTAGATTGACTCAAAAGGGCTAGATTGAGAGGTACCCTAGATGGATATCTTTGGTTTAAGATAAGGTGTGGATGTTTGGGTTTGATTTAGTAGTTGGGTGGTAGAAGAAGGGTATGTCCATGGGATGGACACCTTCTCCTTATCTTTATCCTTTTATTGGGCTTGTTCTCATGTGACCATATTAATGGTATAGATTTGGGGAGGAGTTGGGATACAAGACTACTTTGGTTCCTCCTCACTCTGAGATGAGAGTGTGGGAGTAGGTAGGTTTAAGGTGGTGCCTTGTGGTTCCTAGAGTGGTTTTGGAGTTATGGGTGGATCTTCTAATAATAGTTCATCATCAACATATAGTTGATAGACTAGGACCTAGAGATATTTATAGTTATCTATATCATGTCCCAGCATTTTATGGTATGAGAAAATCAAATTTTCATCAAACCAGGATGGCTTAGGATTATGGGGGTAAAATGGTTTAATGGGAGGAAAATTCAAGTAAGAATCTTGTAATAATCTTTATAGTATGGTTGAGTAAGATATGGGCAAAGGTGGCAAGGATGTTAAAGTTTGGTTTTCATTTTTGGGGTGGAAGCCTTCTTAAGAGTTGGCTTAATAGAGGGATTTTTGTGTGGTGGAGTATTCTAGGTGGTTGGTGGTTTTGAGGTATAATTTTTAGAAGTAGTTTCCTTGGTAATGGGTGACTTAAAAATAGAGGGGTTAAAATTTGGATGTTTGGTAGTGGCAGGCTTGGAGTTAGAAGGCACAAAAAAATAGATAGGGGCATATTTAAGAGAGGAGGCTAGGTTTGGGTTATCTTTTGGAGATGTGTTTTATTAACCAAAGGATGAGGTCTTAAGAGGGAAGAAGGATGTAGTCCCAAAATGGAAAGTAATGTATAAATAAGTGCCAAGGTTTTGGATTTTAGGATCCTAGGTGGTTCCTCCTCCTTGGTTGGCTCAACTTGGTTTTTTTTTAGTTGGTTAGGCGGCATTAAATCCAAATATAAAGGAGAGTTAGTAAATATATAAGTAAGTAATATGATTAGGTTTTTGATGTGCTTGGCTAGGATGGGGGAAGCTAGTTGGGTTGCGTCAGGTAGAGTTGGTTTGGTTGGTTCAACTATGGCTTGAGGGTAGAGGTTTCTCATGGTTTGGTTGAGATGATGGTGGGTTAAATAGTGTAAGTAGAAGGTTGGCTTGATAATGGCATGGTTAGGGGATATTTCTTGGTTGGGTAAGGAATCCCAAGATGGTGTCAAAATGTGGCACAATCTGCATTGGGTTGGGATAGGTACTCTAAGTTTTGAACTAGTATAGAGAAAGGCTTATAAATGGGTTTTATCCCTTTAGTATTGGTCTCAAATGACAAACCCATGGGTGGAGAGAGAGGAGTGGTTACCTCATCCTTTTCCTTAATCAAAGGCTCTAAGGTTTGGGAAGGTGAGTCTTCTATAGGAGAGGTAGGTAGAGTGACCTTTTCCTTAGGAATGTTTTCTAAAGAAAGAGTGGATTGTTGTATGATGGAAGATAAGTATATGGTGGTAATGGATATTCTTTTGGTATGTCTTCCAAAGGAGAGGTTGGTAGCTCCACTACCTTTATAGATGGAGAAAAGGGAATGTTTTTTCCTTTATTTTGGTTTCCAAAGGAATAGAAGGTGGATCCACTACCTTAATAAGTGGAGGGGAAGGAAAGGTGATTTGGGAAATGGTTTATTCAATAATGAGTTCACTAAAAACCACATTAATTGTATGGACCTCATGGTTGTGAGAGGATTCTACTCTATTATTTTCATTGTTCATGAAAAGGGCATGGTTGGGGAATAACTATCTAAAGATGTCAAGTGATTGATTTGGGGGTGAATTGGGGTTATCCAACATAAGTTCCCCATTATCAATCAGAATTTGGACAACATTTTTGAAACTATTGCACATACTAATGTCATGCCCAATGATATGGTAGAAGGCACACAATTCATTATCCTTATACAAAGTAGGTACAAGGTGAGAGAAATAAAATTACTTTGGAGGTTTGATTAGTGGGATTTGTATGATATTTGCTTGTAACAACTTTTCCAAGACCAAAGCATATGAGTCCCCTAATAGAGTAAACTATTTTTGGTTGTTACAATTCTGGTTTCTAGTGTTTTGATCGGAGGAATTTGAAGAGTTGGGTTGGTTGATAACTATTGGAGGAGCAATTTTAAGGACAATTGCATTCATGATTCCCTTTTTTTTTTGGTGTTAGTGTTATTTTGATTGTTAGGCTTAGAGGATGAAACCTCATTTGATTTGAAGGTGGAATTCTTATTTCTCAATTTTAACTTCCCCTCATCAATGGCTCTATTCTCTAACTTCCATGCCATGGTGAAAGCTTCATCAAAGGTCCTAAAATTTTGAACCCATAAAGTGGAAGAAATGTGTTTGGCATAAGCCAAAGTGAAGAGCTCAATCAGCTTAGGTTGGGTCAAATAGAAATAGATTTCGTTTATCAAGCTTCTCTAACAGGCTATGAAGTCAGCAATGGACTTGTCATCAAATTTTCAAATGGTGTAAAGATCAGTGATGGAAAATTTGTTATAGATGTTTATGGAAAAGTGATCTAAGAAGGTTTGAGCTAGTTGGGAAAAAGAAAAGGGATAGTGTTTGGTAATAACACTATACCAATCTAGCTCTAGACTTGATAGAGACATGGGAAAGGTGCAAAGAAGGAGAGACTCACCATAGGAAATCAAATATCAAGAATGTCTAAATGCTCTCAGATGTTGTTGAAGGTCTTCCTTACTCTAAAATTTTGAAAATTTTGAGAGATCCCATTAAGGAGGATAAGTTTGAATGGGGATGGATTGGTGAATTGGCTCATTACATATTTGGTTGTAGTATAAGAGGTTTGGGTGCTAGAAATAGATGAATCTAAATTAGTCATTTTATCCATTAACATCTTAAAAATATCTATTTGTGGTTGTGCACCCTCATAGTTTTAGGGTATATTATGTTGCGTTTGGGTAGGTGTAGCATAAGGATATCTAGTGGAAGGTTGGGAGGTTGTCACATATTGATGTGTGGAAATGAGTGGTTGGGAAGAAATTAGGAATAGGTAGGTGGATATAGGAGGTTAGGTATAGGATGAAGTTATATACCCATATGGGTTTGGAATATAGCCTTGGTTGGGTGCAATAGGAACTTGTTGAGTAATTGATATGGGTTAGGTTTGAGTTATGGTTAGGTTGATAAGTTATGGATGGGTAGTAATCTTGGTACTAATGGGTAGAAGGGTAGAAGGTATGGGAACAATTAGTCTCTATAATGGAGTGGAGGTAGGTGGGTTAGAAATGAGGGGAAGGGTGGTAACACTAGTAGAGGGTACTCCCATGGTAAGTGGAGTACTGATACCCAAAGGTTGGGTTGTTCCTATACTCGAAGGGTTATTGGTTGGGGTGGAAGGTGTTTGGGTGATGGTAAGTTGGGTGGGTTGGTTTTATATGGTGGTATTGGTGGGATTATTGGTATAAGAAGATGCTAGGGTGACTAAAGGTTGGGTAGAAATGGTAAAAATATAGGTGTTACAAATAAGGTGGGATGACATACCATAGGGTGGGTCAATAGGGGAGCCAAAGTAGGGGTATGATGGGATATTTTGTTAAGGTAATGTTGGAGGGCTATGGGGTTATTATCTATAAAGGTGGGAAAATCTTTATCACCTTGGGTAATTGTCTAAGGGATACTAGGAATTTAAGAAGGATGGGTAGAACTCTCTACATCTGAGATGTAATCCATGTATGAAAGAGAAGAAGAATATGGATGATTAGGAGGTGGATCCTATTATGCTTGGATTCTTAGTTATTGCCTAGTTAAAACCATGCAAATAAGCGGAAAAATAAGATATAATAAATCACACAACTCAAACAATAAGCAATAAAATTAAAAATATTGTAAGGAAAATAATGCATACACTAATGTGTGTTAAAATCCTAAGATATTTTGTTCTCTCTCTTTAGTCTTATGCCTCAATTTTAGATAAGTTATGAATACCAACCTAGTCTTGTAGAGTGGATACTAGAATAAGATGTCTAAGGATGGTTTTAGTTAGTTAAAGGCTCTCAAGAACTATACTAAAAATTGGTATATGGCTTGATATCAGGGCCTACCTCTTCACTTCACACATTGTAGTGATAAGCATGTTGGGTGTTTATCCAAGATATTGTGAGTTGTTAGAGATTATACTCAGCCAGTGTATTGAGTTGGTTCTCCCATTGGTGGTGAAATCAAATTAGGATAGCTGAAGAAAATTGATTAGTAGGTGATGAAATCCTAGTTGGGCCTTATGTTAATGTTTTGATATTTAATTAAATGTGTGGTTTGGTCTTGTGTGTGTGGAGAGAAGTGAGACTATGAATAATTTCCTTGACCAAATTAAGCTATGTGAACTAATCAATACAAGTAAACAATGGATGCAAAATTAATTTTAATCCAAAAGAAAATTTTGGTGTCTTTTCAAATGAATACAAAAAAAATAAGATGCACCTAGATATGATTATGATCATGCAAATCCTATGCCTAGGATGAATGTTTTTGATTTTCATAAGTGAAAGTAAAACAAGACAATGTTTCCCCTTTTCAAATAAAACACTAGAACTTGAGTTTTGGAAAAAAAGAAAGACTATAATGAACATTTTATATTCATAAAATAATGTAGTGGATGACTCTTCTCTAATGCAACTAAATTTCTTACAGCTATTAACCCAAGAAAAAAACTTCAAGATGTCCCATCAGGCATTCTAGAATGTTCCACTAAAATTTTGCTTATTTTCTTTGTAAAGAAAGTTGTAAAACTTACAAGAAGGGTAAGGTTAGTATAACATGATATATTGTGCACGTGTTGATCCAAATTATTTTGGATACTCCTCTTTATCTAGGGAGGATGACCTATAGATAATAAAACAACTAGAAGAATGGTTGATTACTTAGGTAGGTGGGTGGATTACCTAGCAAGATAGATCCAATAAGCATGAGCTTCCCTAGAGGCTGTCAATCCACTCTTTTAATCAATTAATATCTAAAAATGAAAGGAAAATTTCTTTCAAAAATAATAGAGGATACTAAAATCAAATACAATAAGTGCTTGAGAGGAAATAAGTGCTTTTGACTAATTATAGCAAAAAATGATTAAATATCAATGCTAAATAAATAAAACAGGTTCAAAATATTGAGTGATCCTCTATGATAAGACCAAAAATCAAAAAATAAGACTTGGTCAAGGTCTGATAGGTCAAATAAGATTACTATTAAAAATGACAGATAGAGGCCATCGATAATTAGGATTAAATGTCAGCAGTTAGGGACCATCGACAATTAGGGTCAAACCATTAGTAGTTGGGTGACCATCAATGGTTACTATGAGATCTAGTTTAGGAAAATGAGTTTTGTTGGGAAGATTTTATGAGGGTTATAAATGGTAAATTTGGATTGGATACTAGTTGTCAGGTAGAGGGAAAGTGACATAAGGAATGACACATAGAAACTAATTGTTAAATCTTGATAAAGAATAGATACTTAGCTTTGTTATTATTGGTCTAAAAAAATGTTGAGGTTGGTTGATAACTTGTTGTATATTTTAAATCATTTTTGGTAGAGTGACAATACCTTGGTTGTTAAATTATGAATTGTAACACTTTTTATCTTTGTCCTTGTCACTAGAAGCTAGAAGAATACATGCACAAGAAACTCTGATCTCTTGCATAATAATTTTTTATCCTTTTTTACCTCCTCTTCCTCTCTTAATATAGAGGGAAGGGAGTGGTGAAATAAAAATTTCAATAAATTATCTAACAATCTTTCTAAATTTAATCTCAACATACGTTGATTATGCAAAATGGTGGATCAAATAGCTATTAATAGAAAATTAAGCTGGAGTTTTGGTTGCAGTCAACCCTTGAGGAAAATAAGAGTAAATAATCTATGATCAAGGTTAACCATCGATGGTTAAGGGTTGACTAATGATTGGTGGGGTAAATGGTTAGGAAATGGTTCCAAGGGGGTCCATGGTTGGTCTAAGGGTCAGTACAACATCTAGAACCATAATGTGTAGTTTTCTAGTGTCTATAAAGTGGATTAGATCATGGTAGGGTAAAATTGACATGTCACCACTCTATAAATGATGTGATCATGCCTAATATTTTCAAATATCCTTTTTTGACCTCCCTTGTCACCTGCACAACATTATGAACATAAATTTCCCTACCTATGATAGCCAAATTTGTAGAATATAAATAATATAAGTGATCTCAATCCACATAACATGCACAAAAAAGATTTAAGTAAGCACATATCAATGGTAATAAACTAATAAAAATCATATAAACATATGTATAATTCAAATACCAATGTGGATAATATTGAGGGAGCAAGCAAACACACCAAAGATAGTCTCAAGAAAGTTGTTGACAATACTGGATTAATCACAATAAAAGATAAAAAGGTATTTATACCCAATGCTCTAATTAATTACCATTATTATGAGGATTTATTAGTCTATTCCTTATTTTTTATTTCGTGTTATCTTTTAGTGGTGCCTAGTGGTCTAGGATTGTTGTTGATCTTTGATGGAAGTTTGGCAACTTCATGTTGGATCTTAGACTATTTTTTTATTTTTGTTTGGGTTGACTAGTCATATATTCTCATTATGTAAAGGTTTTAGTATATTTTAAAACCTGTATGTTTACCCATATCTAATAAAAAATTATAATTAAAATGCATGCTTAAGAACAATCGCTCTAGTAATACGAGATTAGTAAGTATCATAATGAATAACCAAATGGTGTAATTAAATTGATATCATACTAGATAGAATAATCGCCTAATCTAAGCATATGATTATTCTTGTGTAAGTTAAATTTGAGCATCTCATAATATATAATATTTATCTCAAACATAAGGGACCAATAACATCTCATGTCATAACAACACATAAGGCATAACAGGGCATGTGTACAACATAAAATGTCTAAAGGTAAGCATTGTGATAATAAGGGTATCACATATATACACTATTGCTCATAGAAAATATTCCCTATTCTTCCCAATTTGTATACCTATCACTAGGATCAATCACAAGCTAAATCTAAATCTCTAAAAATCTAAGCCAAAGTAATCATTATTAAGTATCAAGATCAATTATTAATTACATACACATAGTGAAGGAGCACAATTTCATAATCATGATAGGTGGTAAAACTACGTATGGCTTGATTTCCCTCTTTGGAGTATTAGATACATATGTTGTAACCAATCATCAAGTGGGGGTGATTGGGTTTATCTCAACCCATTACACTTCACCCATTTTTGTAGGTTTTTAGCCCTCACAAACACATATAAGGTTTCAAGGCAAAGGAGGTTGATTTCTAGATATTTGCATTATCAATTTTAAGGATACCAAACATAGAACAAGTAAATATAGTCACAAGTGACTGTATAGTCATTATGTCTCACTCTTATGCAATTTAGTACCAAGAAACATGTGAATATTGACTAGTGATATTGACATGATTCTATGAAGTTGACCTAATGTAGGCAACATATCAGTTTTAGAACTAAAAGAACTTGAGGTGTGATTATCCTTGATTTTTAATTCTATAATATGATCAAAGTCAAATAGTCAACTAGAAAAGCTAAGCATCATGATATTTTTACTATTTTCCATATTTATCAAATTATAAAAATCAATTGTCAATCATATACATTAATATGTATGATTGAATGTCATATCTATTGATATGAATTGTATTTCAAAGTTATATCTTAATTAAATTAATCTAAATCATTAATCCTAATTATACTAGAACATACTAGTGAACTTGTACATATATCAAACAATGTAGACCCCTAGGTTTTCCCTTAAGGTTTCATCCTTTTAGGGTTTCAAACCTAATTTATGATTTTCTTAATAATATACACTAATCATTTCCATGTTTAATGAACATTATTGGTTTATACAACTAATGAAATTAATATTTTTATACATGGATAGTGTATCTTATTTAGATCAATTATTTAGATAAATGGGTAACAAAGAACAAATATTAATTCATTAATAAGGATTAAATTAACAAAAATAAATCCAAACCTTCTCCCAATCCTATTGGTGTAACATCTAATCTGAGATGCCTATTATTACCACTAGACGCCAAAGGTCTTGGATGACTCCCTTTGTTTTACCTCCCCCCGGATATCAAGGTTATAATAGTTAATTCCTACTGCCTATTATCTCTCTGGAGTGTACCCTACTTGAAGATTTATAAAACACACCCTCTCTCCAGCTGATACAATGGGAAATTAAAAGAGTGTGGGTGACTCCTTGATGAGAATAACCTCTAGAGTGAGTTGGTTCCCTTAAAATATGTCTATTAAATCTAATTTTTTGTTTGTGTTTATGGGTGAAAAGGGGAAGGGAAAACTTAAAATGGAAATCCTATCTAATGGGGTGATGTACCTGAATGATTGGTATTATTTTAAATATATTTAAATTAAGGAATTCATATAAATAAATAGTAATTGTTCAAATTTTCCTTAAACATTAGTATTTCAAATAAAGGATTGAGAGGATTTTGGATTGTAAAATTCTATTCCTATCTCTTCAAATGCCCTGTAAAGGGTGAGATTTCAAAGTAGGTATGGAAAGGACCTAAAAAAAGGGGAAATATATCTCACTTGTATGCTGGTACACATTCAAAATACACTCTATTCTGATATCAAACTCATATGGAAAAAAACATTCTTTATTTGATAAAAATGGTATCAATTACAATTTCTTCTATGATTCCAAGAATTTTTGAAAAATGGCTTCAAAAAGCCAATATATAAGTATAAAACCTTAAATAAATCAAAATTCACATGGAAAAGAGAAGTATTAATCTTATTTTAGTTTAAAAAAACTAAAATCCTTTTACAAAATTAAATAAAGGCTCTAAAATCTTCCAATTCTTCAAAAATTGCATGTTCTTCATTTTTGGCATAGAATTGAGACCATGTTGACTTGTAAACATTCATTTCAAGAAAATCACACCATAAATTATAATATAAATGCAAATTTAAAGTTATTTTAAGTTATTTAAATTATTTATCTTTCATGAAAAGCATGGGAGATGCATGAAACTATTCAAAATAGTCAACCAAAGAGATTTGACCCGTAAGGACTAATGAACTGAACTTGAGCTCAACTTGCATAAATTGAAACTTGTGGATTTAATTTAGAATGATATATACACATAAAAAACATATATTCTATGTGTTAACTCCAAAATTAATTTATTTGATATATTTTCAATGCCATTTTTTACTTTCTTGATTGACCAAATAGGCCTATTAGGCCAGCCTAATAGCCTATCTTATTGAATTTGGACTCCATTAAACCTAAAATAATAATCCATGAAACCTGAAACAAAAAAAAATTACCTTAAAAACAATTGTTCATCACCAAAATATTTTATTTTGATGAGACACACTCACCATTTAGTCAACAGGGTTGACTAGGCCTATTTTGCTCTATTTTCCTACAGACTGGCCATTTTGATTAAGCTAGTTGGGATACTTATGAGATTATTTATGACCAAAAAAAAATTAGGATAAATAAAAATTCTTAGGCTTTGATATAGATTTATTATATTTCATTTAAGTTTCCTATACTTCATTTTACATGCTTTTTTTCATAAAACAACATGATTTATGTCCTCATACATACATCTCCATGCATAAAATTTGAATTCACGGCATCCTATATAATTTTAATTGAAATTTTAAATTTTTTTAAGTTGATTCAAGATTATTTTATAGCAATAAAATCAACTTTTTGAAAAACTAGTTTTTTAGGCAGGCTTTGAAACTAAATTTTAAAAATGATGGTTCATGAAGTAAAGACCTCAAAATAAATAAATAAATTCCATTTATGTGTAAAATAGTGACCCCCCAAACATACCTAAAAATATTTGGTTCCCATTCAAAATATATATAAATTTACCATGTGGAGAAATCTACTTGTGAGGTTTTGACTACATTCTGAGCTGCCTACACTTTTAATGATTATTCATAAAGAAAAACAAATAAAATGGTATAAAATTTTAATTAATTATAATTAATATTATTAATAAAAATATACTAATATATTTCATCTAAACTCCATACGTGGTGAAAGATATGAGCATCTGAACAGGAGGCTAGGAAGGGTGTCTAGAACTAAAAAAATGAAAATTTCAAAAAAATTAAAAAAAACTTTTAACATTCTTCCCAATGCCTGAAAAAATAATCATAGCTTCTATACCATGCTATAAAAATTCTCTGAAATCACATTTTTTTCAAGGTAAAAAAAAAAAACCCTTTTTGACATATATGCATGTTTGCTTGCAAAACCCTATATGAGCATGGTTTGATTAAAATTAGGAGTTTTGAAACTATTTAAAGGTCTTATTATGATGTAAAAACATCATAAAATTATTTTAAAACTTTTACATTGACTTAGAAAACTCTATGGCACTCCAAAATAATGCTTGCTCCAATGGTGATCTCCAACGGACATGCTAAGGACTGTTACAAACTATAAAGTATATCTAATTTTAAAATGGACATGAAATTTTTTAAAACATTTCTCCAACTCATGATGACCCTGTGTACAAAATTTGAGTTCCTAAAACCACCTGTAGCTCCCAAAATGTTTAATTTTCTCTCAAAATTGATCCCTGTACATGGATTGTTTGCATATTTGAACTTGACAATGCTATTTTGAAATGATAATGACCCATTTACAATCCATTTTTAAAATTTTTGACCAAAATTAGTTATTTTTAAACCATAACTCATTGGTTTAACTAACTTTAAATGGATATTGGTGAGATTTAGGAAAGTTTTGAATGATAGAGGTAGTAATTTGACCTTGATAGGTCAAATTAATAACACTACCATTATTTGATAATGAATCATTTTAAATTTTATGGTCCATGTTATTAACACTATACAAGGTAGTGTACCCCACCATTTGAATTAGAATGAAGGTAGTCAACATGATTCACCTCAACCCCATCCACCTCTTGCAAGACAATCCAACCAACCTAAAGGTTATGACATCATTGATGAATTAAATAATACTCATGTTAATATTTATATGTTTTTGAAGTCTTAACATGAGTATTATTTAAAGTTTTTTATTTGATAAGATCAATAATTTCTATTTGATCAACATAATTATCAAATAGAAATTGTTGATCATATGTAAAGTTTTTTATGAGATTGATCAATAATTTCTATTTGATCATAATCTTATCACATTACCATCTACTTGACATTGAGTTGTGGGATGTCTCTTAAATCAATAAGGTAGGACATATTATGGATATCATAGAATCATGAGACATGGTATAGATCATTATAAAGTATTATAAAAATAAGTTCATAAATAAAAGCATAAAGGTATTATTAGGATTTTACAAGACCAATAGGAATAAACATCATCAATCCCCATAAATGTGACATCTGAAAAAAAATGATTAGGAAGTGTTATGACAAACACACCCCTCATTTTTTTTTAAAATAGGGACCCACTTCTCATATGAATTAATTTACAAAACATTCAAATTTTCATTAAAAATGAGTTAATATTTAGTTATTTGACCTAATAATATTTCTTAAATTTTAAAATTTTGATCAAATGACTATCTAAAAAATAATTTTTAGTTAAGTATTTATAGATGAATCAGGGTTTAGTCAATTTTATTCATGTGAAGGTTGGCCATGATTTACTACCCCTTCATTCATTTTCACACTATTTTGGAAAAAATCATGCTACAAGACTTGAAAGGATTCAAAATTAGCTTGAGTTTCATTTTTCACACTTTCATACAACATTTATTTGTTTATTTTTCTTAGCCAAAAAATAACTATTTTATCTCTAAATTATGACTTTTAGTATGTAGGCCTCTTCATACTCCTTCACACTATTTTCAAGGGTTGCAAGAGCTCAGATTTATCTCAACATGTCAAGTGTCTCATTCTCATTTGGCATATGTTACACACTCTTCACACATTTATGCATCAAATTTGATAATTTGAGTTGTTCAAATAATACCACATATTCTTCCATATTGCTATGTGTCACATTTTTAATCATTTGTATTATCACAACATTCACATTCAAATTTATGAACATTAAAACTCTGATAAGTTCAATTCAATCACTAGATACCACTTTTTAGGTGTTGTATTCTCTCACCCTCATATCTTACCAAATAGGTTTACATAAATATTGAGAATAGCAAAACATAGCCCCAATCTGAAATCTTCATTTGTCATCATGTGACAATGTTGCTACTTCACATTGCATGAAAATATACAAAAATAGTAAGGCCCTGACATAACATGATTTCAAATCTATAAAATTAGGAAACATGTCATAATGTTATTTCCCACACACCTCCAATATAAATACATTGCACAAAGACTTAGAATTATGAAAGGGAGAACCAATCAAGTAAAGCTAGTTATCCAATTTTCATAACTTCATAGTGGTACACCAATATGCATCATAGAAATCAAGGATTGTGAGGCTATTAATAAATTATAAATAGTCAGGTGGCTAACCCATAGGTATTCACACATTGACTCAACTCAAACAAATTTTACATAGTGGGAAACATAAGGATAGTATATGGTCTATAATAATTTTATGAACTCATGAAAGTACAGGCTAAAATCAAAATTATAATGATAAAAAGCCTTCAAATAAATGAAAAATGCCACCTTAACATTTAATTTTCATGAGTTATTAATTTCATGTTATCATTTGAAGATTTAAATCAAACTTAAACTAATAAAATTCAATTCATTCAATTCCTATTTGTGATCAAAGAGACTCACTACAATCAAAATTTCTAACAAGAACATTCAAAATTATTTAGAGATTATAATTGATTTAAAGCCGACATGTATACATAAACCAATAATAAATTTGATATAATTTAAAATTGAAAATCCATGGATTCTTAATTGTTTTTATATTTAACTACCTAAGTGTTCATAGACATTCAATTCATTCAAGATGCCTAGGAATGAGATTCAAGCACTACAGTGTGGTCTATGATAAGATGGTTGGGATTAATCCAATATTTGATGAAGAATACCCTACCTCATAATATTAAACCTATATGGATGATTTATTTGAAATATAGTAAGTTGTAATTCATCAAATTGTATCCAAACCAAAGGTATTTCCTTGCATAGTTTTGTTCCACAATGTCTTTGTTAGAACCCAATATTGGAATGTTTTAGACTTACCATTAAAGAAGAATAAAATTGCATCCATGGATAGAATAAATATATAAGGATGCTATCAAATTCCCCATCCCACTACTATGTATAATAAATAGTTCATGTTATAATGGCTTGAAATAAAAAATAATGAGATAAATATTAAAGGACTGGGCTAAAAATCTCAAGATATGGGTAAGCCAAAAAGATGTTGGTAGCATTCATACTCACCAATTCATACCAAGGGTCTAAATTGGAAAGGGTTTGATGAATATAGTATATAATACATAAATATATCTCATGCCAATGAGGTTTTGGTGCCCCTTATTTCCATGATTATTAATGGTAATCAAGTCTTAGACTTGGGAGAAATGATTCTCACCTTGAATATCACATAATAAGTTTTGGGAGTAAGGAATTTAGACAATTTTTATATGACTTCATACTTGGCATATGTTTCCACACCACAATAATGTTTGAAAATTTTAAAAATGGACTCATGTCGTAGGTCTAGACACTTATTTTTGACCACCTACGACACTTCTTTTTGACCACTCAACAAACTTAAGACTGATTTCTACCAAACTATGCAAATTAAGCCTAAAAATCATTGATCATCCCAAATTCATCTGCACATTAGAACAAAGTGCCCAAAATTATGTCAAAGAATCCCTATTTGGGGTATTACCCTATACACAATGATAAGCTCTCTTGAATTCATCCCTAATAAACTTACAACCTAGTAAAATGACATTTTTGACTAATTAAATGGGGCACTTAAACCAATTCTTAAAATGACCAAAAGACTAAGTATAATTAATTAACCAAGCAAATCAAATTAAATGCTTAAGTGAAAATTCCATATTGAATTAGTGAATATGTAATTTATAAAAAGCATTTTTCAACAAAATATGAGGTCATAATGATGTCATCATCCTCAAAGTCAAGAATTATAAAATATCAACATAATGTCATAAAAATTAGAAATTTTAAGCCATGCCTCCATAAATGCATATTTAAATCCTTCATTAATGGAATTTTGAGTTCCAATATTAACCCTAGCCTAACTACACTTGGGTTAGAGTTAGTTTAAAACCTATAAATACATGTGTCATGACCATTCCTAAACAAGATTTTTTGGGCACACTTAATATATAGAATTTATGAGATAAACTTCATTGCCAATACCAAGCCAAGATCCAACTTCCAAGGGGACAAGAGGAGGTTTTGTACACAAATAATCAAGCATCGATAAAGACCATTTTTCACCATACCGAGCACAAGCCACTCTCATTCCAACAAGCCATTTGAATTATTAAGGAAGGAAAAAGTGTCAAGTTATCTTCTTGTTACCTTATTGTCTTGTTTGTCATATTTCTCACCCTAGGTCTTAGGCTTGGAATGATAGTTTCATTGAGTTGTTTTAGTTTACTTCACTAATAATAGAAACTAACAATCATCCTCATAATAATATGATACTTATTGACATGCCCAATGGAACAACACACCCCACACTAATCATAAGAACATTTTTGGACCCCTTAAGAGCCAAGAAAAATTGATTTTAGAGCCTAGTTTTAGAATTTTTCCTTCAAATTCCCATGTTTTTATTTACTACTAATCAATGAATTTGACCTAAGAAATTGGTGACTTTACCAATTTTCTACATTCTGTGTTACTACATTTTTAAAGGAAATTAACGACTTCACTACTGCATATTGGTGACTTTGATGGAAAATCATGATTTCACCTAAAATTGGTGACTTTAACCTAAAAAAATTCTTTTATAGAAAACATCTACTTTAACCCAAGAAATTAATGACTTCACTACTCCAAATCGGTGACTTTTTTAAGTAACAGTATGTTATAAATTTAGTGATTTTGCCACTTTTTTAGGAAAAATATAGACTTTGATAGTTATATTTGGTAATTTTATGACAGCTAATCGGTGACTTCACCAATTTTTCTATGTTGTGTTTTTTGTGTCTGCAAGTGAAATAATGAGTTCACCCTATTTGGTAAATGATGAATTCACCATGAGGCTAAAACCAAAGACCTTAAAGTTTTGACATTCTTCTTTGTTTAGGTAATCTAACCAAACACAAATCAATCCTATAATGTTTATTACATGGAATTAAGCAAAAGAGAAGGAGTCTAAACACATTAGCAAAGCCATTTCATAATTATTCTGGTGATTTAAAAATCATCTCACATTATCTTTTGGTGTTCTTAAAACTTATTAAAAAAACTTTCATTTTTGTTATTTCAAAATTCCAAACAAAGGCCATATTTTAATCACATTTCCATAGGTGTATAAAAAACAATCACATTTAGACTTAAAGCTCCTAAGAGCACTTTGATTTTTATTCTTAATTTTTACAAAATAATAGAGTAGTTTTACTAAAACTTTATGTCTATGCTCTCCCCTTGTCCCCTTTAGGGAACTTGGGTGACCAGAAATGCATTTTTTTCATGTTTGAATTAGTTTATGTGAAGAAATCTTGTGTATTCTCTCTCTTTGTTCTTAAAGACTTGAATGACTTAGAAATTACCTATTTTTTTATTTGCTTTTTGGCTTATGAGCACTTTCTTGCAAGTTCCTTGGAAGGACTTTGACTTGGGGTCTCATATTCCAACATTGTTCTAACCATACTTATATAATGGGGTATATAAAAGGAGTGTACTATCCATTAGGAAATTGGTTGAGTGGTTAACCTAACTAACTAGAAGGGGACTCAGGTCAAATGATAGTCTAGACTTGGAATTCACTAATTAGTACATGGTTGAAGTCATTGTGAAAGGGAAAAGACCCTTTCATAGTAATCTAGGAGGTTTGACCATCTAAAAAATCCAATCAAAAGTCTTAGATTAACTGGCCCCACTTACTATGAATTGTCCTCTTAATATCAAGTTACTTTATTTCTTTAAGTTCCATGATACATATCAATTATTGAGCGATAGAGGGGGGATTTAAAAATTCTACTTATATGTGTTCTTTATTTATAGGATTAACAATTAATTCCTTTCAATAACTGGTATATTAATGGAATTTTGGTGGATACTATACACACCTTATGTCAGTTTTAGTGTAGGACCATGTACTTGGGTGCTACTTCTTCTTTTAATTGTATAGTTTGAGTCTAAAATCATTTTTCCAAATCAAACAAGTTAAAACATCAAATAAACACATGTTACACACACCATTTTTCATAAGGAAGTGTTATGTTTCAAAAATTGGTCCAAATTCCAAACTATTTACCTTATTCAAATAAGATCAAAACTATTTATGTCCTTATTACTAAAAAAGAATTTTTACATGGGATTTTTTTCCTAGATTAGTTAGAGTTATTCTCAACCAAGTTTAAAACATCTTAAAATATTGAAGTCAATTTCAAATCTAGAATGGTTAAATTCTGACCAAACTTTAGACTGATTTCTACCAAATATTACAAATTAAGCCTAAGAATCACTAAACATCTTAATTTCATTTGTGCATCATTAATTAATGCTTAGAATCATTTTGAGGCATCCCTATTTGGGGTATTATATCCTACACAATAATAACCTCTCATAGATTCATCTTCAATCACCTTACAACCTAATAACTAATAATTTGGCCTATGGACCCATTAAGCAAGGCACTTGATGAATTCTTGAAAGAGTTAAAATGTTAACCAAAATGAATCAATTAATTAAACTAAATTAAATGCTTAGCTAAATTATCCATTTAAAATTAATTAATATCAAAAAATAGAAATTTAAAAATTTAAAATATCAATCCTTTTCATCATTACCTTTATGAGTTGTCAAGCTCTTACAAAATATCTTAAAATATCTAATTTGAGAGCCATGCTAGTAAATGAAAATCATAATTACATGAAAATTTTTAACTCAACTAGATTTAGCCTTAACTCACATTGGGTTAGTTTGAACTCAATCCATGTTTAAACTCAACCTTAACTCATCTTGGGTGAGATTTAACTTTTCAAGCTATAAATACAAGACCATTCTTATTGTAGACACTGGAAAACCACACACAACAGTTTTAAATGTCAAACTAACCCTTAGAACCCCTTAGGGACTATTTCTCAACCTTTTAACTACAAACTTTAGTCAAGTTAACTAACTAGCTAAATGACTAACTAACCTACCTTAACCAAAGTTGACCTTACCCTCAACTATTGATGGTCATCCTAACCATCAATGATTAGGCTTGACCACTGATGGTCAGGATCCAACTTCCTAAACACTAAACACCCACATCAACTCCAACTTTCTCTTTTATATTTAGTTGGCCTGATCTATGTGAGAATTGATGCATGTAAAAATCTAAATTTATAACCATTGTTGAACCTACACTTCCACCTCTCCCTTCTTACTATAAAAAAGAGGAGGAGGTGAAAAGAGAGGGTAATTATCAAAAGCTTCTTATATCAGAGCTTCCTTTAGAAGTCTTAATATAGTGAATTGATGAACCAACAAGTACAATATAGATCTAAAATGTTATGATAGCTCATTATTCAACAATCAAGTATTGTTACTCTATTGAAATTGCTACAAACTCCCTCAACAAGTCCTCACCCACACACCTAAACCCTTTTTCAAATCATCAAGCTAAGTATCTATTTTTAGTAATTAGTTACATTATTTATATTTCATAACCAACCTAGCCTAAACCCATTTTTTATAATTTCATTATGTAACCTTATCATCCCAATTTCTTGAACTAGACCAAACCCAAAATAACCACCAATGGTCACCCTAACCACTGATGGTCTATCTATATCTACCGATAATCACCCTGACCATTGATGGTTTATCCATAACCATTAATGATTACCTAGCCATTGATGATCACCCTAATTATCGATGGTCACTATGTGACAAATAAACAACAAGCTATTTTCACCCATCATACATCAACCAAATCCCAATTTTAGATCCCCTACCTACTCATAGGACCTCATCTTATTTTTTGGACCATACCTAATTAATTTAGCATTTATTATCAATTTGTTTATTTCTATAATTTTTCAAATTCATCTATTCATTTATCAAGCATTTCTTGTATTTCATTTCAGTATCTTCTATGATATATTCAAATATTTTATCTTTCACTTTTAGAACTTGATTATTTAACGTGTGGATTGATAGCCTCCAAAGAAGCTTATGCTTATTGGATCTAGCTTGCTAGCCAACCCACCCTACTAACTAACTAATCAATCATCTCTTTAGTGATTTTTTATTTGCAAGTCATTCTTCTCAAGCCAAAGAAGAGTTCTAAAACTATCTAGATCAACTCATGCAAACCAAACCCAATTTCTACTAACCTCACCCTTTTTTCAAGTTTTATAAATTTCTTCTTAAGGAAATAAGTAAAATTTATGTGAAACATTCCAACATGCCTGGTGGGACCCTTGAGTATTTTCTTGGGTTCATAGTTGCATCTAGATAATTCTTCTTGTCTTCCTGCTATACAATGAAATCAAAATTTCATTTTGGGCTTAAAATTGACTGCATCCATTATTTTCTTACTTATTTTAGCTCACATAGCTTAATTAATCAAGTGAATTAATTGTAACTTCACACTTATTGTACACATAAGACCAAATTACTTACACTTAATCAAGCATAAAAACATTGACATAAGGCCCGATTGGGATTTCATTACCTAGTGGTCACTTTTCTCAGTTATCCTACTTGGATTTCATCACCAAGGCGTGAACCAACTCAATTTTTTGGTTGAGTATAATCTCTGGTAATCAATATATCTTGGCTAAGCACCTGACATAAGCCAATATCAAACCATGTACTGATTTCCAATATAGATCACTTTGAGAGCCTAAACACAACCTGAAACCAACCATAGACTTCTTTTCTAGTACCCACTCTACAAGCCAAGTTGAGTCACATAATTATTAAATCTTAAGGCATAAGCCATAAGAGATACTAAAAATAACCTTAGGATTTAATTTGATTTAGTGTGTGTTTCATTTCCTTAACTGTTTCTTGTCTTCTCTTTGTTTGAGTTGTGATATTGCTTGTATCTTCTTCTTTCCCTTATTTGCATGGTTTTAACTAGGCAACAACTAAGAAACCAAGAAAACTAGGACCCACCTCTTAATCATTTTTCTTCTTCTTCTCCCTCATCCATGGAGTACATATTAGATTTAGAGAGTTCTCCCCATCCTTTTGGAATCTCTACCATCCCTTAGATGGTTACCCAAGGTGATGCATATTTCACCACCTTTCTAGATAATAACCCCATAACCCTCTAGCATTACCTTAACACCATATCTCACTATACTTCCACTTTGGTTCTACCTATTAAACTATCCTATGGCATGTCATCCCACCTTATGGATGATACTTATGTGGCCACAATCTCCACCCAACCTCTAGTCACTCAAGAATCATCTTCTACCAATAATCCCACTGATACCACCATCCAAAACCAACCCACCCAACCAAGCAACACCCAAACACCTTCTTCCACAACTAATAACCTTCCTAGTATATGAAAAACCCAACCTTTAGGTACCAATACTTCCATTATCATAGGATTACCCTCTATTATTACCACCACCATTCCCTTTCTTCCCAAATCACCTACCTCCACTCCATTCTAGAGTTTGGTGGTTCCCATACCTTCTCCCCTTCTACCCATCACTACCAAAGTTACCACCTACCCACTATCTACTAACCCAACCATGTCTTCTACCTAACCTATGTTAATCTCTCAATAGGTGCCCATTACACCAAACCTGATCAACATCCCTAACCCATAAGGGTATGTACCTCTATCTTCCACCCAACCACCTATCTCTATGTATTCATATGTGACATCATCCCAACCACCCATATCCACATACTGATATATGGAAAATATTCAAACCCCCACCAAATACCCATATGTTTCACCTACCCAAACCCAACATAATCTACCCTGCAACTAAAAGGGTGCACAACCACAAATGGACCTTGTCAAAATGTTAATAGATAAAATGAACTTTGGAGTCATCCAATTCTAGAGCTCATAATATTTTTTCATATGACCAAATCTATAATGAACTGACTCACCCATCCATCCCCATTCGACCCTGTCCTCCTCAATGGGAACTTCCCAAATTTTCTAAATTTCAAAGCAAGGAAGACCCTCAATATCACCTAAGATCATTTAAGCACTCATGTTATTTAGTCGCCTATGATGATGTTATCTTTCTTCATACCTTCCCCATGTCTCTATCTAGTCCAGCACTAGATTGGTACAATGCTTTAACAAATCACTCTCTTTTGTCTTTGACCCAGCTAGCTCAAACATTCTTAGATCATTTTTCTATAAACATCTCCAAGAAGGTTTCCATTACTGATATCTAATCTATTCGATAATTTGATGATGAATCCATTGCTAACTTCATATCACATTGGAGAAGTTTGATAACCAACACTCTTTCTCTTTACCCCAACCCAAACTGATTTAACTCTTTGCTCAAACTTATGTTAAACACATTTGTTCTACCTTACAGGTTTATAGTTTCAACATATTTGATGAGGATTTTACCATGACACCAAAACTAGAAAATAAATCCATCAATGAGAGAAAATTGAAGTTGAGAAATAATAACTCTAACTTCAAATCAAATGAGGCTTCCTCCTCTAAAACTAGTAATCAAACCAACACTAACACCAAAAACAAGGTAATCATGAATGTAGTTGTCCTTAAGACCGCTCTTCCACTTGTTGTTAATCAATCCCACTCTTCCAATCCCTCTAATCAAAACACTAGAAACCCAAACCACAACAACTAAAATCAATTTACTTTGTTAGGGGAGTCATATGCTTTGATCTTGGAGAAATTGTTAAAATCCAATATCATATAACTACCACCTATCAAACCTCCACATTAATTTGATTCCTCTTATCATCTACCTAGTTGGTATAAGGAGAACAAATTATGCACCTTCCACCAAGTCATTTGACATGACATTAGTAGGTGTAATACCTTCAATAACATTGTCTAAACTCTCATTGACAAGGGGGAACTTGTATTGGATAACCCTAATGTACCCTTGAACCAATCACTTGACATATTAAGATAACCATTTCCCAACCACTCTCCTTCCACCAATAATGATAAGAAATTAGAACCCTCTCATGCCCACTAATCCCATATTGTCAATATAGTTCTTAATAAACTCAATACTGAGGAAACCATTAACCAAATCACCTCTTCTCTTAATCTAATTATTGAGGTAGTGGAGTCATGGACTTCTCTTTTGATATACACATCAGAGGAGGCATATATTACAGCTATACCTTTTTCTCAATCATACAACAATCCACTCTCCCTTTAGAAAGCACTCCTAAGGAAGAAAAAACTTTGCCTACACTTCTCACTGAGGAATTACCTTCCTAAATATTGGAACCTTTTAATCAAGAAAAGGATGAGGTAATCATTCCTCCCCCTCAACCCCTGGTCCTATCTTTTAAATCCACTATTTGGGGATTCAAAATTGTCTATAAACCTTTTTCTAAACCAGTTAAAAACTTAGAATTGATATCCAATCCTAACATGGATCAAGCCACCTTTTGGAAATAGCTTGGGCTCTCTTATATAACCAAGAAGGAACCTCCTTTATCAGAATAATATACCCTTTCCACTATCAAATCCACTATCATAACCTAACCCTTGGATACCTCTACCCACCAAACTATAGTAGCACCATCAAAACCAAACTCACCCAAAGTAACCAAATCACCTTCTACCATCTTAATCAAAACCACCAAAAACCTTGGTGTATTTCTTACTCATAACATTACCCACCTATCAGTAAATTTGGATTTAAGCCCACTAAATCTATCAAACAAACCTCAAACTAAGTCAACAAACAAGGTAAAATCATGTAGAAGAATAAAAAACCAAAACTCTACCTCCACTCTCCACTTTTCCCTCTATTTTGGGACCTCATCCCTCTACCTTAATTGGGAAACCAATGATTCCAATAGAAACCCAACCACCACTTTTTGTTAAGACATCACTCCTACATTCATCCACATCTATCTTCACTGAACCACCCATAACCTAACCTCTTATCTCCCAATCATCTATTAACAAACTTCTTACCTCTCAAACATCTACCTTCAAACCCTCTAATCCAAGATATCAACCTCTCTACCAAAATTGAAACCATCTAATAAGAACACTCCTTTACCCAAGACCTCTACCACTAAGCCTACTTCCAAAAAACTTTATGAACCCAACTACCAAAACAAAGACCTCCATGCCTTTGCCACCTTTGCTTAAATCTTATTCAACCATCTTATAGAGGTATTGCAAGAATATTACTTAACCTTTCCACCTATCAAACCATTTGACCCACACAGTCCTAACCATCTTGGTATAATGATAAAGTAGTATGTTCATACCATAGAACACCTAGGCTTGATATCAAAAACTATAAGGCTCTCCAAGTATTATCCCATTGACTATATTACAAGGATGACTTATTATCAAATGAACCTCCCATGAGCACACCATTGATCCAATAACCATGAACCATCAACTAGAATTTACCTACTCCTTCACTCTCACCTCAAAGTGAAGAGGAACTAAATCATCCCTCTATCCTGACTCCTCCCCCAATCTATACCATCCATGTGGTCACATAATCACAAGCCTAACCAAAGGATAAGAGAAAGGCAAAAGTCTCCATTCCATAGACATATCCCTCTTCCACCACCCAATCACACAGCCAACACCAAGCACCTTTACTTTAAACCAGACCCAAAGTGTCCATCTTGGGACCTTCTTAATCTAATCCTTCTAAATCAATCCAATGAGTAGTTATAAAATAGCTTCACCAAACATTGATGAAGATGAGTTTGTATGAATTGATAAATACCTCACCCCATCATTTCTAAGTGGTGATAGAGGATTTGCAATTTATAGAGGTCTAACCAAAAGACCCATAATCTCTAGCAACCTTTGTTGGAGTTCTTCAACTTTCCACCCTTATTACCTTCAAGGATTCAAAAATACCCTCCATCCTTCCTAGATCATCCCCACTTCATTATCACATACATCAACTAAAACCTCATCAAGGGTTATGATTAATGGGGGAGTTAACATCAACACTATCTCCTCCCATACATACAACCAACTCAAATTACTTAAGAACATTATGTCAAAAACCTTAGCAGTGCTTTGATCATTTAATGATACCATGGCCATGACTTTAGGAACTATTATCCTGCATATTTATCTAGGACCCTACACACTTCATAAGCTCTTCTACATAGTAGAAGGTGAGTGCTAGTACAAAATTTTATTGGGACACCTTTAGATTCATTTTATGGGTTATGTGCCATCTACCCTTCATTGGTACATCAAATTTGAGTATGAAGGTCAAGTTATTACCATACAAACTGACTTGAGCCCTCTTACATCATGCAACATGATGTACCAACCTAATGACATTTTCCTTCCTCCATCCAAAAAGCCTTCATTAGTAAAAGATCAATCCCCATATTCTTCTACCACTAAAGCATCCACCAGTTTATCCATCCTTTCTATATAAATACCCATAATAGACCCTTTGGAATTAACCTTCTAGCTTCTTTCACTGGGGGAGTATCACCTTATGACCCTTGACACTTTTCCTACTCTTCAAAAGTATGGTAATCTTGACCAATAACCCAGTTATGACCCTAATATTAGAACCATTGTTCCTTTCAGGCCCTCAACTTATCAAACCAATTTCATCTATGGGTGACTTGATAAACCACTTAACACTTCTACCACTTCTTTTTCACCTCAACCATTCACCTTGAGTTTCTCCTACCTAGACAGAGAAAAATCTTCCAAGACATACCTATATATGTGTGTTTAGAAGGGATTTGGTCTAGGTCAGTATGAACATGGGCCACATAAGTTTCTTCCAATCAAAACTTTAAAACCATGGCCTTAGTTTCACACCACCTAAAAATCAAACCAACCCACCTCCCATTACCATCATTGATGAGGAAATCCCATCCTCACCTTCCACTCTATCATTAATAACTGAGGATACTAACATCATCCCCCTAACTCTTTTTTCATCAATATGATCATCCTTAAACCACTAACTTATCAAAAATATGGGGCAACTATAACCATTTATCTAACCCATCCTAAGATGGTAGGAGATGATTATCCTACCATTAATACTATTCATTATTAGGGTGATGATTCCATTCTCACCTATCTTCATGTAAAATATTCCTCTATCTAAAAAAATCTTCCTCTTAAGACTTCAACCATGTTAAAGGAATCTACCATGGATATCAACTTGGGCACTCTAGATAACCTATGCATCATCAAAATTGGATAATCACTAAATTTTAAGGAATTTTGAGAATTACCCTCCTTCTTACAAGATCATAACATAGAATTTGATTACTCTCAAAGTGACATGTCAAGAATCAACCCCTCCATCGCTACCCACAATATAGTCACCAACCATGATGCCAAGCTCATTAGGCAAAAAAATTAACAAATACATCCTCACATAGCTCTTCTCATCAAAGAACTTTAATGTCTCCTATCCATCAATTTCATTCAACCCATTGACTATCCCCAATGGGTCTTAAATGTTATACCTATCACCAAAGCCACAAGGGGACTTTACATTTGTTTGGACTTTTGTGACCTTAACCTCTCTTGCCCAAAGGATGAATTTCCTTTGCCAAGCATTGACTAGCTTGTTGATCTTCTAGTTGGCCCTAAGATTTTATCTCTTATGGATGGATTCTTAAGTTACAATTATATCCTAATTACCCTTAAATATCAATATAAAACTAGCCTTATCACCCCATGGGGAACTTTATGCTATAGGGTCATGCCTTTTAAACTAAATAATGCTAGTGAACCTATTAACACACCATGACCTACATATTTCATGACCTTATTCACAATATTATCGATAAATATGTCGATTACCTTCTTGGAAAATCCAAATATCATCAAGATCATTTGGAATATATTTTAGTGACTCATCCATTACAATGTCTACCTTAACCCTAAGAAGTTAATTTTTGGGTCATGTCAATAAATCTCCTTGAATTTATCATCTCTCTTTGGGGAATCAAATTTGATCTATCCAAAATTAAATAAATCCTTAACATGCCTCCCATTACCCACCTCAATAAACTTTATAGCTTTCAGGGGAAGATCCAATCCATTTATCACTTTATCTCTCATTTCTTGAATCATTGCCAACTAGTTTATCACCTTCTAAATAAGGATGTATCTTTTAAGTATAACAATGACTGTTAAAAGGCCTCTAATTCACTTAAAAGGTATCTATTGTCTCCACCCATCCTTATTATTCCCAAGGAAGACAAACCTTTTTACCTTTATATTTCTACCACCAACCACTTCTTAGGGGTAATGCTAGCTCATCAAGATGAGCAGCATAAAAAAAAGTCATCTACTACATTAGCCACATGCTTGTAGATTAAAACACTCATTACACCATACTAATAAAATTTTCCTCACCTTGGTCTACATTTCCACAAAACTTCACCACTATCTTCTCAATCACAAGACCTATGTCATAACCAATACCAACTCAATCAAGTATATGCACTCCAAGCCATACCAAAACTAGTGTATGGCTAAGTGGATCATACTTATAGCTAAGTTTGACCTTGATTTTATTTAGTAAAATTAAATTAAATGTAAATTAATTGTTGAATAATTGGCTAAATCACCATTAGTAAACAATTAACCTCCTCTTCTTGAGTTTCTAGATGAGTCCATCTCAACCCTCTCTCAAGCAGACTTTACCGGTCAAGTGACCATATTTTTCAATGGTTCAAAGTGTCAACATGGTGGGGGAGATATAATCATCCTCATACCCCTTCATGATGAACCTCTTCCTTTATCCTTCAAGCTATATTTTTAATGTACCAATAATATGGTTGAGTATGAATCCCCAGTGATAGGCATCCAAACTACGTTAGCCTTGGGAGTAAAAATGATCAACATCTTTGATGACTCTCAACTCATGTTCAATTAAATCAATGGCTATTACTAGTGTAAAAATGATGTATTTTAATATTATAAACAATTATTTTATGTACTCTTAGCATACTTTGAACACTACCATATCCAAACCACTCCATGATCTATGAACAAGTTTGTCAATATGATCACTTTCTTTACTTCCCATATCTCATCTGCACCCTATAAATCTAAGATATGTATCATTATCCATTAGCTTACCAAACCCTCTTATGTCAAATCAAAATCCCCCACCATATTCAATGTGGAGGAGACCCAGCCTAACCTTTGGTATTAGTAAACCTTTGATTACCTTAACCTTGCCATCATTCCTTTTGGTCTTTCTAGGAATACTCAAAGAGCATTTATTTAGAGAACCTCACATTATACCATACTAGGGGGGATTATTCATGAACATGGATTTGATGGTCTCCTCTTCCATTGCATACATAGTCATGAAGCCTCTCATGATATTCAGAAAATGCATGATGAGATTTGTGGGGGACACTTTAGTGGCCTAGCCATCACTAAATGCATCTTTTGCATTGACTATTACTGGCTTACCCTTAACCAAGATTATTATGATTATGTGAAAAAGTGTGTCAAATTTAAATAACACACCAATTTACATCACTCACTTAGCCATAGTATTCAAGTATATAAATATTTTTGGCCCTTCTCATAATGGGGTCTAAATCTCATTGGAGAAATTAACCCTCATTCTTTATAGTGACATCATTCCATCATCACTATGATAGAATATTTCACCAAATGGATATAGGTTATTCCTCTCATCTTAACCAAAGAATAAAATATTTTCAACTTTATCAATCATCACATCATTTGTCTCTTTGGTTTTTTTTATAAAATTATCATCAATAATGGAAAATATTTCAAAAACAAACAAGTCTAAGGTCTTTATGATGCATTCAGTATCAATTTAAGTTTCTCATCACCCTATCATCCATAAGCTAATATAAAAGTGGAAGACTCTAAAAAACTCTTTATAACATTCTAACTAAAATGTTTAATGCATCTAGTTGGGATTTGCATTTACACATCCCATTTTCCTTATGGTCCTATCATACTAGCATTCAAACCCCTATGAGTTCCACCCCTTTCTCTCTAGTTTTTGGAGTAGAGGATATCTTTACTCTCTAAGTCTAAATTCCCTCTCTTCACATATCCCTATAAGATCTCATCTCTAGAGTGATTATTTTCAAGAATGTTTATTCCAACTTGAGCTACTTTATGATCATCATTTATCCATGCTTACCCACCTTTATGTCTATCAAGCATGCTTATAAAAACACCTTAAAGTGTAATAATTCAATATTATATACCTCATCCTAAATTAAAATCAACATGTTACCAATATGGATAAAATAAAGTGAGGAAAGTTTGCTTTCAATTGGCTTGGACATTATATCATAATGCACAAGTATGGCTCAAGAGCTTACTGGTTATCCTCTCTTGAAGGGAACCTAGAACCTAAGCCCCTCAATGCTTCACATATGCATCCTTTATTTTGTTAAAATAGGATCAAACTCAAATTTTATCCAACTTAAGCCCATCCCTTATTTTTAAACCATATTCATATCCTTATTTAAAGGATAACCAATTAAATCTAAATCATGTGATTTGTATACACATAATATTTTCAAAATTTTATCAAATACTAATGCTTTACATCTTACAGAAACCCATTGAGAATCAATCTCTTTGAGTACATGCCCTAAGGGGTGCATCAAGAAAGGGGTGGGCAAACCTTTGGTGATTCATAGAATTATTGTCCATTATTTCCACATTATTACCAATCTAACCAAACCATAAAACTATTCCCTAAGATAATTTTCCTCCCATGATTATTATTCTAGTCTTTTCCTCTTTACATTCATCCTTTTCTTATCTTAAACCCCTTTTGGATAGTCAATTATACTAGGTCAACTGGGTCGACCCAGTATAGTTTAGGGGTATTCTATACTTTCTTAGCTTGTTAGCCCTTTAGCTGACCTCATTCAAACGTAGTAATTTATCCCTAAAAACACATTAGGTTGAATGGTTGAAACCCATAAAGATGACATTATTATAATGATTTATGTCAAGATCCACCTATATATACAAGATCATTTAGGTTATTATTCATATGTGCAATCAAGATTTATTATTCACTCATGCTTCTTCATAATCTTCTATTCCACCATTCTACTTGAGAAACTTATCTAATATTTCTTACTTGGAGAATCTAGTCTTATGGATAAGTCTTGGATGCTTTGGCTTTTCTTAGTGATCCTTACAAACCACAACAACCTCTTGTGAATCCCCTTTGGCCAAATTAAAGATTGAGTCTTGACAGATTCATAGTTAGGTAAATATATTTTAACTTTATTCTCCTCTCTTTTAGTAGATAGAAGTAGCATAAGTGTTGGCTTGAATAATACTATCTTTCATATTTCATGTATTAGGGTGTTACTCATACTTACTTTAATTGAAGTTCCCTATGCATATTTTTTTATTATTTCTAACCCCAACTTTGTGCCACAAGATTTGGTATACACTAGATTAGATTTACTTTCTTGTTATTATAATAAGTGAAATGTTTTAAAACTTAGTACTCCATGATTGTTATTGTGTGATTATGTTAGACTTTTGGCTTTGGAACCCTTCCTAACATGATATGTTATGACAAGTGATCCCCTAATCAAGTTTATAAAATCCCCATATTGGTCATGCTTCCACTTAAAAAGTGTATCCCCAATCAAAAGTGTAGGTATGCTCTATCTTCTCTAAGCCAGGATTGATTTATAGACATGATACATTTTTGATTGCATACATTCTATTGAACTTAATGTGAAACTAACCCTTGTAAGATTTATTTCACTTTTTCATTATTTTAGTCATTATTTTGATCATCATTTTTATCATATATTTTTACATACTAGATTGATTATGTCAACCCAACTATTTGTATCTATGCATAGGTTTTCAAGAATAGGCAACTAGATTAACCTAGTCCACCTAATATAAGTTTCTAGCCTTTCAGACACCTATTTAACCTACTAGGTTGACCTAATTAACCCTTTATAGTTTTATCACTTTTTTAATAGGTTCCCATATAGGTTGATTGATCTTGTCAACCTAGTTTATAAGTTTCTCAAGTATACTTCAAGTTTCTTCATCAACAATCTTCCTTAATTACATCTCTATTCCACCAAGGTTCCTTTCTACATCTATTTTTATTCATTTTTTGTCTTTCCTTTCATAGTTTCTAGTCTTTAAAACTGCCCTTTCATAGTCAACTAGATCGACACTACTGACCCAGTTCTATGTTATGTATATTGTCTGAAATAACTAGATTGACACTGTTAACCCAGATCATCTTTAGACTTTGTTTTTGTAGTATAGGTTTGACCCTATTGACCCTGCTATGTGTTTTGTGCATATAGTGTCAACATTATACCTTATTTTAAATTGGAATTAACCTCATATCTATTATTAATTAATTCACACTTTTTTTTCTTATTACTTGCATGCTTATGATAACTCACATATTCTAATTAAGGTATTTTTAATTAATCACTTAGTTTCACTATTTTTATTTTATGCACACATGAACAAATCAAAAAAATAAACAAGCACTTTAACATTTGGTCTACCTTAGGCCAACCTACTTGTATTTCATCACCAAGGAGGAAGCTGACTTGATGCTCAACTCAAGTATAAAGCATGTTTAATATTATATTCTGGATAATCACCTGACACCCTTATCACTATGATGTGTGAAGTGAGGGGGTAGGCCCCAATACCAAGTCTGTATCATTATAATTATAGTCCCTTTTAGGCCAAACTACTAGAAACCATCCTTAGATTACTATCTAATACCTTTCTTATAGCCAACTTCTAATCAAATTTAAAATCATTCTTAATAATCTAATTAACAATCAAGTTGACCAATTAGTTATCTTTACTTTTCAATTTGTTTTCTTACTTTTTACTCAATTGTGTGTGCAAAAATTTTCATTATCCAGTGTTAGTACAAGGTTTTGTTTTGCTTGCCTCAATTAGATTGGCTGATTTTGATCTAATTAAATATTTTTTCCCTTTAGCTTTTTCTTTCCTAGATTAATTGCAAAAATTGTCTTGTTTCAACTCATAACTTGTTATCATCCTTCTCTTTCTCCTTGTCACTTTATTGGATCAACCTATTCGACCCTATACCTTTTTTAGCCCTTGTTCACTATACTGGATTGACCCAATCTACCCTGTATAGTCTGTAACTTCTTTTTCATCTTTTTCTTGCCTTTATCCACTATACTAGATTGACCCAGTTAACCCTGTATATTTTACAAGTTATGTTTTCTATGTTTGGTCAACCTAGTCGACCCTATACTATTTTTTTCTTTCCCAATTTGTCAATCTAATTCTTTATCTTTCCAATTTTTCATTTTGTTCATCTCTCTTTAGTCATAATAAATATCCTATCAGAATCTTCTTGGATAGCTTAAATATATTTAGATACTATATGGGATTTTCATTTCTTCTTCTCATTTCCTCCTAAGAGCACCATCACTCTTGGGGCACCTCTTCTCCTCTTTCATCTATGAACTATAACATGGTGCAAATAACACCTCAAGATGAAGTTGATGGATCTGATCTTTTCTATAATACCAAAAAACTTCTCAAAATCTTCAAACTAATGTGGGAGTGATTCATATAAGTTTACTTAACAATCCCATTAGTAATTATTCTTCTATAAATCCTCCCCCTAATACCAATTTGGGGAGTGCTTCGACAAACACCAACCCACCTCCTGATAGAACCTAATTTATTCAACAAATGAACATTTTGCAAAATTCTAACACTAACCAAATGATGTAACTTCAACATCTAATCAATGTGGCTAATTAACCTCCAAATTTTCATCCTCAAGCTAATCCTTAATATATTACTCCACCTCTTAGGGATGTTTCAAGTAATTTTATTCCTCAAACCATAATGAATAATGCTTCAAACTATTCAAAATAATCTTTTAGCTCCCTTCATTATTTATATTGATATTGGTAACATATGTCCAACTATCAAATATTATGGGACTAAGGACCCTACCTCATTTCTTAAAGCCTTTAGAAACCTTTACAAAGAGTGGATCCAAAGTAATAAATTCACCACTACTAAACTCTTAATTAAAACTTTTATCAATGATGTATTAGAGTGGTATAATCAGCTACCCCAACATTCTATTTGGCAACTTGAAGATTTGGTTAATCCTTTGATTAAAGAGTTTTAACACAATGATCTTCCCAAAAATTGTCTTAGTCATTTCTCAATGCTAATAAATATCCTACTGAATCAACTCATGATTTTATCAAAAGATGGAAATATTTAGCTCATAAAGTTGATCATAACATCAATGATGATAATCTATTCAAACTCCTTATCATGGCTTTAATTACTACTCTCTAATATAAGGTTTGAACCTTTGTTCCTCAAACACTTAATGAAGCTCTTGATTAATATAAATGTTAAGAATTTATTATGAAGAAATTCAAACTTAATCCCAAACTTATTAAATTTTATTTCCAAACATCTAATGTTATCACTAGCAACACTCCACCAACCAAACAAGGAGTTACCAAAATTGATATTCCTTCACCTTCTCATACCCTTCTTTTGATTCAGCAAATGATACAATTTTTACTACCCTTGAAACCTTTCATCTATCCCAATGCTCCTCCTAAGTGGTATGACCCTAATCTATTTTTTCAATTCCATGCTAACATTAAGAATTCTCATGAATCTTGTAGAGGGCTCAATAAATTTTTTATCTCTTATATGCTTAGTGATTCATTCAATCATGAAGCTATGATCAATATTAATCATCAATAATACACTATTGCTTCCCAAAAATGATAAAATTTTAAAGATTCTACCTCTAATAACCAAAAATCTTCTTCTACTAATCAATAAAATATCAAAGATGTTTATGCCATCGATGTTAATTATGACCAATATTATAACAACTATCAATATGTTAACACTACCAAGGTCAATTATCATCATAAATTGGCTCATAAATATCTTATTACCAAGTCTAAAAATTCACCTTTAGAATAACAAATTCTTAAAGATACTACCACCTATAATATTGATTTAGAAGCACCTGAGGAATAAATTCCTCCATCTGATCCTCCATCCACATCTATTCCTTCTAAAACTAATTTACATTCTAAAATTCATGTTGGTTCTTCTAAATCTCATTGGAATTTTCTTGAAGAACTCAACTCTATGCCTTATAAGATTCCACTTATGGATTTAGTTCACACTTCATCCTACCATCGTAAATTCCTTATACAATAAATTTAAGAAATTAAAGATCCATCCTCCATCGATGAAGAACCACATTCTATTAAATCTCAACCTACTAATATCAACACCATTGAAACCTTGTGTCCTTCTTCCAATCCTTATATTTATTTTCTTAAAGAGGACATAATTAATGATGAAATTATTTTTTGTGTCGATGATAAACCAATCTTTATTAAAATAGCCATTTATACCACTCTTATCCAAAAATTCTTAGTTGATGAAGGCTCTGGTATTAATGTGACATATTTTCAGTTTATACAACAACTTATTTATGACAAGGATCATCTCAAGAAAACTCTTCTTACTTGTCATGGTTTTGATAAGACAAATAAAAATCCACTTGGTTGTATTTAGCTTCCACTAACCATAGGACCTAAGATTTTTCAAACCAATCTTATGGTCTTTGATCTCCCTTTACCTTACAATATCCTTCTTGGCCATCCATGGACTCATCAAATAAGATCCATTACTTCTTTTATTAGTCAATGTATTAAATTCTTACATAATGGAAAATAGTACAAGTATGAATTTGATCCCAATCCATGGATAATTTAGCTTCCTAATACTAAACATCAATATCATATTCCTACAAATCCTAAAATTAACAATGCTCCTTTACTCGAGTTCATCAACATGAGTCTTCATTTACAAGTTACTCTTGTATATTCCAATGATGATGAGCCCAATGAGTTGAAACATACTTAACATACTACCAAGTAACTTCCATATATTTCATAATGGATTCCTCCCTCTCTATTACCAAGAGACCATATTTTTTCTCTTATTGATGAGATAACTAACTTTCCCCCTCCATGAAATGCTTAGGATCCTTCTTTACTAGAATATTCATTCACTTGAAATGATTATAGAATGGCTAAATTATTTCAAGATCCTCTCATCATGTCTCCTCATACATTCAATAATATTGGTATTTCACCTTCTAAAATTCCCCTAATTCTCAAGCTTGTATGATTTCTCCAACATATGATGACAACTATATCATGACCCAAGCTCAATCTAGAGACTTAGATGTCCAGCATTATGAGAAAACTTTAGCCCAAATTCATGCTTTGAATCAGGATGTGCATACCATTTCTATGTATCATACCTTAGATCTTGAAGGTCATGTGCCTCTCATCAATCCTCCTCTTATTTATATTCTTTGGGTGGTAGAGCAAATTATGCCTTCCTAACCTCTAGAAATCTCTACATATCCTTTACAACCAATCAATCTAATCATGGCATCCAATCCTTCTCTTGTCATTGAATCCACTAATATACCAATCTCTTCTATTCCCTCTACTTATTTTTCTCCCAAAATTACACTTGATGCCAAGGTAACTGATGTCTATTAGATTCATTATAAGTATGATAACCATGGTAATAAAATTCGTGTTCTTGAAGTAGATGTCAAATATTATGGTCCTCTTCTTACCTTGCCTAGAAATGAAGCTATTATTGAGCTATTTCATGACCAAGAACCTCAACTTCCTTGATAGCATCATAAACTTAGAAATTTAAAAACTAAAACTCCTTACTTCAACAACTTCATTACTAGAATTGATCATAAAACAAATCTAATTTTAGCCTTACCTAATACACCATAGCACTTTCAAGATGGTAACTCCATGCTTATTGAAGAAACCACTCACATTGAATATGGTATGGCATCTTATCCTCGACCAATTATAGTTTTTTAAGAGATTTCACCTACTAAAAATGATAATTTTAGATTATTCTTTGAAAAATATCATGAAGCTTTAGCTTGGTCCTAAGAGGACATGCCTAAAATTAAACCTAGCATTGTGGTTCATAATATCATTACTTATCCTGATGTCAAACCTGTGCATCAAAAGTAAAAAAATTCTACTTGATGTTTCAACCTTATGTCATAAATAAATCATCAAATTACTCCATGCTAAATTTATTAAACTAGTGGATTATTTTGAATGGGTTTCCAAAATTATTCCCATTCAAAAGAAAGTCACTATGGTTATTTGCATTTGTATTTATTTTGATAACCTCAATCTTGCTTGTCCCAAGGATAACTTCCCCTTACTTTCAATAGATGCCATCATCAATTCCATGATTGGTTACAAAATGTTGTCTCTTATAGATGGTTTCTTAGGATACAATCATATTCATATCACTCCTGAAGACTAACATATGACTACTTTCACCATAGAATGGGGCACCTATTTCTATGTCAAAATGCCCTTCAGTCTCAAAAATGTTAGCGCCACTTAATAATGTGTAATGATTCACATCTTTCATGATCTCATTCACAAAATTTTTCAAACCTATTGGGATGATCTTATTGTTAAATCCAAACATTGTAAAAATCATCTCTTTGATCTTGTTATCATATTTGACTATCTCCTTAAATATAAATTTAGACTTAATCCTTACAAGTGTGTCTTTGGATTCACATCTAGAAAATTATTAGTATTCTCAATCTCATTCCAAAATATTGATGTTGATCTTACCAAAATTAGTGTTATCATCAACATGCCCATTCCTCATTCTATTCTTGATATTTTTACTTATTTAGGCAATCTTAGGGCAATTAGATGGTTCATCCCAAAAATGGCATGTTGAATTCACTCCATAAATTCCCTTAAGAAAATTACTAATTTATAATTTAAATATCCATCTCAAAAATCCTTTGATAACATGAAAGAGTCTTTACTTCATCCACCCACACTTCGTCCTCCTTCTAATGATAAACCTTTGATTCTATGTACTTATTCCACAACTATTTCAGTTGGGGCAATGCTTATCCAACAAGATGATATAAGAATAGAGTATGTTATCTACTACATTATCAAAGGCCTCATCAACTATGAAACATGTTATACCAAAATTGAGTGTGCTAACCTCACTATCTATTTTATAACTGAAAAGCTTCATCACCATATGCTTTACCAAAATACATATGTCATAATTCATTCTAACCCTCTTCATCATTTCCTCTCCAAATCCATTCTTCCTAGAGATAGAAATGGAAAATGGATGGTCCTCCTTATGTAATTCTATCTTTTCATCATTACTCACAAAGTTTTTAAAGGGCAAGTCATAGATAACCAACTTGTTATAGCTCCCATTCTAGCCACTTCTTCCCTTCAAGATGACCTTCTAGATGATAATATTCTTTACATCGAAGGTCTTAATCAAGTTATCTCTCTTAAAGATTATTTTCATAGCTTTACTACCAATCTTGAAGCCAATCAACTTGATGAATCTTCTACACCCTTCGGTACTACTAAACCAAAGGTAGTTATCGAAGAGCTCCCTAAAATCAATGTTGACTTGCATAAGGATACTTGAACCCTTCACTTTGATGGTGTTAAATGCCTTCAAGGAGCTGTGACAAGTTACATTCTCATAAGTCCTCTTGGTAAGACCATTCCTTTATCATTTCACTTCACCTTTGATGTCACCAATAATATGTCCAAGTATGAATCTCTTATCTTAGGAATGAGAGTTGATCTTGACTTAGACATTCAATACCTTCATAATTTAGGTGATTCTCAGCTTATTTGTTGTTAAGTTAGTGGTGATTTTCAATGTAAAAATGAGAACCTTATCACCTCTCATCAAATTACAACCACTCTTTATAAGTATTCCATCTCTTTCACTATTGAGCCTATTCTTAGAGAACAAAATTCCATTATTGATTCTCTTACCTTTTCATCTTCTCTATTTCATCCACATCAAGTTCTTTTTTATCCTTCTTTTCTTATACAAATAAGAAAATATTCATCTTCTTCTCAACTACTAGATTCACATATCTATCATATTGAGGCTATTACCATCAGACAAAGTCCTTGGTATAAATACATCATTAAATTATTAGAACACCAAACTTATCCTCCTATTTTAGACTCTCATGAAAAGACATATTTGAAAATAAGCTTTCAATTATGTATTTTGACACAACATCCTTTACTATCACAACACTGAAGGTATCTTGCTCTACTATGTTATGCAATATGAGGTTCTTCCCCTTCTAAAAAAGCACATGGGGGAATTTTTAGTGGTCATTGTATCAGACATGATACAACCCATAAATTCCTATGTATGGGTTACTTTTGACCTTCTCTTGAAAAAGATGCAATTAAATATGCTAAAAAGTGCACTTTTTGTTAGCTTAATAATGATATTATCCATTCACCTCTTGTCTAACTTCAAACTATCAAATATCCTTAGCCATTTTCCATATGGGGATTTGACCTCATTAGTAAACTTCCCCACTCCTAAGATGGGCATGTATTTATCATCATTGCTACTAAATATTTTACTAAGTGGGTAAAAGCCATGCCCCTCATTAATGTCACTAGTCTTACCATTTCCAAATTTATTCTTGACCAAATTATTTTTCTCTTTAATTTTCCCCATAACATCATTTTTGATAATGGTGGTAATTTCAAAAACAAACATGTTAAACAACTTTGTAACAAATTCAAGAATAATCACAAATTTTCCACACCTTATCATCCAAAATGCAATGGACACGCTGATGCCACTAATAAAATTCTCAACAAAATTATCCAAAAGATAATTCATGAAACCCACACAAATTTTCATATTCATCTTTACCCTACACTTTTGGCTTATCAGAATAGGATACACACTACCACTAGGGAAAATCCATTTTCTCTAGTCTATGGTTCTGAGTCGATTCTCCCTTTAGAAGTTGATATTCCCTCTCTTCACATATCTCTTCATGGCATTATTCTTGATGAAGAATTGTGTGAATCTCACCATCATTACCTTGATATACTTGATGAATTTCATCTTTTTACCTTGTAACATAACTGCTAATACAAGGCTTGCATCACCAAACAACATAACAAACATGTTAAAGTTTGCACTTTTAATGTTGGTGATCTTGTCCTTAAATTATACTACACCCATGACAAAGAAGGTAAATATAGACAAAAATGGTGGGTTCTATATTTACTTAAAGACATTCTTGGTCTAAGCACCTACGTCTTCAAACTAATGAAGGCCATGTTTTTAAAGAGCCCACCAATAGTCAATTCCTTAAAAATTAATTTTCCTAAACATTTACTTCTTATCATGTTTTCTATCTATATCTATCTAACATTGTTTTTAGTTAATTAAGCATGGGTCTCTCACACTATAGCATTTCCCTATTTTTCAAAAACCTTTAGTCATCCCTTTTGGTCTTTTGGTTTCTTGATGTACCATAATCTTCTTTATCTTCTTGCATTTTCTCTTTTTTTTTGCAACCCTTAGGTTTTTATTTTGACTTTCTTTGTAAGACCATGGATATGACCCAACATGCCTTACAAAACCACCATCTTTTATATATTTTTCTATTTCATTATTATTGATTTTCAATGTTGTTTTGGCATCTTTTAGATTGTTCTTTTGATTTAATTTATAAGACCACAGATAGAACCCAACATCCCTCACAAAATACTACTATTTCTTTACTTACCTCACTTTACTTTTTCTCTTGCTCATTGTTACCCTTGTGGGTTTATCTTTTATGATTTTAATTGTAATACCATGGATAAAACCCAACCCTCATCATAAAATTACCACCTTTTCATGCTCTTGATCCTTATTCTCAACTTTAGCTTTTGCTTCTTTGACTAGATGAAATTTGCACAATAATCTATGTTGGCATGTTTTCCTCCATTTCCATCATTTTTATGATAAGGAATCACATTTTATTACCATTTTATCCCTTATTTTTTCCCTTTATCACATTTTTTATGATTTCAAGCAATTAAAATTGTTCCATGTGTCACTCCTCTTGATTTCCCCTTCTTTTCATCTCTACATTGGATAAAACAAGGTTGAAGTCAAGATAGCACTTTTATTTCACTTAGATTTGTGAGACTCTTTTAAGTTTCTCTCTCTTAAAAAACTTGTCCTAAGTATTCAAATTAAAGTCATCTTAGAAAAATCCATCAAGAAAGTTAAAAGCCAAATTATTTGAAATAAAAGGTAGTGATATCTAAAAGGTAACATACAACTCTCAAAAGTCAAATTCACACCAAAATATGTGATTCCAAGCATATTTCCTATCTCCAATCAAAGATCAAACTCCATAATTGTCCTCATATAGATTCAAAATACTTTTGGGGTGAAATAGGCTAGTAGATTGAAATAGGGGATTTTAGAAAACTCTATGGTGCTACCTAATTTCTCACACAAGTACCCAATCTTCACAATAGATTGATGGCTCTATAAGGAGTCCTAAAGAACATGGAACACATCATGGGAAGGTAGGTCCATTTTAATTTTCATGCATTTAGCCTTCATGGGATTATCTATATACTCCATTTGTTGACCCAAGACTTATGTGGCTAAGAGAAGTTCTTCATAGTCCTTAAGGTCTAAAGTCCTCTTGTTTTGCCAAACCTAATTTGAGTGTCTTAACTTAGATAAAGAGTTCCTCTGCCTTGTTTTTTCCTTCATTCTCTCCTCCACCCATTTAATTTTCCCCCCTTGATATGAAAATTATTATTCCAAATCTATTTTCTCTTCTTCTTTAAATACTTCTTCATTTCTTAAAAATATGCCAGCACTACTTTGTTTCAGTTTTATCTATCCTTAGAGCAAAACAACATGTTTGAGTAACTATGGATTTTTTATTTCTTTTTCACCATAGTTTTACATTTTCTACACTTAATTTACTTTCCTTTTACCATTTATCATGATTGTGTTGTCTTGTTTTTATGGACACCTAAGTTCATACCCTTTTTCCATTATTGAGTGTGGTTGGCTTCTTACTTCTCACTTGACAATATTGTTTTCCCTTTTATGCACCTTTTTCCATTATTGAGTGAGATTTGGATTGTTACTTCTGACTCATCAATGTTGTTTTACCATTTTTGTTTAGTCTTTTACCCATTTATTTGTTTTTGTTTTACCATCATGTTTGACATGTATCCTTGGTTTGACTTGGTGAGTTTGCCTTCCTTACTTAAGGATAACTTGTTTGAGTTTTTTTGTCTTTAGTAGCCTTGGATTTTTGGTTACCTGATTTAATCTTGTTGGTTGACTTGGCCATTAATCTAAGATAGCACTTGTCACCCTAGCTTGCCAAATTTCCCAAGTAATCCCATGCTCACAACACTATCTTAGTTTTTCTTGTGTTTGTTTTTTCTCTTTAGTTTTAAATTCTTGGATTTGTCAAAAGTAGTCTTTGTGCCCTACACAATAAAAACTAACAACATAGAAGACAACCATACCATGATAAAAGTAATTCAAGGTACACATTACATTTAATTTTTAGTTATTTACTTTTTATATTAGTTTCCCTTTCAGTCATTTAATTTTATTTATTTTTACTTTAAAATACTATAATTTTTTTTAGATTCAAAATTATGTGTTACTATGTTATTTCTCAAATCACCATCCCCTATTACACCTTAGTGACACATGATGAGCTTTGAGTGGGACATATGTATACATAATATTTTCAAACTTTTATCAAATAGTTATGCTTTACATCTTGTAGGAACCTATCGAGACTCAATACATATGAGTGTATACCCTAAGGGGTACACTAAGAAAGGGGTGGGTAGACCTTTGGTGCTTAGTAGGATTGTTGTCCCTTATTTCCACATTATTACCAATCCAACCAGATCTCAAAACCATTCCCTAAGCTACATTTCCTCCCTTGAGTATTCCTCTAGTCTTTTCCTATTTCTATTCCTCCTTTTCTTATCTTAAACCCCTTTTGGATAGTTAGTTATACTAGGTTGACAAGGTTAACCCAATATAGCTTAGGGGTATTCTTTATTTTCTTAGCTTGTTATCCCTTTGGCCAACCTAGCTCATACCTAGTAATTTTTCTCTAAAAACACATTAGGTCTATTGGGTTGACCCTATATAACCAACATTACTAGAAGGATTTAGGGAAATATTAACCTGTATATACAAGATCATTTTAGTCATTATTCATATGTGCAACCAAAATTTATTATTTGAGTGTGATTCTTCACAATCTACTCTTTCACTATTCTACTTGAGGATACTTAGTTTAGGTTTTTTATTTGTAAAATCTAGTCTTATGAATAAGTCTTGGATGCTTTATAATTCCTTAGTGATCCTTAAAAACCACAAAAACCTCTTACAAATCCCCTATGGCCAAGGGAGATATTTAGTCTCGAGGGGTTCATATTCAGGTAAGTATATTCTAACTTTGTTCTCTTTTTTAGTAGATAGAAGTAACATAAGTGTTAGCTCAAATAATACTATCTTTCATATTTCATGTATTAGGGTGTTACTCATATTTTAATTAAAGTTCTTTAAACATATTTGTTTTATTATTTCTAATGCCCACTTTGTGCCACAAGCTTTGGTATGCACTAGATTAGATTTACTTTTTTGTTATTAGAATAAGTGAAATGTTTTAAACCTTAGGACTCCATTAGGGTTGTTGTGTGATTGTGTTAGACTGTAGGATTTGGAAACCTTCTTAGCATGATATATTATGATAAGTAATCCCCTAATCAGGTCTAACAAATCTCCATATTGGTCATGCTCTTACTTCAAAAGTGTATCCCCAATTGAAAGTGTAGGTATGCTCTATCTTCTTTGATCCAAGATTGATTTATAGACATGATGAATTTATAATTACATACAATATTATCCATCATAATCATAACCTAATCTTTAATAAATGGGTACCATGACTCTACCCATAGCATGATTCTCATGGGACTTCCCACCCCTTTTATAGACAGATTCACATGGTCATTGTCACTTAACCCTCCTTTACACCTAATCAACCTTCTTGTGCTTTTATTTTTCCCTTCACAAAAGGAGAACCTTTAAGCCTATATAATCAAGTCTATATCAAGCAAAAATAAAAATAAAAATCAAGATCATAAGTAAAGAACCCAATGGGTATTCTTTAACATTTGTAGACTGCTCCCTCAAAGGATAACTACCAAAAACATATTAAAATCGCTCCATATAAGGTAGACTAGTCCCTTGAAGGACAACTATTAATAGCCTTAAACAAAAGCATACATACTTAGACCACTCCCTTGAAGGATGGTTGAGTATGACATTTTTCAAAAGCATAGCAATTTTTTGGAAGCTTCTCATATTGATCAACTTCCCCAACCTCTCTAAACAATAACAAAAGATCAAAAGACCCATTATCAAAATTTGAAAATACAAACATAATTTGGAATTCCAATAAAATTTCATAAGTATACTTCTCACATCAATCAATCTACACATTATATGAAATGGACTTTTTTATACTTGCTATATGGTAACCTCCAGAAGAGGCATGCTAGTCTGACAAGAAGGTTACACCTTCATCCATCTCCCTTTTATACACTATAATCAAGGGATTTTGAGTTTACTTGACATTATGTGATCAAGATCCCTTTTTAACTAACTAAAAAATGCTAATGTGAAGCATTTAAAGGGATTATGTTCCTTAAGCTGATCCAACTTTAGTTTGTTTGTCTTTGCCAAAGAAGAAGCATTGTGACTCCTTATTCTCTCATATTGGTTGATACATTCACTTAGATGTTTATCTCTTGATTATCTTCTCTTTCTCACACCTGGTTGTGTTATTTAACTTACTTTATGTGCTTCACCTTAATCTAAACATAAGAACCATAATCATACCTACATCACATAATATCATCATCACATCATAAATAAAAATAGTGTATACACCCTAAATTGATCAAAAAACCACACATATCATGTCTTTTCACAATCCTTTCATAGGAGACTCTAACTAGAGAATATGATATTTGTTCACATTTATCCATGTCTTTCATTTTATTCATCTTAGTCTTGTTGCATGCTCTAGACACCTTTTTGCCTATTCCTAATGTTTTGAATCCTTTCAAATAGTCATTCCACCTTAGCCAGGTTAGTTTTTCTATATTTTCTATCCCCCCAGGTCCTAAGACTATAGGAAAATAGCACTAAGGTTAGACAATAATGTTGGTTCCATTAGTTTCCACTTTTATCACTCTTGTCTAAAGCTATTTTCACCTTCAACGGTTAATTTCCTTTGCTCAATAGGTCTTATCCCCTTTATTATCTTCATATTTAAGTTTCCCAATGTTAACCAAATTCAAATAAAGCTCCCTAATTTGAAATAAATATTCTCTTATATAATACACAAGGAATTTCATATCTAGTGCTTACTACTTTGGCACATTAGACATAATAAAAATCAGTCAATAGTATAGATCAGCATTCTACATCACATATAGACTTGCATGATTAATCAAGGAAGGGCCTAGGCGAAAGTCATTTTTGCATCTATCATACACATTGATTATGTGAATTCCATAAGGGAGAACTACATTGGATCCAATACCCTAGCTTAAGGGTTAATGTAGGTAATGATTAGGATATTAAGGGTTCTAGATCATGTGATCATTCTTCCCCTAACCTAGTTTTTCCCCTTTTGCTTTTTATGCATTTTTTGTTTCCATGTGCATAGATAAATACAAGGTTTGGATATTGAAATGGACCTAAAATGATATTTGTTACTTCCAACCTCTAAAATTTGGTACATAGGCTCACACTAAACAAATGAACAAAACCCAAAAAGTTTAGATCATTAGGACAATAACAACAGAGGTGGACAACACCACTAGTGCCACTCCTATCTAGTTTTGGTCCTCATATCCAATTAGAAAATGAAGTCCAAATTTAGATTATAAATAGTTTCCTGGTCTTGCATCTTAGTTTTTATCCCCTGAATCACCCATTTTAGCCCATTTTTAGATAAGTTTATTTCTTCCCCTCATGTAATTTATTTAATAAAAATTTATATTTTACCTTATTAAACTAGATTTCTCCCTTTCTCTAGACCCCTTATTATTTAGGAACTAAACACCTAGTTTTCCCAAAAATAATAAAACATTTGATGACCCTAACTTAATTCAAACAAATCCAAAAACCCTAGGTTCCCTTCAGGTTTTTCCTTCATATTTTATGCAAAAATTCAATTTTAATTTTCCAATTTTTGTATTATTTTTTGTTTATTTATTCTATTTAAAATTATTTTTATAATTTAAAATTATTGCATAATTTTCAAAAATTATGAAACCCTAGTTCAAAACCCTAGATTTACAAACTAAGTCATCAAACCCCAAGCCTTGTAAATTTTAGAAAAATATTTTGTAATTTTTGTAAATTGTTTACTTTGTCAACAATAATTTCAATATTTCAATATTAGTAGTTTCTTGTGCAAAAATTTAAATTTCTAATTTTTGTATAAATTTTTGTAAGTTAATTCTATTCAAAATTATTTTTAGAATTTAAAATTATTGCAAAAATTTCAAAAATTCTAAAATCCTAGCCCAAAACCCTAGATTTCCAAACAAGGTCCTCAAACTCCAAGTTTTCCTCCCCTACAATTTTTATAAAAATACTTTGGAATTTTTGTAAATTATTTGGATAGTCAAAAGTATTCTCAAAATATCTATGTTCATAGTTATTTTTGCATTTATTTTCTTAATAGTACTTTTCAATATTCTCTTTGGTGAAAGAAATAAAATGGCCACTAAGGCACTTCTTCCCTCTCATCCCATATATCAATTTCTAAAATTTTCTCATAATTATGACAATGAATGGACAAATTTGCAAAATTGCATGCTAGTTAAAAATGGGGAAAATGATTTTATTTACAATGAAGATAATTACTATTGTTTTAATGAGGAATATGATGATACATATGAAAGTGATAGTGAATAAAAATTAGATGCATCTTCTTCTCTCAAACCTATCTCTTTTATTCCTTGTTCTAAAGAAAATAAATTTGATAAATGGAAAAGATATTTTTCACTTCATTCTCCTATGCACAATGCACCAAATGAACAAATTAGTCATGCACTTCCAAGTGAACCTCTAGTTGGTGATAATTTGCTTCCATGTGAACTTAATCTCTTTTTTTCAATTATTAATTCAATGTTCAAATTACAACAATATAAATGCAATAGAATCAAATTTCCAATGCATAGTTCAAATGATGCATCTCATGTTCTTAACTCTACCTTGTCAAAAGAAGATCTAAATGATAAATACCTTTCTCTTAATTCTAATGAAAATAGTTCATGTATTCACATAGATGCATATGATATTCCAATTTTAAATGATACTTTATTACATATTAAAAAAGAATTAAACTCTTCTCTTACACCTCTCCCTACTTACACTGAAAGTGATAATGAGTATGATAGTGAACATGAAAATGAATTTGAAAATGAGAGTGATTATGAACAATATTCCAATGATGATAATGCATGGAATAATGATGATTATTATGTACATAGTGAAGAATAATATGCATCTCATGCCTCTAACTCTTCTCTTATTTCTCCTCTCAAACATAATGCACTACCAAATGTTGTTTCTACTTCTATGAATGATTCTATTTCAAATAATGTAAATGTTAATGCTAATATCACATCTCCTACTCAATTATAATGTGATTCACTAAAACATAAAAATACCAATGAATCCCCTAGGCCACCCCTCACTACAGTATAACCCACTTCTCACTCTTCACCTAAAGAGAATGGTAGCCCACATCCCTCTAAAAGGTCCAAGTTAACATTCCTCCCAAGGTTCAAGTGAGCACACCCCCTCTTTATGATTTAATTACTAAATGTATCATTCACATGGATAAAATTAACAATCAAATTTAATGATTAAATAAACCACTTCAAGATGCTAATGTACCATCCAAGGAGATTATCTCTTTGATGCATGTAGTTGGTGATTTAAAACACCAAGTACTTCTCCTTACCTTGGAAAACAAGGCTTATAAGTCTTGGAAAACAAGGCTTATAAGTCTTGGATGGATGCCAGTAATCTACATGGTAACCCACTTCTAAAGGTATTGATAAAAGCTTCATTGCCTAAGCATTTCTAGATACCATCATTACCTTACTTTGATGGAACTAGGGATCCATTCATACACCTTCAGGCCTTTTAGAAGGCTTTGCCATCTCATGCAAGTCCTTTGATTATACTCATGTTATTCTAATAGACATTATTAGGGGAAGCACAGAATTGGTTCTTTCATCTACTCCCCATTGGTTCTTTACACACATATGATGACTTAGAGGAGGCATTTTTAGACATTACATAGAAAACATGGGCCCTCATATCACATATGAAAAATTACAACTTTACATTAGAATACTTTAGAGCCATCTGGTGATTATATCTTCAGATTCAAGAATCACGTGTTAAGATTGATATACAAACCAACAAATATAGATATTTAGCATATATTTATTAAGGTTTTTGTCAACCTCTCCTCAAGCACCTACTATATTAGATAGAGTCTTCTTTAAGGTACTTATGTTATACAATTCTATCTTTAGAAAATAAATTGGGATTGATTGAGGTAGATTTAGCTGATCAGATTACTCTAGATTTCATAGTAGTGTCTACATCTCCTAGCACACAACATCCACCATGTCCTAAACAAGATAGGAGATAATAATCAAAAAAGTAAATATTTAAGATTAAAGAGCTAGTATCTAGAGTACAACCTGCAGTATGCACTATAGAGTACAACATTAAGGCACCAATATAGTTTGATTTAGAGTGGGATAGCCCATCTATCATATTATCAACACTAATATATAGGAGGTTGATCACATTACCTTCTACTCATTAATGAGATCCACATCACTTACAGAAATAGCCACATCAACACTTTTGTAACTATCATTATATCCATGGACATAGAGATAATGATTTTTATAGACTTAAAGATTACATTAATAGATGTGTGGATAATATCATCATAGCATTTACATAGGGTGCACCAATATATCCTCCATAATGGAACCAAATACCTCATTCTTCCATGATTGAGTCATCCTAGGACATTCCTTTATAGGAATCATCAGTCACTCATTATGAGAGTAATGCAGGGTATAATATAGAGCCTCATAGGAGATCTCCTATTCCACCTATTCAAAAGGTTTAGAAACCTATACAGCAAGAGTAGCCTACATATAGCACTATATTATAAGGATTACATAGTGCAGTTCCATACACATATCCAATAGAGTCACAAGCACATCAACAAAATACTACTCATGAGAAATATTCACTACGGCCAAAAAATTTAGGTCCTTTCTCACGTAGCAATATACTATGGTTAATATTAAATAAACCCACATCATAGAGTATTGCACATGAGAAATATTCACTACAACTATATTTTTTGGCTCTTATCTCACACAATAATCCATTATAATTAAGATTAAATGAGATTGCATCATAGGTTTTAGTTTCAGCTTGAACTATGGCTCAATCATACACATCTCAGTAAAAGATATAGAGTACATGATTATGGATAGATGAGCATTATTTATATCCCATAGTTCATATTTCACATCCAATAAAGTTAAATTTTTTAGAATCTCCATGTCTAGTTATAGTTAGTACACAGTAGATAGTATCAGATACAGAGTATATTCCTACACAACATGAGTAGTATGGACACTTGTTTAGTTTTCCAACAAGGTTTAGATAGTGATACAACACAGAGTGATATGACACATATTCAAACCAACATCAATTCATAGCTTCACTTAGTAAGGCAATGATGTATCCAAAGGTCTAGCTAGCCTTTGTACTCTTAATCCAGTCTTGGGGAATTAATATGCATAACATGTTATCTTACATCCCCATATACTAAAAACTAACATTCCTAACTCTTAACAAACTATCCATAGCCAAAACCATCTTATCAAAAATCTAGATCTTACCAAATCCTATTTTACCAACATTAAACCAACTCAGCCCATCCAAAGAATTTACCAACCTCAAACTAGCTCAATTCATCCCAACAATTTATTGATTAACAAAAAAAAATTCTTACATATGATTAAAAATTAATTCTAAACATCACACCTAAACTTATCAATAAAATTCAAATCACATATCCCAAGTACCATTTTACCTAACATACACAACCTCAACATCAAATATTAGATCAACTTATTCTAATTAATAAATTACTCTAAATATAACAATATATTTCAAAACCCATAACTTAGTACATATGAGTCGAATCCATAAAATATTATACATACATACATGTGTGTGTGTGTGTGTGTGTGTGTGTGTGTGTGTGTGTGTGTGTGTTATATCCATGTTTTTAAAACATATGCATCATATCAAGATATAATCAATCCTTAATGGGCATCATTCCCTCACTCTCAATCTCACTCTCTCCTTTAGTACTAGTCCCATAGTCTAGTCTTGCACTCAATGTCCTTGCACATCCTCAAGCTCCTAAATGCCTCTTATGATGATTATCTTACTCCAACAATTGACTATGCTCCTCACATAAGTCTTCATATCACCTCTGCAAATCCATGTACTCATCCATAATCCACATACTCATCGATCCATAATTAGGTGGAGGCATCATATGCCTATCTCACTCAACCCTCAGCTCATCTTTCTCTCCCACTACCTTAACATACATAGTTATAGATATATCAGCCCTATCAAACAAATGAGCATAAATGTTAGTTATAATTATTGATCACTCTATCAAACCCTCCTCCACAACATCATCAAGAACATGCTATGTGAGATCATGAAGTGTAGACTCAATGATGGTCTCCCAAAACCCATCATCTACACCTCTTACCCTAGCCTATGCTTCATCTTGAGAACCCTGTACTCCACCTATATGAAAAATTAAAACACTATGTTAGACATACATTTTCAAAACAAGCAAAAACATGAAAAAACTTGAACAACAATTCAAATATAGTCTATGCTTACCTCCCATCATCTAGATCAAAGTAGGGTCCTCATACTTGAGGGCATCCCCTCTACCAATAGGATATAATGGATCCTATTGATGCCTCACCCACCATGTGGTATATGCCTCTATTCATCTAACATTATCTACATCAAGAATATGTATATCTACATCTCATGCATCCAAAGGTAATAGTGCTAACTCAACCTCAATAGGCCTTCCATGAGCTTCTGCCCTTATTGGTACCCATGTAATCCTCAACCACACCCATTCTACTGGGATCACACCTTATGGTACCCCAAATTATCTATTCATGCACTCATATTGAAATCTCTCATACACTCCAACCTAGCAGTCATGGAACCAAAAACTAACCCTCATATACCATAATTGTACTCCATCCTCAAGCCACCTAGGGAATCCTCTATAGGGCCTCTATATGATATCCCAAACCACCAATATATCTAAAACTTATCATAGTGATCTATCCCAAGAGACTAAATAGCTAATATACTTGTCTATCACTCTCCATATGGTTATGGGGGTGCCCACCTCTCCCTCGATAATCCTATTAGTCGTATAACCACTATATGCTTAGATGCCTAATAATATAATAAGGTAGCTATACTCACACCACCACAAAATACCTCTTAGGTAAACTATTAAAGATCCTTGTATAAGTGGGAAAGCATAGTCCTACCCCATGAGAACACAGTACCATACACCTCTATATTACACATGATCTTATGCATCTTCTATGAAATTGATACCCCACTCCCATCTATAGTAAAAAATGAAGCCAACAACATGGCCAACCACTTTTGTAGGCGTGGAACACTTGACTACACAATAACTAACAATAATACATTTCTATCACTACCTATCCTATGTATACTTGAGGTCACACTACTAAAATATAGGGATGCATGGTCAATAACATCCACACCCATGTCATCCTATAATATCACCCAATGTCCACTAAATGATAAGTGTAGAATATGGTACACATCCTCTAGAGTAATCATCATCTCCATAATATAAATCTAGAAATTACACGTATCTATATTCCACCTCTCACATAAGGTAGTAATTAGATACCTATCCCACTGCACAAGGCCTAGGTCACACACATGACCCAATGTTACTCTATTTATCACAACGCTCTCATCAATCAATAAAGGCAACAATCTCAGTGTCTCCATCACCTAGCCTCTATATAACTCCCTCATTTATACCTTTCCCTATAAAAACACTATAAAATAGTATATGTATTAGTTAAATATGCCAAAGTAAATAGTTAAGCTAAACAATAACAAATAGCTAATTAGAATCTTAGAAAAATAGCCCTAGTGGATAATAACACTACAAAAGGACAATAACATTGGATAATAGTGGAAACACTTGGATAGTAGTGTTGAACACTATATAGGAGTGTTGACTTCTAGATAGGAGCATTGAAACTAGTGTAAATTTCCTAAAACACTTCAAAATAGCTCAAAGGCATCAAAAATAGGCTTCTAAATAGGAAAAAATCACATGTTTCAACTACTTACCAAGGTAATCTCCCTACCAACCTCAATTTGGGCTACCAACTACTCAAATTGGGTCATGATAGGTGATCATCTCCTCAACATAACTCTTACTCCATAGCTCTAAAATCTCAACCTAGTTAACACACAAATGAATTGATAATCAATCCAAATCTCCTACATCAAACAACTTTCTCATTCAAAGAAAAATACCATTTTTCCTATAACTTTAACCTTGTAACTCCATTTTACAAACCTTTTTATTCCATGGAATCATAAAAAACATACCTTTGATATCACATAATCCTCACTCTCTTACTACATCATCTACCTATTATGGCACACACATCTCTATACCAATTTTTACCTAGACAAACAATTTGGTCTTAATCAATCAAAGACTCATTCAAATTTTAAAACAACTTAGCCTAACCAATCAATAGCTCTTTCAAATTTAAAAATAACTTAGTCTAATAAATCAAGCAACTTCTTAATTAATTCAAAATATATGAACCTCATTTTATCATTATGCCACTAGTCATCACTTTTGGCTCAACCTCCTCTATCATAGATCTTATCCCTCTCCCTAAAAGGGGGCATCATTCCTACCATTCCTATTCCTACACTTATTTTTCATGCCTATCCACTCTCATATATGGATAAACCATGGTTATTACACCTCTAGTAGTTATATTATCAGATTTAGCTCAGACTAGTCAAAATATATAGTGAGTCAGATTACATGGGTTATTTAGCATTACTCAAGACCTTTAGAGGGATATACCCTCAGTCTATAGATACATAGATTAGTCATTTATAGTGGTTAAAATTATATGGATTCATAGTGACTTAAATATAGATTCAAACCTAGATACTAGATTTTGGGGCATGTACATTAATACATGTCTCATACATATAGCTTCATACAACATGACACAGCTATAGGACCAGATAGTAGATTATAGGCATAGTGTAGAGCACATTATTTTGATCTCTAATTTTTCACATGGGATATGGCATGATATCTCATTTCACATGTTATTACACAAATTTCTAGACTATACATATGCATCACTCACATTCTAGATTTGGGGGCATGGCATAGATGTTCATGTTTTTCATCATCTAGGATTATACAGATCAGAATGGAAAATATATGTCATTCTCTTATTACACAAATACCAAAGTTTTATATTACACCTAGCTATACCCAAGATGTCACTAGGTTGGATCGTATGATCATCTATAGTGGTTGTTCCATAGCATTACCTAGACCCAGACTACATGATTTTGTGTGGGATAGAGGATAGATATTATTTTTAAGCCTCTAAGCATTTATCAGTTTAAGTTCAAATATTTAGAGTGGGGGCATGATATATTTTTCTCTTCATAGTACACAAATTCTATACACACATTCTAGATTACATGAGTTTATGTGGGATAGAGGGTAGACATTGGTTTAGGACCTTTGAGCATTTCTCATTCCAGTCAAATTTAGCACATGGGGCAAGCATTGTTCCCCTCCATATTTTATAGACTCCACTTCTATAATTAGTACAAGGGGCATCCATTTCAATTATTCTTCCTTTTTCAAGGCACTATTTAGCTCTCCATCCACTTCCCTAGCCAAGAAGTGAGGTGGGCTCTTTTTCAACACACTTATCTTCATGTAAGTAGGTTCAGGTACATATTTTATTTTCTTTCTTTTACTCTAGTAATTCATTTCATTGCATCACTAAATTAAAAGGGGGGAAAATGTATACACTCTAAATTGGTCAAGTAACCATACATATCATGTCTTTTCATAATCCTTTTAGAGGAGACTCTAACTAGAGAATATCGGCTTTGTTCACATTTATGCATGTCTTTCATTTTAGTCATCTCAATCTTGTTACATACTCTAGACACCTTTTTCCCTATTCCCAATCATCTAAAGCCTTTCAAATAATCAATCCACCTCAGTCAGGTCAGGTTTTATGTCTTATTTTTATCCCCTAGGTCTTAGGACTATAGAATAGGAGCACTTAGGTTGGGCAGTAACACTGATGCCACCAGTGTCCATTTTTAGTACTCTTGTCCAAAGCCATTTTCACCTCCAATGATTAGTTTCTTTTGCTCCATACATCCTAGCCCCTTGTTTAGCTTTGTCTTTAAGTTTCCTAATGTCATCCAAATGCAAATAAAGACCCCTAATTCAAAATAGAGAGTCTCCTATATAAAGGACTACACAAGGCATTTTATATCTATCACTTACTACTTTGGCACATTAGACATAATAAAAAATATTTAATAGTATAGCTCAACATTATGCATCACATATAGACTTGCATGCTTGATCAATGAAGGCCTAGGCAAAAGTCATTCTTATATATATCATGCATGTTGATTATGCATATTCCCTAAGGGAGAACTACATTGGATCTGAGACCCTAGCTTGAGGGTTAATCTAGGCAATGATCAAGACAATAGGGGTTTTAGATCGTGTGATAAATATTCATGTAACCCAATTTTCCCCCTTTTTCTTTTGATGTATTTATTATTTCTATGTGTGTAGATAAATATAGGGTTTTTTAGATTAAAATGGACTTATAATGAGCTCTATTGACTTCTAGCCTCTAAAATTTGGTATACAAGCTCATACTAACCTAAAAAATGAAACCTAAAAATCTCATATCCTTAATACATTAGCATTATAGGTAGACAATAGTGCCAATGGCATTCCTATCTAATTATAACACTCCTATCCAATTAGATAATAAAGTCCAAATCCAAATTCTAGATAGTGTCCCAGTCCTGCATCTCAGTTTCCAACCCATGGATTACCTATTTCAACTAGTTTTTAGATAACTTTATTTCTTCCCCTCGTTAATTTATTTGATAAAAATCTATATTTTAATTTATTAAACTATATTTCTCCCTTATTCTATACCCCTTTTATTTAGGAACTAAAGACCTATTTTTTTGAAAAATAATAAAATAAATAGACATCAATAGTATAATCACCACCTCTATAAATAAATCAATTATCACCATCACATCCTCATAATTACATATACCATATCCACCACATGTCTAAATCTAAATGAGGGAGCATATTCTCATTCAAATTTTAGCATAAACGCCATATCATAAACATCATCATAACATCATCAACATCCTACCATTTATCGCATCCATATAACTATGATCCATAATCCATAATCCATAATAATAATCACATCATAACCTTGTCCACTTAATCATAACTAGTAACCATAACCATAATCATATCAATATCATAACCATGATCATCTCAAACATGAAATTAAATGATCACATCCATAAATAAAAACATCAAATTCTATAATCATCATGTCATAACCATCATCCTAATCATCAACAACATCACATTAGCATCACATAATAATATCATGATCATCATAGTCATCCATAACCATCACATCAATAACATCAATCCATATCAAGCATCATCATGAGCATAAATTAGAGAGACATGTCATCACATGCCTAGCTAGGTGAGTCCACATCAACATCATCATGAGCATAATCATATCAACTTAATATCATAAATAAGTAGCATGAACATCATAACCATGAACCACAAACCATAAACAAATTTCACATCTATATCTCATAAATAATCATATTAGTGTATACAAAATATACATATCTCTCAAAAATATGCATCTCACTACATCAGCTCATAGGCTAATATCAAAATCATAAAATACATCAAAAATATAATTTATCATAATCAATTTATGATCTTGAAGCACCACTACCTCCTGGAGCTTTCCCTCTTACACCTACCTATCCACCTCCAGATGTGGCCCACTCACTTGGTGTCACTGTACTAGCACCTGCTATAATATTATCCTTGTATTCCCCCCATCAAAGGTCATATGGTAAATTCTTAAAGATTAAGGACTTATAATATCATAATTCCTCCATAGTCACTACATATCTCTACATTAAGATAGTCCTTACTAGCCCATAGTTGTTGGTACTCCACCTCTTGCCTGCCAGAGAGAATATCTTTCCTACATCACCAGGGCTAGCTGAGACCTAGACTAATCCCTCTCTCATATCAAAGTGGCTACTTAACCCTATGCTACTACTAAGGATGTCTATGCCACTACCAAAGATGACTAATCTATGTATAGGGCTGATTGTGCCTAGTCCCTCTCAATGATCACTCCCTGTACATCTGGGGTAACCCCCTGCACTTGAGCCTGAACATCATCTCCCCTATATCAACATCAATATCCTATTGACCATCATCATCACCACCAAAATTGGCCATAATGTAGTGTGCCTGGTACCATGTATGATATCCATTTATCACACATGCATCATCTACATCTATCCTCACTAGAAACTCCTTATGATCAGTAAAATCATGCACTAGTTGTGGAGTAGGTAGTGAAAACTCTACATCCTCCCTCCTATACCTTGAGAATGCCTTGGGTATATCTTTCATTAGCCAAAACCACTTACATACCCTATCAAATGGAATCAACTCTATCTCATGGTCTCATCTACCATACACCCATTTATAGCTCTAAAGAGACAGAGTATGCCTCTTGTAGTGTGCCCATCCTAAAAACCTAATATATGGTCTCCAAATCATGTCTCTAATAACCAAGGCATACATTCAATCCCTATATCAATAGATATCATTTTCCCTTCCTCTTAGTCCTAAGATGGAATAGTCACCTTTCCTCCTCATGTATCCAACCCTATAATCTATCTATATAAAACCCTCCCAGGGTAGCCCCATAAGTCTCAATACCCTTATATACTCATAATCCCAGCAATGGATAACAACCCTAACATTGATCCTATATCTCTTATGGTAAAAAAATACCCACAAATCTCTATAAATTTAAACTAATAGTGTAGGTGCCCATGTGAGCATTATATGACCCAACCACATCTTAACAAGCACCCTTAACAAAAACTAAGAGAACCTCCCACTATTAAAATCTAGTAATGCATAACATGTAACTACTATCATCATCATATTTAAAATCCTCCTCACATATTTATCTATCCACTATAGTGTCATGTAGTGAAATCCTTTTTAGTATCACCTCATAAAATTGATGTCCTCTCCATAAAAGAGTTATACATGCCCATCCCACTCATCACTCTCAATTTGGTAGATTGGTTCACCCCATATGGGTATCCACACTATCCTATAAATGTCTTCATGTAAGATATTCAACTCACATATAGGAATTAATAAGGTGTTGTGTCAAGATTCCATCTCTCAATGAGTGCCACTAACATCACCACATCCTAAGGTACATGTTGGTAGTACCTCATGCCTCTAAGGCCCATATCCTCCATATGGTCCCAGTCTACATCCATCATACCTTACTAAATGTCATCTAATATTTAGTGTAATTTTTCCCTTATCTATATCCTCTCCCATACCTTTAGGGTTTAATAGTAAAAACCTTAGTTCACTGACATATTTTGCTTATGAATTCTACTTATTACACGTACCTCCTATTCTAATCTATTTAATTCATAACATTTACCTAAGATTTTACCTATCTCTATTACTCTCCCCATCATTTGACCTTCTTTATTTATACAAATTACCTTAACCAACCCCATAACCTAAATCACAACCATAACCCTACCTTTACAACCTTCCACTTATCAAAAATTTACTAAAACCTTAACCTTATCCTTCAAAACTTTTATCACATCCATCAACCACTAATGATCAACTATTCCTATGGTCAAATTCCAATAGTTAAAATACCAACCACTGATGGCCACCATAAGGTGACCCATCTATGGTCTCATATTGATTTCCAATAATTGATAAATGACCACTGATAGTCGATAATGACCATTGATGATCGATATTGATTATTGACAGTGACTATCAATGATCTAGCCAAACCCTCCCCTATCAAATTAACTTACCAAACCTCAAAATAGATAAAACCAACCTACATAAACCTACCTCTACCCTCCCTTATCTACCCTACCCCTATAAATTTGCATCTAACCTCCCATTTCAACTCCAAAAAACAAAAATAACTACCCAATCCCTAGCCCTAGGTTAATACCCTCCCAAAAAATAAACAACCAACAAATTATTGTATAATATTAAAACTACTCTACCAATTCAAAATAGTACCTACCTCATTCCTTATTTACCATTTAGGAGGAACCCTAAAAACCAATTGCTAACCTCATGCTCTCCCTTGACCCCTTAACTTCCTCGATCACTCGATCAACCATAAATCAACCCACTCAACCACTAGCTAACCATCAACATTTTTCTCACCAAATGCTAAGAATCTAATCATCATGGGTTTGAAATTCATAATTAAATAATAAAACCTTAGTATTTTATCTTCACCCTTTTAGGGCTGACATATGATCATCTATGGGCAGGGTGACTGTCAATGATCGACCTTGATCATCAATGGTTGACCAATTTAGGGTTTTCCCTCCTACCCATAATGTTTCCAAACAAACTTTCACCTAATTCCATCTACTAGATATGACCTTGTCTGATTACCCTCACAAACCACATCAAACCTTTCACTTGGCCATTTTGGCCCAAAATTTTGTATGTTTTATGATGACCTTATTTTGGTCATTTTGACTGCATCAACCGAATTACCAAGTTGAACATTTTGACCTTACGTTATCTTTCATATAACTAATCAATTATATCTTCTTAAGATCACTTCCTACCTTGGATTCCTATAAAAAAATTAACCTTGTATAGGAGACTTGTGTTTACAAGTGAATCTAACTACCATGCCTAAATGTGGTCATATGGTCCACTTGTCACTTTTCCTTTTAATACTAACCAATTTCTACCAACCATGATAACCTAGTCATTGCATGAACTTGGATATCATACTTAGTCTCACTTTATACACATGTTTATGCTTTAGTTCTAAACCTAACACCCACTTCATCACCAACTTACCCACTTATCAAACTTGTACCTAATTCTATTTCACCTCATCAATCCTTGGTTTGATGGGGAACACCTCCTCCCATGCTTAAGGTAACTTAACCTTCGACCCATAATCCATTTTTTCATAGCTTAATAATACAAATTGAATAACCAAAAAAGGTAAAATGTAGACACTAGAAAACTACACATAATGGTTCTCTATGTCAAACTAACCCTCAAAACCCCTTAGGGACTATTTCACAAGATTTTGACCACAAACTTTAGTCAAGTTAACTAAATATCTAATTAAATAACCCACCTTGACCAAAGTTAACCTTAACCTCAATTTTTTATGGTCATCCTAACCATCAACAGTTAGGTTTGACCATCGATGGTCAGGTTCCAACTACCTAAACACAAAACACCCACATCAACTCTAACTTGGTTTTTTATATTTAGCTAGATTGATTTATGTGTAAATTGATACATGTCAAAAGATAAATTTAGAACCCTTGTTAAACCTACACTTCCACCTCTCCCTTTTGTCTATAAAAAGAGAAGAGGAGAAGGTGAAAATAGAGGAAATTATCAAAAGCTTCTTGTATCAGAGCTTTTTTTATAGGTCTTCTTCCAATGAATGGGAAAAACAATAAGTGCAATATAGATATTAATTATTAAAATAACTCTTTAGTCAACAAACAAGTACCATTACTATATTGAAATTACTCTAGACTCCCTCAATAAGTCCTCACCCACACACTTTAACCCTTCTTCAACTTAGTAATCTAAGTATCTATTTTCAATAATTAGTTACTTTGTTTCTATTTTGTAACCAACCTAGCCCAAACCCACTTTCCATAATTCCATTATGTAACCTTATTAGCCCAACTTATTGAACTAGACCAAACCCATAATAACCACTGATGATAACCCTAACCATCGATGGTCTGTCTATAACTGTTAATGATCAGCTTGACTATCAATGATTTGTCTATAACCATTGATGGTTACCCAACTATAGATGATCACCCCAACTACTAAAAATCACTATGTGAAAAATAAATAGTAAACTATTTTCACCCATTATACCTCAACCAAATCCTAATTTCATATCCCCTACCTGATCATAGATTTTCATCCTATTTTTTGGACCACACCTGATTCATTTAACATTTAATATTAATTTATTTATTGTTATAATTAGTCAAATTCATCTATTCATTTATCAATCACTTCTTTTATTTCATTTTAATATATTTTTTGATATATACAAGTATTTTATCTTTCACTTTTAGAACTTGATTGTTTAAGAGTGTGGATTGATAGTCTCTAAAGAAGTTCATGCTTCTTGAATCTCGCTTGCTAGGTAATCCACCCTATTATCTAGCTAATCATCCATATATTTAGTACTTTCTTATCTATAGGCCATTCCTCTCAAGCCAAAGAGGAGTATCTATAACCATCTAGATCAACATTTATAAACCTCACCCTTCTTTCAAGTTTTACAACTTTCTTCCTAAAGAAATAAGCAAAATTTATGCGAAACACCTATTGATCAATAAACTTTGATAGTGGAATGTTATTATATAGGATTTCACTCATAATATTCATTATTATAATATTACCATGCCAAATTCATAAGCTAATCAACCAAGCCAAGGTGCCAAGGAAAGGAGTAAATAGAGCTTTATTTTTAAAGATTTCTTGATGCATAAACTGAGCAAGCCATTTAGCGCTATTTAATTTGTATGTTTTTTACCTATTCTACCCCTAGTGTCTAGGCTAGATATGTTTGGTGTTTAGTGTGTTATTTTGATTTTATTTTATTGGACTAACATAAGACTAACCTCTTCTTTATTGGATTCCTTGTTAATATGATGGCATTCTCGATTGGACCCACACTACACAAAATTATTCCTAAGTCACTTTAGGAGATCCTCCTAATAATTTTCATGGAAAAATCCAAACTTGTTGATAAAAAAATCAGAAATTGAAGGCTTATAGATGTTCTATAGGAAATCACAATTTTGCTCTATACAGTTACATTTTTATTTTTTGGAATCATGATATTGCATAATATCATGACTTTGTAGTTGTGGTATTTCCTTAAGTGTTGTGAAATTTCACTAATTATCATGATTTTGCTTCTAACTACTATAGTTTATTACAAACAATTATATTTTTTAAGAAAAAAATATGATATTGTAATATCATGACTTTATAGTCATGATATTGCCTTTATAGTCATGGTATTGTATTTATTTCTATGATATTGCACTAATTATTATGATATTGCCTAACCATCATGGTTTTACACTACTTATTTTGTGTTTTAGGGTAGGTTTTGATATTTCATCTAGATTTATGGTATTATCTTTATTTCTATGATATTTCTATAATAGTTATAATTTTGTGCTAACTCTCTATTTTGCAGACACTTACAGTTATGTGCTAATAGTTGAAATTTTATAGGAAAAATAGAAATATTGCTCTATGTTTCTATGGTTTTTGAACTATGAGTAAAAAAATTTAAACCCAAGAGCTAAATTTAAAAATCCACTTGCTCACTTACATTTTGCTTCTAAGCACAAGGACCCCCTAACATCTTTTGTAGGACCCAAAGGCCAAAAATAGATGATTTTTAACACTAAGTTTCAAAAACTCACATTTAAATTTGGTGTTTTAAAATATTTACTTGGGTTATTTGTCATTTTTTTAAAATTTTCAACACAATTCCAAGGGGATAAACTTCATGTCATATTTTATTTAGTGTTATAAAAATAAACTCACACTTTAGTTAAATACTCATAAGAGTTTTCATTTTTATGTTTGTTTATTGAGTGATTGTTTTGCAAGATAAGTGTCATGTTTATGCTCTCCTCCTATCCCTTTTAGGTAACTTGGGTAATCAAAAGTTCTCACATATTTCATTTTTGGCTTTTGTCTAAAAGTGTGAAAGGAAAGTTGCTAAGGCCCTCCCCAAATTTTTAGTGATTTGGGTGAGCCCAAAATGACCCTAAAGTCCTTCCACTTTATTTATTTCATATATTTTTGGTTTGTGGGAAGAATTTCATCACCTCCCCATGAGTTCTCTAAGGAATTTTTGAAATAAGAATTCATCTCCCAGCATCACTTCAAGCCCACTCCATGATAGGGGTATACAAATTGATGTTGGCTTACTGGGATGCTTGTTTGAATAGTTAATAAAGATCCATTAGTAAGAGAGTGCCTCAAAACATATGATTAACTCCAACATAGTACTGCACTAATCAATTGATGGATGTAGTGGTTTTGAAAAGGACAAAACCATTTCATAATAGGTTAGTTAATGCAGATCTAAATGATGTGTTGTGACCTAGTGTTAACCACACCTATGGGCCCATTTAGAATGAATGAAAAATGATAGTTTAGACAACCCCACTTGTTGTGGGAATATTTTCAATGCAAGGTGAGTTTCCCAAAGTTCTAGGTCATCATATAAACTCTTAAGAGGAGAGGGGGCCTAAAAACCCTATTTTTCATGTGCATTTTAATTTTTGGATTAACAACTTAAATCCCTCTCAAGAGAAAGTATATAGACATAATTTGATAGTACAGTACCACCTTATTAGTTTTAGGATTTAGGACATTACACTTAGGTGTTTTTGTCATTTTTTCCTTTTTACTTTACATGGTATTGAGTCAAAAATTATTTATTTGTCATACTGCATCCAAAAATGAGTCATGTTTGTGCATCATTCCTTTGTTTAAAGAGGCATTATGTTATCTATTCAACACCACACTTTACCTTAGTCATTTATAAAACTTTTTGTGTGTGTGTGTGTCACTTGTTTGGAATGGGTGTTTTTGCACTACCCATTTCATTCCATTTCTTATGCCTTAGATTTTTTAAAACAAACCATTTGTCATATCTTTAGAGCATGATAGCATCATTATGATGCTTGAGTTGTTTCAAAGACTTGTTTCCTTGTGTCCAAATTGTAAAAATGAAAACACATGTACCATATTGTTCTATACCTCAACTCATTATGTCATCTGACTTGGTTTAGCTTGTTATCCATTTAAAAGTCAAGTCTTCTAAATCAAGTTCAAAATTGGTCTTAACAAATTCAGATTCAAATATTGATTGATTCATGCCTATGCCTTGCATAATTTTGAATTTTGCAACTTAGACTAATTCCTTGCTCGATTTAAAGACTATTTTTGTGCCTAAGTTTGGGAAGTGGTCTATCTTCCATGTGCCTAAGTTTTAATTTATTTTGCCAAATTATCATGTTAATGTTTAAATCTAAATGCCTAGTTTGTGCTACAGTGTTTCAAATTCATTATATTAAATATCTTTCCTTTTATACCTAGTTTATGCCAACTCAAGATTTTTTGCCTTATTTCCAAAAGACCTAAAAAAATCCTATTTATTTTCTTTCAAAGTATAGATTGTGTGCCTTATTCCCAAAAGACCTAGAAATTTCCCCTTTTGTTTTATTTCAAGTCTAGCTCATGTCATGTTTTCAAGACTCCTAGCATCTTAACGCTTTGTTTTAGATGTAGTTATTTTGAGCATAGCTTTGTGCCTTGTTTCCAAATACCTAGCAATATTTTTTATTTTAATAACTAATTTGAAACACTTTTTACCTAAATTTGGCATTCCTTTTAATCCATTCATTTGACCATTTGTATAATAAATTTGATGTTAGACCATTTTAAACCCCATTTATCATAGATGTTTTTGGAGAAATAGATCCATCCTTAGACCAAGTTAGACCAAATTTTGACATTTAGACTTTTAGACCTTATTTTTAAGATTTTTTAGAACTCTAGACCTATCCTCACAAAATGTTAGTCATTGATCTGGATATGTTTCATTATACTCATGGTGGATCCATGTATAATCTAGGTTATGATAACATGGTCATGAATGATGAATTTGTTTAAGATGCCTATGGCAATGATATGGTTTATGAGACAAATCCTTATCCTCCTTACACTGATCATTATGGGGAATAATGTCAAGATCCATTATCCCATTATTTGGTTGAAATGCTTCCCTAGTCAAAGCAAGACCAAGAGAAAACCACACAATACCTTTCTAGTGTATCATTGATTGTAGAACAAACTCAAAAAAAAACCATATTACATTACTATGCCATCAATATATGATCCTTATTTGTTTGGCCATCACTTGATTAAAAATAAGGACAAGGTTTTAGTTAGAGTCATGGAGGTAAGGGACAAGTTTACATTAGGCTTCCCTTATGAAAATTTACCTAGTCTAGTTAGAGTGCCTCTGAACATGCCTTATACGAAAACCATTAAATAGGCATCTACCATCAATCCTTAAATACTTGTGTCGATGTCATATCAAGACCCAAATATGCTTGTCAAATGACAGAACCTCATAGAGGAACACTTTATATAAATGCAACAAGTATATCAAACCTATTTGAATATAACACATAATTTTAATGTTATGACCATGTCAAATTCTCCACTCATAGAGCTAGCTCCTTTAATGGGATTATTAATTGAACTAATAGGTTAAGATAACCTGGGTATAGACCCATTTTCATAAATCACTTTAGTCAGTGACATGTACAATGTCCTGTCAATTAAAGAAGTGACTACAAATTCTATGTAGAATAATGTGCTAAAGATGGTAGATAAAATGTGTCTCCAATCTAGGCCAAAGTGGTTTAACTACACCAATAAATAGTCCACAATAATAAGTGTCTTTAGTTAATACCATGAGTGGTTCACAATAGTAGGGGAAGTAACTCATATGTCCCAACCACAACAAATTACCTTTTTTCTCAACCAACTACTTTGTAAAACACACAATCAAAGGGATTAAGTGACCAAGTGCCAACTAGTGCCTTGTCTCAACAAGTGATTAATGTTACCCCACCTCCAGAGGTGATGACTATCATTCCAAAACAATAGACATGACTTAATCTACCATCATAATAGAGGTAGAACATTATGCCACCTCAATAGGGGAAATAAATGTTCCACCTTGATAGGTAGTGACAAGTATACCTCAACAATCACAAACCAATATAAATTTTAAATTACAAATGTTGTCTAATCAACAATATATCTCCATTTATAAAATACAAATATCAAACACCTAAAAAACATATACTATCCAATAAGTACCAATTAGGTAATAATTGACTTTTGTATAGCATGTGCCACAAATCCAAAGATAGGGCCTTGGTTCACAATAAGTTCCCCTTATTTAGCTAGGTTTGACTAGTCAGTAACAAGTCCCTACTCAACCTCAGTAGGCACACTATTTTACCCAAAGCCATTTCTTTTATCATAGCCATAATTCCCTCAAAAACCAAGGATATATATCAAATCCATACCAGAATATAGCACCATAATGCATGAAATTTAAATAATTACATTCCAATATATGGATACATATTCCTAGTTGGTTCACTCACAAAATTAAAATTCCAAAATAAACCATACCTCCATTATACCCTATTAAGGTAATCCACATTTGACCACAACCTCCACCTCAGCCAAATGTTCCATCTATTTTCTTGGCACATGAACTGCAATAAATAAAGAATGTGATTATCACCATTCAATCAGGGAAGTAGACTAATAAATTAAAGTCATATGATGTGTGTTCATATCCCTTCAACATGGATTATCTTCATATACTTATTCCTCCAAGTTTTAGATTATGGAAAAAGCAGGTTTTGAAGGGGCCCCGAAACCCTAGTACAAGGAAAGAAAGAAAGATCATCCAAAACCATAGGCAAAGCCTAAACTACAACAAGGAAGTAGCAAAAATAGGTTTTAATGGACCTGAAACCACCAGAAAGACTACCGATTAAAACCTAGATTTAGCAAAGATCTGGTTACACCAAAGGCAAAGGATTAAACAAAGAACAGGACCAGTTTCATAACCAGTAAGAGTAACCAGATTATTCATCCAGTTCCAATATCATTTTCATAGTTTCTTTTCCTTTCATAACAGTATCCTAGGTAGTGGTTGTTGCCAGCATGGCTCCTTTTTGAGTAACCATCTTTCTTGAACTTTGTCTCATCCTTTTGCTAGGTCCCTCCAATGCTTTGGTCTCCTCATTGGCTCTTTCACCAATATTGATAGTAGCAGCACAAATATTAGACGTAACTTCCTCCATTTTCATTCTGTTGTCCTTAATAAGTTCCCAGAGGTTATTCTCATAGGCTTTGAACTTGACTGGGATCTCTCTTATCTGATTTTCCATATTGTTAATTTTGTTCCATGCAGCTTTCAAGGTATCTTCCATAGTTTCCATTTTTCTTTTGATATCCATAATCTCCCTACACGTCCAAGAATCAAATTGGGAAGATGCCTCTGCTTTGCAGTTAACCTAAGTCATTGGTGTGTGTGTTTCATCATTCTATTTTTTCCCTCTCCTTTCCTCAGAATTTTTATTGGGACTGTTCCTGGCTTCTTCAAAAATATCCTCTCGACCCTTTTGTTCCCGCTCTTTAATTCCAGTTTGAATTTCCATATCCATATCTTGATTATCATCATGTCCTATAGTTTCCTTTTTATTCTTTGAATCTGGGTCCTCAACAGGGCCATCCTGGGCAAATTCATCCTCCAACACTTTCTGATTTTCCTTTGTATCTTCAGTTCTATTTGCAAACTCCTCTTCTGTGTTAACATCATCTTTTTCATTCTTCTCAGGACATTCTTCATCCTCATTAGAGTTTGTATCCTAGCTTTCAGTTCCTTCTTCTTCCTCCAAGTTTTCCTCCCTGGGTTTTTTAATTATCTCCCATTCCATATCTTCTTCTACATTTTGCTTTTTAGCACTAGAGAGCTTGATTTTGCCTTTCCCATTTACACTATCACTCTTTCTGTTCCCTAACTCCTTGTTTTTCCCCTATTTGGGGTGCTTTACCATTGCATTATTCTTGCAATAGCCTTCAATTAGCAGAATAAGGCCTTCATGTAGGATAGGGCACGTTTCCTTTTTCCTATGAGCATATAAACTTTGGACCAAGGAGAAGCGAAGATAAAAGGGAAAAGACAAACTTACCTTGTGCCTAAAATGGTTAAGGAAGACAAAGTGGAATTTGTGCACTCGCTTACATCTTTCATCCAGAATGAAATACTCCCTTATGCAGCTTAAGACATCCCTCCATATCCCTTTAATCTGATCCAATTCATAGAAATCCTCATTCTTGACCAGCTTCTGCTCTTCCTCATCCATTTTGGGGAACTTACAAAAGGCCTCATTCGAAATGCTAGTCTACTTGGAGAATTTAAGTCCATCCGTAGGCAGCCCTGTAACCTCAGCTATAAAATCCTCTGTTAAGTTCATTGTGATACCATGCAGGGTGACCCTTTCATCAGTCCAATTTTTGAAAAAATCCGTAGTGATATGTGGTTTTGACCCATGGAGTCTTTCCATATAGCTCGCAACTTTTCCTTTCTGTAGAATTCTCCAGACTTCTTGTTTCTCTTTCCATTCATCACAACTCTTGGGTTCCTATTTTTGGGGTTCTCCCTTCCTTTCGCATGCCATTCTCATTTTCTTTGAAACCCAGTTGCTATGGTCTTTACAATGATCCCACCTACTGCCAAATTGATTGGGAGGTCGGCTTTGTTTGTGCTTATTCAAGATCCGCTTCTCACTCTTGAGGGCCTTCCTCTTTAATGATTGTTGTCCTTTCCCCGCGCTGCCACTCCTCCTACTCATTCTATTTCTATTACACTCCAATCTTTCCTTCCTTTGCATGGGTTGCATCATGAAGAATGAGCACCCTCAAATCCACATTCTTTTCTAATGTTTCATGCCACCTCACTGTTTGACCTACCTGGACTGCACAATTAGCTAACCAATCTGCAACACCATTGGCTTCATGAAAGGTGTGGGTTATAATCACTTCCTCAAATTTTTTTTAATGTTTTCATCTCCATTACCTTATCTTCTATGGTCCAAGACACAGTATTTATATTGTTAAGAATATTTATAATATTCAATGAGTCCCCTTCAAGCCACAATTTGGGATATCTCAAGTCCACAGCTATTTTGAGAGTCTGAAGGGCAGTTGTAGCTTCAGCAATGTGGCAATTTGATTTACCAATGGGGATTGCAATAGCATCAATTACCTTTCCCATGTGGTTTCTCAAAACTCCACCACAACCTACATTCCCCAGGTTCCCTTTGGCAGCACCATCAAAGTTACATTTAATCCATCCTTGAGGGGGAACATTCCAAGTAACTCCTGATCTGGGATTATCAGGTTTACCAATAGGATTATCCGTCATTAAGGGATTATCCACTTGGAAAGTTGAGCTTGGATTCTTTTGAGATAAAAAATTCTCCTTTAAAGCTCTAATGATGTTCTATCCTACCACCCATCCAGGAAGTTCTTTATTTCTAAAGATTCAGTTATTTCTTTCCTTCCATATTCCCCACCAAATATGGGGAAGAGTAAGTTTCCATAAAAAAGAGCTTCGGGATTCTTTGAGGGGCAGTACCAGCTTTTGAGAGATAATTCCACATTTTTGTGGTGAATCCATGTAATACCCCACAAATTGAGAATCTCCTTCCAAACTAGCTGAGTGAAGGAACAATTCATGAATAGATGATCTCTATCTTCAAGGTCTTTTTTACAAAGAATACACCTGTTTACAATATTAATTCCATGTTTCTGTAAATTATCCAAATTCAATATTTTGTTTTGGAGAAGGGTCCAAAAAAAGAATTTGATTTTAGGAATGAGTCCCTTAATCCAGGCTCTCATCCATAACGGTTTGCTACCATTTCCCTTAGAAGTGAAAATGGAAGAAACTTTAAACTGTCCACTTGGCTCATTGTGCCAAACAATTTTATCTTCATGGTTAGAATATAGAGATATAGCATTTAGGGATAATTGAATATCCTTGAGATCTTGATCAGAGTCAGTGAGGTTTACCCAAGAGTTGTTCTGCCAGTATTGGTTAACCATTATTCCCACTCTTTGCTTGCATCTATCTATAACATCTTTATCTTGGATTTCTTCCTGTAACAGTTTTCCTCTTAACCAAATATCTTCCCAGAACTTCACCTTTTTACCATTACCAACTTTCCATGAGCTTCCTTCTTCTAAAACATGTTTTGTTCCCTGGACTGCCCCCCATATGGCAGAAGGATGAGAAATGTCTGGTGTAGTAAAGAATTCATGGAGAGACTTTACCTTGAATAAGTACTTGTGCTTCCATATTTTACTCCATTCTTTATTTTCCTGATAAACCCTCCACCCCTGTTTAGCTAAGAGGACTATGTTCATACTTCTAATTTTCCTTATACCAAGTCCACCATCCCTGATAGGTTTACAAATGTTATCCCATGCTATAAGAGGCATTCTCCTTTTCTCCTCAGTACCTAACCAAAGAAAGTTTCTCTGGATTTTTTCTATAGCTTCAACAAATTTAGTGGGGATTTTTAAAAGACTCAAAGCATACGTAGGTATGCTTTGAAGACTTGCTTTGAGGAGTGTGAGCTTTCCACCTTGGCTTAGAAGACTGCCTTTCCATCCCACCAATTTCTTACTAAATTGGTTAATAAGTCCTTCCCAAAAAGCTTCAGGAGCTTTCGACCCTAAAGGGAGACCAAGGTAAGAGGAGGGAAAAGAACCTATGGAGCATTCTAGGATTCTTGCTATTTTGTTCTGTCTGTAATCTAGGGTATTAGTAAAGAATACTGCACTTTTGTTCGAGTTAATCAGTTATCCAGAGGCAGAGGAAAATAGATTTATAGCTTCCTTTAGAATTCTAGCTTCTGTGACTTCAAACTGTCCCATGAAAATAGTATCGTCCACAAATTGACCATGGGAACATATTAAAGGATGCGAAGAGGGTTTCAAGCCTTTATAAATACAAGGTTAAAGGAGACCCTTAGGGCTATTTGACATAATTCTTTGTTACTTGCCAATTAGTGGCTTATAGCAACATTTATCTCCTCAATTTATTTCCTAAAATTTTAGTAAGACATGATTTGGAGTGGTTCCTAAAATTACCAAAAAAAATTGGATATGATTTTGATGACCTCTTGGACAAATTTATGCAGCATTTCTCCTATAATCTTAAACATGAGATTTCATTGGTATATTTGACTCAAGCCAAACAAAAATTTGGTAACATATTTGTAAGATATCTATAGATATGGAGAGTTATTTCTAGTCATTTCACCCATAGCTTACAAGATAAATAAGTAGATATTGTTTTTACTAAAAATTTGCACATTGAGATATCCTATCACCTAGAGCTTTAGTGAGCACATATTTTCAAAGAGATTATCGATAAAGGTTTACTAATTGAAATTTCCCTTATTAACAAAGGAATTATCAAGTTAACCTCTTCAAATCAAAATCAAAATCAAAGCCAAAGCATAAGTCCAAATTAGATCCATAACCAAGTCTAATCATAATAATCAACACTAACATAGGCTATTAATTATGATAAATCCAATAAATTCAATCATAAAAAGAATGTTATTAAAATGGAGTAATCAAACACTGTATGCTCAATCCATACCACAAATGCATATTACTCCTCATAAACAACTTATTCAACAAACACAGTCTTAATAGCAACCTAGACCTACTCCATAGACGTATAAACTACCACCTTTACAAACTCCTCTATGAAGAAAACCACTCCTCAAGTCTTTAGTGACCTTGGTGAACCTATAAAAGTAGTGTTTCACAATATAGTCATAGCTAATATGATTATTTGTCCAATTTCAAAGCATTATCTTGAGGGTATTCCTTATCTAAAATTGTATAAAGAGAATGAGTTATATGAAGACCATCATGTTCATGGACATAATCTACATCATTATTTGTAGATAAAACACCTCATCAAAAATATGTTGGAAAATGGGGAGATCGCATTGGATATTAGAGAATCTACATCCAATCATAACTTAGTTATCTACCAAAACCATTTTCCATAACATAATAATAAAAATCAATAAAATAATGAAATCTAGAACAATAATAGTTGTGACAATAATAACAATATCAATAGCAATAACAACATCTACCAAATGGGAAGAACCAAGTCCAAAATGATTCCAATAACCAGCAAAGTTATCATGCAGTTTCACATGACTAAACCAAAGTGTAGGTCATATTATAGGAGGTCATATTTCTACCATCACCATTAATCTTAAACTAAGTACTAATAGAACAAGATTATTTCTAAACAATTCCAATCAACCCATCTATGCTAGTAATCTTTCCTTAACCTAGGACCACAAACAAGCATATAAATAACTCGAGATTACTATTTTTAGACCTTATACCAATAAATTATCATTTCCCTATGAAAACAACAAAGTGCACCAAAAATTGAGACTTATCCTATCTGGCCCATTTCCATCATTATTAAATTACAATAGTCCTATATCCAATCTTGAATGTGCAATCATAACTTAATGGTCTAAGATCACCATTCTAGACCCACAACCTCCTACCAATAGCCCCATCCAACCCATGTGTTGGATAAGAATAATCCATATACCACTTTTAGGTAAAATACATACGATGTTATGGAACAACTTCAAATTAATCTTGCAAAAATCCCCATCTTGGATTTGTTGTGTACATTTACTATCAATAAGAATATCCTAATAGAACTCCTAATCAAATCCCAAGTTCTAAATGACATAACCCATGATAAATTCCAAGATTTTGTTGGACACCTATCCCCAAGCCAACAATTGACCTTTGACCAAAGTGATATGTCATCCCTTGGCCCTCTCCATAATAATCCCATGTATAATGAAGTTGGCATAATGTGGCACAAAGTCTAATGTGTCTTCATAGATAATGGATCAGGATTGAATATTGTGCCTTTGAAACTCATCAATCATTTTGGATATACATTAGCTGATATTTAGTCAAAAATAATTACTATCAAGTATTATGATAATTAAGAATAGGAATTACAAGGCACCATCATCTTCCCAATCATCATTGGGCCCTTAACCCATGATACACTTTTCTATGTGTTAGATATAGACCTATCTTATAATTTGATCTTGGGTAGACCTTAGATACATGAGATTCATGGCATCCCATTGACATTTCACCAGTGTCTCAAGTTCTTACACTCAGGCATGGAGGTCACTATCAATGGAGATTTACAGCCCTATGAGAATTGTAAAAATTTTAACATTGAGTATGAAATTTATAACTATTACTTTGACCTAGATCTGGCTCCCAAAAAGTACAAAGATAAATAAATACATGTTGAATTTATCGAGGCTAATTGCATATACCTAGATAGCCTTGATTAATCTTCACACATGCCTCTTATGTAAATGTCTAATCATTTTATGATCTTGTCTAATGGCCCAAGAGAGTATTTGACTCATGACACATTTCACCTTTCCAAGCTTCCATAGAACCCCAAGTCCTGTGAAATACCTAAATCTAAATCACCTTGCATGGAATGGAAATGAAAATGAAAAGAAAAGATTCATAGTCCATCTCTTGTTATTTTCACATCAACCACTGGCCAAGAAGAGGAACCACTTACCAATGATTAAATTTGGTTATACAATGATAAATTAGTTTATTGCTATAAAAATTCCAAATATACATTCTTAATAGGACCATGAAGAATCAAGCCTATACAAGAGGAGGTCTCAAGCCAAATCATTAGGTTACTCTTGAGCCAATTTCTATAACTCAGTACAAAGGAATTTATTGTTTGAATTTAAATTTCCTAGGGGTGACTCCATGTATATTATTCATGTTCCAACACTGATGTCTAGTGAGGATGATAATGAAAGTGAAGTAGAGTTCAATCATATAATTTATGAAGACCTTGCCAATACCAACCTATTTAACCCACATACTATCTATATTATTACCTTGGTAAGCCAAAATAACCCACTTCATCTTTATCACCCTCAACTTATATATTGGGACCAATAATAATCCATAGTGCCTATAAATGAGTTTGAGAATGATGAGGCTTTTTAAAATTTTCTAGGCCTAAGAGATAATGTTCTATTGGGAGACCACAAATAAGGGTTCTCTATCAAATTAGATCTTAAAGCCTATTTTGGAGACTGGGTGAACACCTTTAGCCAAAAATAAAAGATTAAAATATTAAGGTCCTAAAGTGAAAACCTCTTTGAGGAACTTTTAGACAAGTATAAAAGTAAAGAGAAAGGCCAGTATTTTGTTGAAACCCTATTTTTAGCACCGTTAGATGGGGGTGTTCACCTTTACTCAAATGAAGCTTAGGAGACTAAAAATGATGAACTTGCTTTTGGGTTTGAGTTTAGTTCTATATAATAACATTCCTTTGATTAAATTGCACATGAATTTCCTATAGTATTTTTAATATGGTTATCATTACCATTAGGAGATTCTAATTCATCTTGTTTAGGAGAACTTAAAGAACCAATCCAAATAGAAGACTTTATAGTTGCAAACCAATTTAAATCATTGTCAACCATTCTATATGATGTATCAACTCTCCTCTTATAATATACTATGAAAGTGAACATTGAGACTCTCAAAGACCCAAAGTGGATCAAATTAGGTGTATCCCTCATTGAGGAGGAACATGAAATATTTACATCCTTTTTAAGGGAATTTGTTAATATCTTTGCTTAGGCCTATTCAGACATGTCAATTTTGGGCCTTGCCTTAGTTTTACATCACCTTATTATACATCTTGATGCCAAACCTATGAAGCATAAATTATAAAAGATGCATCCTCATATTGATGTATTAGTAAATAAAGAGTTAGAAAAACTCTTATAAGTGAGATGCATATGATTTATTAACTACTCATAGTAGATCTCAAACATTATGCCTTTCAATAAGAAGCCAAAAAGAATTAGAATCTATAATGATTTTAGAGATATAAACAAGGCCTTCCCCAAGGATGACTTTCCTCTACCAAATATTGACATGATAATCGAATCCACACTAGGATATTGTTGACCATTTTTTGCCCAATAGGCCAAAAATTGGTCCCCTTCTATCCCTGCTATTCTAGGCCATTTCATTTTTCAATTTTGCATGAATCTATTCATTTCTATGGACTCTGTAGGTCTAAATCTACGGACTCTACAGGTCTTGGATTTATACAGACTCTACAGGTTAGTCCTTTGGCGCATGAAGGATCAGTTCAGAGAGTTTCAAGTTTTGCAAGGCCTCTTTAAGCTCTTATCTAAAGAAAATGAAGAAGGTTGGCATCATTGAACCATTGAACCAATTCAATGATTTGGTTCAAATCAGCACTTGGTTCAAGCCTTAGTTCAACACTTTAGCCTTGGTTTAACCACGGGTTCAAGTGGCGCTAGTTCAACACTTAGTTCAATCGGCGAGTTTAATCACAAAGTTCAACACCATTAGTTCATCAATGGGTTCAATAAGCTCAGCGCACTTTGTTAAATTGTTAAACCAGTTCAGTCAGATGGTTCAATCATTCGGTTCACTCGCTTAGTTCATCAGGCTTAGTTTAAAGGGCTCAGTGCACAGCTTTGAACTGTTGAACCGGTTCAACCAATTGGTTCAATGGATTGGTTCAATGGCTTGGTTCAAGGGTGTGCCCTATAGTAGAGGATAGTTCAAGATCCAAAAGCCCTTGTAGAGGGTAGAGAGAGCTTCAAAAAGCTTGAAGGATTTTGGGGAAAGGATTTTTAAAGGGCCTGAAGGAGTAGAAAAGGTCAAAGAGCCCGAAGAAAAGGGCAAAGAGTGGCCAATTCTTGTGGACTTTTGTCTACAAGAAAAAGGCCTGAAATAAAAGCCCGCAAAGCCAAAAAGCTGTAGAAAATACCTGATGACTTTTGTTGAGGATGGTGACATCTTGAAAGTTGTCAAATTTAAGCAGACAAACCAACCATTGGGTGACAGCTACCTGAATGTCAAATTTAACATAGTGAAATACCCATTTATTTTGAACTATTTGAGAACCAAGCATGAAAGGAGCCTAAGGAATGCAGCAACCCACCAGAAGATCACCCCTGAGGGCTAAAGGAATAAGAAGATGATAAGGAGCAGAAAAGACAAAGCATTCAAGTGGTGAAGGGAAGGTGAGTTATTGTCAGACCCAGCGGTGCAACCTATTTTCTATAGTTGGCATTGGTGAGGGGACTAACTATAGTTTGTTTGCAAAAAAGAGGCACGGCCATGCTCCTACATTAATTTTTGAATGCCAAAGTCAATTTTGGTGATTATATAGCATGGTTCTAGTAGGCCTTTTCTAAAGAATGCCATCAGTAATAGTGGTTTCCTCTTCTCGATGTGTTCAGCACACATGGGCCACTTGCAAAAAAGGGTGCCAAAATCTTTCCCAGGAAGTGCCAAGTTTCTCTTCCACTTTTTATAAATTGTAAACTTGTCATTTGAGAAAAAAAATCCACACTCTCAGCCTTAAGGCAAAACTCTACCCAAAAATCTCTCAGGCTTGTAAGGCAGAGCTCTGCCAAAATTTTACCTTGAATTGAAACATAGCATTTTTATCTCCATTCTGAGTTTTGCATCTTTAGTATGTGCCTATGCCTTGATTCTATGTTAAGTCATTTTCTTAATACTTTTCTAGAATGATTTCAGCATGTTTGGTGCATTTTTTATTTTTCCTTTTACAGGTCTATCAAAAGTGTCCCTAGAGGAGTATACGTGAAGTGGATAGGCTGTTGTAGTGTGTCTCAGAATGCCTCTAGTAGTTATTTCCTCCCTATATCTCCACAAACCCCTAACCCACTGATGCAGAAGGTTTCCTCATGTCAGATGAAGTGTATGGGCACTTCCTTTTGGTGAAAAGTGTATGTTTGGACTGGGTGGGTCACTTTTCTCATGTATCACCTTTAATTTTTTAGGCTTAGGCTTTGTTTTTAGCATCTCTCTCTCTCTCTCTCTCTCTCTCTCTCTCTCTCTCTCTCTCTCTCTCTCTCTCTCTCTCTCTCTCTCTCTCTTTTCATCCCCCCTTTTTTATATTTGTTTGTTAGTAGTAGGAGAAACTAGGGCCTAAATGATACATCAGAGGGAGCTAGCCCTCATCTAGAGACTCTCCCCTCTAGCTTCGTTGGTCCCATAGGCAAGAAGGGAGTTTCCATTATTTCATGAAGAAGGTAGGAGCTCAGCTTCCTACCAAGGGTGCAATCTTCTACATCAATAGTTTTTGTCACACCTAGTGGGACTCACTAGGATAGGTTGTTTCCAAAGAGTTGAAGAATTTTTGGTGTGTTCTTCAACCAACTAGGCTTTGGAGGCTTTTATATCAACACCAATGGTGACTCTGAGTTGAATCTACTAGTTAAGTAGCTTGGTACCATCAAAAATCACATTTTTATATGTATAATTCCTTTGAACAAGATCATGGACCTTGTATTCCTTCATATGACTATGATCATGCTCAAAACATTCATGGAATCACCTCAAGCAGCTCTCCTAGTTGCCCTTCAATAATAAGGGAAATGGCCCTAGAATTTGAGAAGCAGACGATGGAGATTGACAGACTGAAAGAGTAGTATGGATATCAGTAGGAGCTAATGTATAAAGAGGAGTGTATGTTTAGGCAAGCATAGGCCTTGCAGTCTATGGAGGAGGAGGTAGCAAAATGGAGAAATCCATTTATTCAAGGTAGTCATCCTTGTGTGCCCCTTCTTATTTTGAAGAAAGCCCCCTCTTTTGCACCAAATCCTTTCTATCAAATAGCACTTGCTCACTCCAGCTCATCTGATGCATCTGCTCTCAATCCTATGTGCCTGGCTTTCCAACATCAAAGGGAACTAGAGAAAACCCCCATGGAGATCATTCTTCTCAATTCCTTATATTATGAATCTTCCATTGGGGGGAATACCATGAGCCAGCATGTCCCTCTTCTAGAGACTCTTCCAGTGCATCAACAGTCTCTTCCTAGTGTTCCTCAACCTCCCCAAGTCTTTCAACTTGATGTGCAGATTCCAAGTTGGAGGAAGGAATCCCAGGAACCAGCCCAGAGCCTTAAAGAGGATGATGCTAGTGACCTCCAAGAAAGACTCTTTCAAGACAACCTAGCCAAATAAATTGAAGATTTAGAGGCTAGGATGAGTTTGCTCTGTGAAAGAGAGATAGAACTTTCAGACCTTTTGGAGGAACCCCAAGACCTTGGAGAAAATAAAGTTGCTACCTATTCATAGGAGCAAAATTCCAATTTTGAGATCCTAAATTGGGGGAAAATAGTAGAATCATGGGGTAAGAAGGAGGAGAATCAAGGTTTTTCTCAAACCTTGAAGAAGCTAAAGCTACTCCTACTCATGATAATGTTGATGACCTCCAGGAATATCTCTTCCAAGAAGATCTGGCTAGGAGAATTACAGAGTTGGAATCTAAACAGAGATTCCTTAACCAGTGTGTGATGGATGGTTCAGACCCAATGACACATTCCATGTCTGAACACACCCCACTTACACATTCCCAAGAGAAATATCAAGCCACACCTAATATATATGAAGTGTTGACCAAGTGGAAGGAGGAGAATCATTCGATTCTAGCTCAAGCATTACCTCCTCTTCCACACGATTTTCCCACTTCACCCCTTCTCAAGGAGGAACCTATTTTGCAAGAGGCAGGTGAGGAGTAGAAGATCCAATCTACATTTTTCTAGGGGGCTGTCATGAGTGACAATGAAGAATAAATCATCATTGAGGCTTTTTGTGAAGGCATCATCAGAGGATTCATGATTGCTCTCTAAAGGATTGAAGCTGATTCAACCAAAGTACAATCCATTATCAAAATGCCACCACCTTCAAATTTGAATTAGCTCCATAGTTTGTAGGGAAAGATTCAATTTATCAAGTGATTCAACTCACAATTGGATGACAAATTCCACCCCTTCACTCACTTACTAATGAAAGGTGTTATATTTATTTGGGATGAATAATACCAAAAAGTGTTTCATCACCTAACGGAATATCATACCAATCCACCTTTTTTTTAACACTAATGCCAAGAAAGTCATTCTGATAGTATCTATTTACCAGGCACTTTTATCTCAACATGATGATAACAGGAAAGAGCATGTCATGTAATATCTAAGCCATACATTAGTTTCATATGAACACAATTATATGCTAATTAAAAAATCATGTTTAGCTATGGTCTTTACAACCCAAAATCTATGGCATTACATACTTAACAACAAGACCATGGTTATTTCCAAAGTAGATCTTCTCAAGTATCTACTATCTAAGATAGCTTTACAAGTCTACATGGCTAAATGGATCATGATTATGACTGAGTTAGAGATATAATACATCAAATAGAAGGCCATAAAGGGATATGTCCTTGCAGTTCATATTGTTGAAGCTCCCCTTGCAAATACTAAACCCCTAACTTTTCAATTCCTAGATGAGTCCATTATGACCATCATTGAAACACCTCTTAAGGAGAAGTACTAGGATTTTTATTTTGATGGGTCATTCACATCCCATGAATTAGGGGAAGGCTATTTATTACACCATAGTTGGATCATATCTCTAAATCATTTTGTATCAACTTTCCTTATACCAAAAACATGGATAAATATGAAGTACTTGTTATAAGGATTACTTAGGAAGTATAATGTAATATTCAACATCTCATAGTTTATGGTGATTCTTAGTTAATCAACAATCAAGTTACATACCACTTTGAGATGAAATATGATAATTCGGTGCCATACTAGGCCATGGTTGACACTCTCAAATAATAGATCATCAACACATAATTTAAGATAATAATAATAAGATAGTGGATGTTATGGCCACCATTGGCTCTTTGATTCACCACACAGATAAGGAAAAATAATATCAATTCCTCATTGAAAATATTCTAGTGCCTATTCATAAACCTTTAACCATCACAATGATCTATGATATTATTGGTCTTAGCTCTATATGGTATTCAAACCTCTTTAACACCTTCATGACCATATCATGCCACCTAACCTATCACATAAACAACTAAATTCCTTAACCCACGAAGACTCATGATATATATTACTTGGTCCAACCCTTTACCACCATAGCTTTGATGGAACTCTTCTTTGGTTTTTAAATTTAGTATAATCAAAATTAGCATTATGGGAAGTTAATGAAGGAGTATGTGGATCCTAGACTAGTGGGGCCATCCTAGTTAAAAAGATCTTATATACAATCTACTATTGGATAATTATGGAGGCAAATGTAGCTACTTATGTTAAAAGGTGTGATAAATGTCAAAGGCATGCCAATTTGATTCAAACCCTAGTCAAAACACTAAAACTAATTATTACACCATGGCCATTTTCAACATTAGAACTCGATCTCATTTCAAATATTAAGCCAACCTCATCCAATGGCCATAAACACATCCTTACCTCTATCAAATATTTTACTAAGTGGGTTGAAGCTATACCCCACTTACATGATTGGTAAACAAATTTCCAAGTTCATATTTAATCATCTCATTTACCACTATGGTATCCCATTTGACATTATATCTAATAATGAAATATTTTTAAAAAATAAGGATGTCAAAATTCTTTGTATTGAATACAATATCACCCAAAAAAATTATATCATATATTACCCACAAGGAAATGATCAAGCAGAGGTATTCAATAAAACCATTATCAACATCCTTAAAAAATATTATCAATAACACTAGCCATGATTGGCACCTCCAAATCTTTTGTGCCCTTTGGCATAATGCATTAATTATCATACTCTAATAATAGCGACTCCATATTCCCTAGTTTATGACATTGAGGTCATTATTCCCATTGAGGTTGAGTTACCTTCTTTGTGTATCTCTTTGAAACATGTCTTGGATGATGAAGATTATTGAGTAGCTTGCTTATAAGAGTTGGATTTACTTGATGAAAAATGCATGGCCACTGTCAATAACCTTAAAGCATACCAAAATAGACTCCATGGCCAATATAACTGGTGGGTCAAACATAAAGACTTCAAGCTTGGTGATCTTGTTCTCAAATAAAACCAAAAGAATACCACTATTAAAAAGAAGAAGAAAGGAAATTTAAAACCCAATTGGATAGACCCATATGTCATTGTTCTAAATTATGGATCTAGAGCATATAGGCTCACTACACTAGAAAATAATGAACTTGATTAATCGATGAACATAATACACCTCAAACATTATTTCTCTTGAGAGACCCAAAGTATTATTTATGAGGCACATTTATGTTGTACAATATTATCATCTTCTTTGTACTATACCTTATACCATTCTACCATCCCTTCACTATTGACTAGAGTTATTTTTACACTCCTTCCCCATCCTTTGGCCTTGGTTTTATTGCATTAGTTCTTTGGGCACATTCGGTGAGGGGATTTAGATCAAATTTCAACATTTGATTCAATATTCTACATAGAGGTAATATCTAGAATTTGTATGATAATGGTTTGATAGTTGTATCCTTCATTTATTATCTTTTTTCATTTTAAATGTCCCTGATTATAATCACCTTTGGTAAAATTAGTGTCCCACAATGTGCTACTAATTATAACTACCAAATTAGTATCATTGACCTATACTATTATTTCTTAATTATAACTGCCTATGGGAAAATTAGTAATAAAACCTTTACCATACATTATCATATCACCTTGCCATTCCTACTAATATATTGTACCATTTGCCTAATTTGAGAAATTGCTACTACCTAGCTAGATTCATCCACTATAAGGTATAACTATAGTGACTTAAGGTCCTAATGGGACTATGTAGGTAGTGCTCAATTCACTTTGAGGTTAACTCAATCACCCTTTGCCACACTCTCACTATCTTACAAGCAATTTAAAGTTTCAATGCTCTCACTAGTTTGCAATTTAGACTATTTAGTATTTCATAATTATCAATCAAGTTAATATGCTTACAAAAAATTTAAAACATTTGTAAAAGATTTAATAAATATTAAAAAATCATAAAATCATGAAAATTGGTTTAGAATCTCTATGTGAGATATAAATCCATCAAAAATTTTAGGTTGGGCCATCATCTTTGTTCTATTTATTTCTAGACCACTTTGGTCTATTTCCTCCCATTTTTAGGAGAGATACATCATCCTAAGGTTTAGACAGACTATGTAGGTAGCACTTAGATACATGGGTTATCTTCGATTAGCTCAGTCATACCTTTCATTATTTTTCAACCACTTATTTGCATTAAGGATTCTGGGACTCTTAGCTATTTTATAGGTAACCCATTGTCCTTTAATTTCCCCATATTTATTGGCCTTTGCCTTATGCTCTCACTATTTTGTCATTTCATATTATGTGTATTATATATTTAAATTTGATGCATTAATGATCATTAAGCTTCATCTTATGTTCTCGCTATTTTGTGAGACCTTTCCCATATTACTCTACATCATCAATCATGTTTTTTTATCATTGTTTTATTCTATCCCATATATTGGGAGAACTACATTTGGCCTAAAGTTCATGTTGGACCTTGTGTCCATGGAATTATGTAGGCAACATTCACTTTTTTAGTGCATCTCGAGTTAACTTAGCTACCTCTTCCTTTTCTTCTATCCCCGTATTTCATTTTTTTGTGTCATTGTATCTTATGGCCTAGGGGTAATGTTTGTCATCTTATGTGTCCTTTTTACTTCCCTATAACCTAGGGAAACCCTGTGTCCTTTATTTTTGCCTTCTATCTACACTAACATTTGTGATTAGCCATTTTTTGTATTTGTTTCATAGTGTTTTGTTCACTTTGTATTTCTTTTTTTTTATTGTGATTTTAGTTTTTTGGTGTTTTTGTATTTCTTGTTTATTTATTTATTTACCTATTTGTTTTCTTTCATTATTATGCCTTGACTTAGTATATATATTTTCATTGGGTGATTCCTTGTGAATTCTACTTAAGTCCATCCATATTCATATTTTAACATTGTTGTCATGGTTTTTATCATTAGTGCATTGTTTTCACTTATTTATTGGATCACATGTCAGTCCTTATGTATATTATGGATAAGTTATCATGGTGTTTTATATCATGATGCGTATTGTCATGTTTTACATCAAAAATCAGCTCAATAAATCTTAAAATCAATGATGTTTCATTGCTTCTTCTTGGTCACCTAAAAAATTCCTAATCTATCCCAATCATTTCCCAAATACAAAGTAATTAAATAATGAAAGAATTTTAATCCTTTCTAGTTAGGATGTTGTCCAAATTCATCTTTCTCTCTGTACTAAATTACTCTTAATCCATGAGTATAGATTCAATATGTAATCCCCCTTCTCTAATTTTCCATATTATCCCACCCATAATGTCAATTATTATATGTGCCTTTGGGTAAATCATTGTGTTTTGATTCAAATTTTCATACCAAATGATTTTAACCACATTTGGTCAAATCATTGTGTTTCAACCTATCTGGATGTCAATGATTATAACCACATTTCGAAAAACCATTATCTCTATCTACCAAACTGGGGAATGTATTCTTTTTGCTAATGACTATAACCACCTTTGGGTAAATTATTATCTTTTTAACTTGTTATGCCTATGATTATAATAGCCTTTAGGTAAATCATTCTTTTTATCTGATCAACTGGGGTATCTCATTATACCACTAATTATAACTACCTATGGGAAAATTAGTCTTTTCCACCCCCTTTACCTTTTTTCCCATCATTTTGCTTCTTTTGAAGGACTGATCACCAACCTTCTTTGCCAACTACTCCCTCAAGGGGGCATCCAGGGCTCATCCATCACCTATTAGGGTATTAGTCATACATGAACTTTTAATTATTTGATAATATATTAATATTCTTATATCTTACAACACCTTTCCAAATAAGGGAAAACTATGGACACCCCATTCTGGCCATAACTAGCTTTCAACTAGACTTCAGGCTGATTTCTATAAAACATTGCAAATTAGGCTTATGAATCACTAAACATCCTAATTTCATCCACACATAATTCATCAATGCTCATAATGATGTTAAGGCATCCCTATTTGGGTTATTTTTATCATATGTAATAATAACCTCTCATGAATTCATCTCTAGTCACTTTCTAACATAATAACTAGGAGTTTGGCCTATGGACCCTTTAAGCAGGGAACTTGATCAGTTCTTAAAAGAGCTAAAATGCTAATAAAATAGAATCAATTTATTAAACCAAATTAAATTATTAGATAAATTATCCATTTTAAATTAATGAATATATAAAAATAGAAATTCAAAATATCAATCCTTTTCATCATTGCCTTTATGAGCTATCAAGTTCTTCCATAATATCTCAAAATACCTATTTTGAGAGCCATGCCTAGTAATTGAAAATCATAATTTCATGACAACTTTTAACTCAATTGGATTTATCCTCAACTCACCTAGGGTTAGTTTAAACTCATTCCATGTTTAAACTAAACCTTAACTCACCTTAGGTGAGAGTTAACTTTTGAGGCTATAAATACAAGGCCATACCTATTGATCAATAAGCTTTGATAGTGTAGTGTTATTATATAGGATTTACCCCATAAGCTTTATTAGTGAAATGTTATCATGCCAAATTCATAAGCCTATCATCCAATCCAAGGTGACAAGGAGAGAAGGATCAAATGGAGCTTCATTATTAAAGACTTCTTGATGCAAAAACAAAGCAAGCCACTTCAATAATTGATTTGGAGCTGCAAACAAGGTAAGATATTGATTTTTTTGTGTTTTAGTTGTGTTTTTATTTGTATTTTTGTTACCTATGTTCCCCCTAGTGTCTAGGCTAGAGGTGTTAAGTATTTAGTGTTTTATTTTGATTTTATTTTATTGGACTAACACAAGACTAACCTCCCCTCTATTGGATTCCTTGTTCACATCATTCACATAGAATTATGACCTTTTTTCCAAGAGATAAGCTACCTTCTCCAACCAAGTTTTAAACCCATTTTCAAGTATAGATATATGGATAATTAGTTTACATTTGAGTATTGTTGACTACTTGGGCTTGAATTTTTCAATTTTTGAACTTAGTTTTTGGTACTTGAGTTGGATTTCTAATTGGTTTAAGACATTTTCCTGGAACAAGTTCAGAACTTCACTTTTAGATTACAAGTTCCTCTTAGACCAAGTTCACTTTTGACCTAGTTTTCAAGTTTACCTCAACAAATTACACTTTTTGTTTCAAAATAATTACCTTAGATTTAAGTTTATTTCAATTTTTTTTGCCTAGATTAAGTTCATTTCCAAAATAAGCTTTCATGACATTTGCCAAATACTAGTGCATTTGTAGTTCAATACTAGTTTTGTGACCTTTAGTGAAGAGATAAAATAATTTCATTCTTAAACATAGACCATGTTTATTTTGAACTTATATAGTTTCAAGACCTTTGTCAAGATTGATTTCACATTTTCATTCCAATTTGCCTTAGACTGACTTAGTATATACCTTTTACAAAGACCAAGTTTATGTTTAAATGTCTTTCCAAGAGTTAAGTTAGACCATAATTGATTTTTCAAGAGATCCTTTTTGGCCAAGTTTTAAGAATTTTTAAGATTAGATCAGCTCTTCATGAGATGCTTAACCATTGGTTTAACCATGCCTCTTTATATATGTAGTAGAATCATGTATAATCCTTCATATGAGGATGTTATCATGAGTGACCCCTTTATTCAATAGCCTTATGGAGATGATGTAGCCTATGAGATGTATATATACCCATTGTATGCTACCCACTATATAGAATAGGGGAAATACCCATTATCACACTACCTTTCCATCACACCTTCCTATTTCAAATAAGAACAAGACCAAAGCACCCAATACCCTGCTAATGTACCACAGAATATATAAAAAGTCTAATAACAATAGCCTTGTTATGGGACCACATCAAACATTACCAATTATGATCCCTAACTATTTGATCACCATATCTTAGAACATAGATATGAAATTCTTATTATAGTGGTAGAGGTAGGTGCTAAGTTTCCATCAGACTTCCCACATGAAAGTATACCTATCTTGGTTAGAGCATATAGTAACATGACTCTCATAAAACCATTTAAGCAGGACTCATCTAGCCAAAACCAAGCCCTTATACCAATACATAACTAATAACTTACCACACTAGAAAAAGGAAGAGGTCAAATTGTTTACCAATTGGCACAAATGTGGCAAGCATATCAAAAATACCTTAACCTACCCATAAATCTAAATGTTATGACCATTTCTAGTATTCCACTCATAGAACTAGCTCCTTGAATTGTAGAACAAATTAACTTGTTAGGTCAAGATAATCCAAACACCAACCCATTTATTCAAAATACCTATTTTTTGACATGTTTAATGTCTTATTAACTAAGTAATCATCTATAGCTTCATCAAAAACCACTTCTCAAAACATGATGGGTAACAAACAAGTGTATCCCAATCTAAACCAAGTTCAATCAAATGTTCAAAGGAGTAATTCAAAATAGGTTCTTCCTACCAACACCATAATTAGTTCACAATAGCAAGGTATAGGAATTAATAGATTACAAATGCATCATATAGTTACTCCCCCTCAAAAAATCACTTCTTCAAACACATAGTAGGGGCTAGATAACCAAATGCAGACCAATAATCCACCCTAATAGGTGGTAAATGATACTCCACCACCAAAATTCCACAATAATAAATATATACTAATGTGCCACCACAATAAGTTGTAAATCCTTTATCATAAACATTTTTTAATCAATAATGTATCTTTATTAGTCAACAACAACTGGCTACTAGTCTGTATTGAGTGCTTAACATTATAAAATTAAGGTCCAGCATATAATAAGTACCCACTAGGGAAAATATTATCCATACTTAACATATACATCACATTAAATAAGGGCCTAACATGCAACACCTTCAATAATAAACCTTTAGCCAATAATGAGTACCCTCCACAGAACAGGATTTGACTAGCTAGTAAAAAGTTTCCTTCCAATCCCATACTACGTAGTTTGTGTCCCAATACCCAATGCCTCTACTAAGGCCATAGTTCCCTCCAATTCAAATTCACATCACCAATCCTCATCCAAGTATGTACTAATAATAAATACTATACTAGTTATATAACCCTAACTAATGATACATATTCCTAGTAGGGTGACCAACCAATCAAACATTCTTTAGTACTATATTCCTCCATTATACTCTACTCAAGGTAATTCATCTTGGACAACCTAATATCAACCATCTATACCATTTGTATCATCCATAATTTTAGTCTAAGAACCAAACAAATGAATAGACAAATAAGTTTAAACTAAATGAGATATGCTCGTACCCATTTAACATAGTCTATATTCATATACCATTTACTCCAAGTTTTGAGATTCCAAAGTTTAAAAATCATAATGGAAAAGTTGACCTAAAGGAATATTTGAAGGAGTTCTTTTTTACTTGTCAGCTAGTGGTATTTAGCGATATCTACCTACTTCTTATTTTTACACATAGTCTAGTGGGACATGCCTTGGATTGGTTACTCAACTTCTTAAGAAATTTGTACCATAATTTTATGATCTTTCATAAAAAATGTGTAACACTTCTTATATAATCTTGAGCATGAGATTACTATGGTGGATTTGGGACAAACACAATAGAGACCTTGTGAGAGATTTTTGAGTTATTTATAGTGATGGAGAGCACTTGTGAGCTACTTCACACATAATTTATCAGATAAGTAGTTAGCCATAGTGTTTATTCATAATATAAAAAATTATATATCCTATCACTAAGAACTTCAATGTGCCCACACTTTTGAGGATATCACTAACAAGGGCTTATAAATTGAGAAATATCTTATCAAAAAAAGAGTAATAAAGTTGTACACACATAATGAAAGCTAAAACTAGTACCAAGTGTTGGAAATATTGTCATTGATGTCAAAGGTATAGCATTATTGGTAATAAAGGCCCCATTGTATTTAATGTTGTTTGTAATAAATATATCTTGGCTAATATGAGTTAATATTTATTTAATATTAACGAATATATTTTTGGTTGCATATGAGACAAAATAAGGGCCCATGGAGAAGTCGAAGAGCCACAGGGTAAAGACAAAAGAAAGATGGGATGCATTTTCCCATGAAGAGTCATCTTGGGGAATACCAAGAGTCACCAAGTGAAGACAAAAGAGTAAGGGTACAATTTCTCATGAAGGGACACTTTGAGGAATATGAAAAGTCACCAAAGATAAGGACAAAAGTGGGAAGGACGTTTTTGGTCATGAAGGGTCACCACATGACTTTCAAAGGCTTGAATATGAAGGGTCATCCAAGATTGGCACCATTTCCATGAGGATTGAAGGGTCACAAAGGGGGAAGGCCGAAGGTCATTTGGAAAGCTATAAATAAAGGCTTGAGAAGCCATTTGTAATTATGAGAGATAGAGGTTGATTTGATATTATAATATCTAGCTTAAAAGAGCAATTTTGAGAGATGAATATGATTTGTATGTGTTATATCTAGCTTAAAAGAGCAAAGGTGAGAGAGAGGAAAGAGATGATGTATTAAACTATCATTTGTTGAGATAGAAACATTGAGAGATAGGTGTGTGGCATACATAAAGGGGTTGGTACTCCTATGGGTTGGTGCTCACGAGTTGTTGTTGGGTTGGTGCTCAGCAAAGGGGTTGGTGCTCTTGTGGGTTGGTGCTCACGAATAGTTGTTGGGTTGGTGCTTGGCAAAGGGGTTTAAAGCTCCTGTGGGTTGGTGCTCATGAATTGTAGCTAGGTTGGTACTTGGAAAAGGGGTATGGTGTTCCTATGGGTTTGTTCTCATGAATATACTTGAGATTGTTCTCCGTGGTTTTTTCCACATTAGATTTCCATGTTATATCTGGTGTCTCTCTCTATCTTGTGTGATGTTTATTGTTTGATTTTTATTACATATCTTTAATGTTTGATTAAGTGGAATTTGATAAAGGGAAAGTTTTATAAGATATATGATATACTAATTCACCCCCCCCCCCTCTTAGTATATCCCATGCTTAACAATTGGTATCAGAGCAGGTTCCTTTAGAAAGGGTTTAACAGCTTGAAGGTAGATCAAGGAAAAGCACAAGATGGCCAAGCAGCTAAAGAAGGAGAACCAAGAATTGAAATTTGTGGTTGAAGCTCTTAAAGAATAGGTGTGTATCTTGGATTTTAAGTTGGCTATAGAAGTAAAACAAAATAAGATATTTATTTAGGATCTTAAGAATCAGTTAGAGGTTGCAACTTCAATTTTAACATCAAAAGAAGAAGAGTGTAATTAGTTCAAGGTTGAGTTAGGTTCTTTAAAGGATAATCATGAGAAACTTATACTCAAGGTTGAAAAATATCATGATATATTAGTCCAAAGAAAGAAGGATGCAAGTTTTACAGGCAAATCAAAGAAGCCAATTAGGCAGCCCAATGCTCTCAAGTTTTCAAATTCTTTTCATGGCCGTTGTTTTGTTTGTCATCATTTTGGTCATATGGCAAGAGATTTTATGAGGAGAAGCAATGAGTCAAAGGGAGATCTCAATCACATTCAAGAAAAAGGTATGAGAAATATTGTTTGCTTTTGTTGTCATGAGGTTGGCCATATTGCTAGATTATGTCAAAATAAAGTAAAGAGATATTTAAGGTATGTCAAAGGATATAGAGACCCTAAAAAATATGAGAAAAGACAAATTTAGGTTTGGAGACCTAGAATAGTAAAGGTTGATCAGGTTGAGTTTAAGAGTGAAAATGAATTACTTGCTATAATAGATAAAGAATCAGAAAGGAAGGATTATGCAGAATCTCTTGTTACATTTGAGCATGAGCTTTGTCAATATAAGATAGTTACAAAAGTTGAGAAGATGAATAACATCATAAGTGATAAGGTTAGTAAGTTAAAAAGGTTAGACAAGCTTAAACAGATTCTAAAAGAAAAACACAAGAAGATCAAGGAAGAAATAGAGGAGATGTGGAAATCTCCTGAGATTTGTTTCTAGGACCCTTTTGTGTGGGGGTGTCTCTTCTAGGCTTCAAGGAGACACTTTTAATAAAATTGAAGCATGGTGGATTCTATTGGGTCTTGGATATGTTTCATGACAAGAAGGTGAGTTGGCAGATTAATTTGTATATCTTTTGAGGGAATATTTTTTTAAAAGAAAATTTTGCATCAGTATTATGATTCTTGCATATGCAGTGTTTTAAAGTGTTTCAAATGATTATGGTCACAAGATATTAGAATGTTGAAAAAGAGCTAATAGTTTTAGAAATAAAGAAAAGGATACTCATGCAGATTCAATCAAGGAGAATCAGAGTTTCAAAGCTCCATTCATCAGGAAGAAGGTTCAGGCACGTTCACGATAGAAGAAACAACCTGAAGATTCTATGTTGATGCAAACAACTTTGCATGTAAGAAATAAATATTAGCCATGGTTCATTGATAGTGGATTTTCAAGTCATATGATAGGAGATAAGAGTAAACAAGATCAATGGTGGCATAGTGAAATTTGAAGATAAAACCACTATTAGGATAGCTGGAAAAGGTATTTTAAGTTTGGATATTAGTAGAACCAAAGCTATGAATTGTTTTTTAAGCATAATATTTTGAGTGTAAGTCAAATATGTGATCAAGGATATACCTTAAAATTTTCATGCAGAAGATTGTAGAATAAAATATTCAAATGAGTTGATTGTAGATTCTCAAAGGACAGGCAATGTTTTAATCAGATATCTTCTCAAAGATTAGTGAGAGGAGTTGGGAGTAATTTCTATTACTTCCTACCATTGATGTTTAGCATCAATTGAGGGGGAGCTAAGTGTTATCTCTAAGAAGGCCCTTTTCCATTGATGTCAAAGGGGCAGAATAACATGTATAGGTACAGGTGCAAAAAATAGGTATAGGGAATAGGTACAAGTTGCTACAGTAAGGGGGAGTTACTATATGTTTTTAGATGATAGTATGTGCAGGTGACAAGATGTGACAGTTTCAAGATTGAGGTTGCCATCAATGACAAAGGGGGAGATTGTTGGAAATATTGTCATTGATGTCAAAGGTCTAGCATTATTGGTGATAAAGGCCCCATTATATTTAATGTTGTTTGTAATAAATATATCTTGGCTAATATGATTTAATATTTATTTAATATCAATGAATATATTTTTGGTTGCATATGAGATAAAATAAGGGCCCATGGAGAAGTCAAAGAGCCATGGGGTAAAGACAAAAGAAAGATGGGATGCATTTTTCCATGAAGAGTCATCTTGGGGAATACCAAGAGTCACCAAGTGAAGACAAAAGAGTAAGGGCACAATTTCTCATGAAGGGACACTTTGAGGAATACGAAAAGTCACCAAAGATAAGGACAAAAGTGGGAAGGACATTTTTGTTCATGAAGGGTCACCACATGACTTTTCAAAGGCTTGAATATGAAGGGTCATCCAAGATTGGTGCCATTTTCCATGAGGATTGAAGGGTCACAAAGGGGGAAGGACAAAGGTCATTTGGAAAGATATAAATAAAGGCTTGAGAAGCCATTTGTAATTATGAGAGATAAAGGTTGATTTGATATTATAATATCTAGCTTAGAAGAGCAATTATGATAGATGAATATGATTTGTATATGTTATATCTAGCTTAGAAGAGCAAAGGTGAGAGAGAGGAAAGAGATGTTGTATTGAACTATCATTTATTGAGATAGCAACATTGAGATATAGGTGTGTGGTATACACAAAGGGGTTGGTACTCCTATGGGTTGGTGCTCACAAATTGTTGTTGGGTTAGTGCTCAGTAAAGGGTTGGTGCTCCTATGGGTTGGTGCTTAGAAAAGGGGTTTGAAGCTCCTGTGGGTTGGTGCTCATGAATTCTAGTTGGGTTGGTACTTGGCAAAGGGGTATGGTGCTCCTGTGGGTTTTTTCTCATGAATATACTTGAGATTGTTCTTCGTGGTTTTTCCCACATTGGGTTTCCACGTTATATCTAGTGTCTCTCTCTATCTTGTGTGATGTTTATTGTTTGATTTTTATTGCATATCTTGATTGTTTGATTAAGTGGAATTTGATAAAGGGAAAGTTTTATAAGATATATGATATACTGATTCAGCCCCCCCTCTCAGTATATCCCATGCTTAACACCAAGGATAAAATAAATCCAAGACCAAAATCAAGGCCAAAATTAGAACCAAATCCCAATTTAGTAATAAGCTCCTTTTCTATTTTGGGAAAATACTTTCAAAAATTCCAAATCCTATAACCATAACAAGAATGTTGTGGGTAATGGAGTTACTAAATCATGCCGTGTACAAATGATGCAAACATTATCTACTCAACCTGATTCACATATGCAACCAATTCCAAAAATTTAGTCTCCCCCATATCCTCCTTTATAAATTCCTCAACCAAGAAAATACCACCTGTAAAGAGAAATTTTAGTGACCTAGGATAGCCTATTAAATCTACATTTTGAAAGCTAGCTAATACCAAGCTAATTAGTTAGCCTATTCCCAAACCATTCCCTAAGGGTGTTCCTTTCCCTTATTGGTACAAAGAGTATTAGTTTTTTAATTATCACCAAGTCAAAGGACATTCCATCTATTGATGTGTGCAACTAAGGCATCTCATTTAGAACATGTTGGAAAATGGAAAAATTGAGTTTGATAATAGGGCCCCTACTTTTAATCATAACCTAGGCATTTATCAAAAATGTTTTTTGTAACATAATTCCAATAACTAAAACTAAAAATAGAACCAAAAATAGCATCAACCACCACCACCACAATAATAAAATCAATAACAATAATGACAACAAATATAATGACAATGATGGAAACCCCAACTATAGAATGTATGTAACCAAGGTCATAATGATAATTAAGTGGTCTATCGTGCCCATTGCCCAAAACTAAAACAAAGTTTTAGGACATATTGTGGGTGGTCATATGGCCATTATTACCATCAACCAATACCAATAGCTAATCACCAATGACCAGTACCAAACAATGCCCAACTACTTTTTTATATTGGTAATCCTTTTATGGTATGTGTGGGAAGCCAAACTCATCAATACCCAAGAGTTACCATTACAATACCCTCTTTTAATTACATTATTATATTACCTAATATGTATTATGAAATAACAACTTGGTGGATGAAATTTACCATTTTAGGACCACAACCTCTTTCTACTAATAAGCCTATCTAAACTCCCATGCCAGTCTAAAATAATATAATTACCTATACCAAGGAGAAAATGTATGATATTATGGAACAATTATATAATATTCCCACTCAAATATATATTTTATATTTTTTTTCATACCTCCACTATCCACAAAAACATCCTTACTAAACTCCAAAGTGCTAAATGACATTACACTGGATAAATTCTAAGCTTTGGTAAGACATTTAACTCCTAGACAAAGATTGTCCTTCAACCAAAGTGATATGTCATCCCTTGGGCCTATCCATAATAATTGATTGTACATTAAAGTTTACATAGCTTGGCATAATGTTAAACACATTCTCATGGACAATGGGTCATGACTCAATATTGTGTCTTTGAGGTTAGTCAAGCATATTAGATAAATGGTAGCTAACCTTTAGCTAGATACCATTACCATCAAGGTGTATGATAATGAGGAAATGAAATCACATGGCATAATTTTTTTGTTAATTGTCTTTTAGACCATGACACTCTTTGTCATGTTTTAGATATAGATTTATCATATAACTTATTACTAGGATGGCCATGGATATATGAGATTCATGCAATACCTTCTATGTTGAACCAATGCATCAAGTTCCCCTATTATAGGATGGAGGTGACTATTTTTATATACTTATAGCCATATCATTTCTACAAGAATTTAGAAGTTGGGTATAAAATTTACAATTACCATTTTGTCTTAGACCCTATGCCAATGAAAGACAAGTATGTACTTGTCAAATTCCTAGATGTCAATTATATTGACCCAGAAATCCTTGCTTCTCTTCTTTTATACACCCTCCTAAGATATCCAATCATTTTACCATCTATTATAAAGGTCCAAGAGAATACATCACACACAATGACTTCCATGTATACAAACTTCCACAAGCCCCTAAATCTTATGGAATACCTAAAGCCAAAGATGTTCACATGGAATCATGACAAAAAGGAAAACGTAATATCCAAATGCCTATTATTTTCATACTAAATACTAACCAAGAACAAAATCCACTTGTCAAAGATGAATCTTAGATTTATACTAATGACTTGGATGATTGTTACCAAATCAAAAAACATCCCATCCCTAATTAGATAATGAATAATCAAGGTTATGAAAGTAGAGACCTAGGGATGAATAAAAAATCACTCTTAATCCCATCTTTATGACCAAACATAAATAAACTTATGGTATTGGATTTAAATTACCTAGGAGTGACCCTACATATCTTATCTATGTTCTTACACCAATAATTAGTGATGATGATGTTGGTAGCAATACCAACCTATTTAACCCTCATGTTGTATATATCATTATACCTATCATTTGTTTTTCCCCACTTTTCCTTCATCATCCATAACTCATCGATTGGTACCAACAAGAATCCATAGTATCACTTGATGAGTTCAAAAATGATGAGTCAATTTTCAACTTTTTGGGCCTAAGAGACTTCCACTTGGAGATCATACATAATGTTTCTCTATCAGGTTGGATAACTCCACCTATTTAAAAGAGTGGGTGAACTTAATTTACCAAAAATAAAAAGTAAATCAAACATTGAGATCCCAATTTTAAAACCTCTTTGAGGTGATTTTGGACCAAGAAAAAAGTAAAGAAAAAGGCCAGTCTCTTAGTGAAAACCTATTTTAGGTGACATTAGATCAGGATGTTCACCCTTTTTCAAATGAAGATCAATATTCCACCAATTCAAAAATCATATTTAGGTTTGAAACTAGTGAAGAAGATAAATGGGACTTTGAATATATTATCTAATAATGTCTTGAAGTATTTGTTGCATGGCCCTTTCCACCATTAGGTGATTTTGATTCATCGTATTTGGGAGAATTGGATGAACTAGTCTGACTAAAGGACTTCTATATTTATAACCAATTTACATATTTACTGACTCTCTTAGAATATTTTTCTACACTCCTTGTGGAGGACACTTCTAAGGTTAACATTGGAACATCACCAATCTAAAGTGGATCAAATAGACATGTCTCTCACTGAGTAGGAATGTGAAATCCTTAATAATATCCTAAAGGAGTTCATTGATATCTTTTCATGGGCTTATTCTAATATTCCAATCTTATATCCTTTATTGGTTATACATCACCTTGTAGTAGACCCTAATTCCAAGCCAATCAAGTAAAAGCTAAGGAAAATACATCCTCAAATTGTAATATTGATCAATAAATAACTAGAAAAACTTTTAGAGGTAGGATGCATTTGTCCCATTGACTATTAAGAGTGGATTTAAAAAGTCGTACCATTAAGTAATAAATAATAAGGTATTATACTATGTAAAAAATTTAAGACATCAAACCCTACCCAAAGGATGACTTTCCTCTACCAGATATTGACATGATTATTAACTCTACAGTTAGGTATGAGATGTTTTCTCATATAGATGGTTTCTTAGGGTACAATAAAATAAAGATCATGCTATAAGACCAACACATGATAGCACTCACCACTCTTTAGGGAATGTTTTGTTATTAGGCAATGTCTTTCAGCCTCAAAAAATTTAGTGCCACATATCAACATGCAATGATTGTCATTTTTCATGGCATGATTCATGATATTATTGAGGATTATAATGATGACATTTTGGGTAAATCTAAGATCAAACCAGTCCATCCAAAGGTGTTATACATAATATTTAAATGCCTTTATGAGTACAAAGTAAGGCTTCACCCTAAAATTACATCTTTGGAGTCACTTCATTAAAATTAATAGGTTTCATTATCTCTCATAGCGGTATTGAGTTCGATCCTTCCAAGGTTAAGGCCATTACTGATATGTCATCACCATCTACTTTGAAGCAAATCCATAATTTTCAAGGCAACCATCAGGCACTTTGTTTCTTAATTGGTAATAATTTTTGCTTGTTTACTCACTTGTTAAATAAGGGCACCACCTTTTCATGGAATGTTGATTTCTAAAGGGCCTTTGAACATGAAATAATACTTGGTCAATCCACTTGTTCTATTTCCACCTATGTTTGACAAGTTATTACTACTCTACCTATCTATAACTAAAAATGCCTTGGGGGCACTTTTGGCCCAACATGATGAGTAGGGAAAGGAATATGTTATATACTACCTGAGCTACACATTGGTTGTGTATGAAAATAATTACATGCCAATATATAAGTGTTGTTTAGATATGGTATTCATATCTTAGAAACTGTGGCACTACATGCTTAACAATAAGACCAATGTCATTGCTAAAGTAGATTTACTCAAGTATCTACTTTCAAAAATATATTTACAATTCTACATGGCTAAATGTATCATGCTTATAAGTGAGGTATATATTGAATATGTCAATCAAAATGCCTTTAAGGGATAGGTAATTATATATCAACTTGTTGATGTTCCCATTTTTGACACTCAACCACTCATCTTTGGATTTCTAGATGAGTCTATCATGACCATAGTAGAAGCACCTCCTAAAGAGTAGTAGTGGAAACTTTATTTTGATGCACATCTTATGGATTGGAGGTAATATTATTATTTATTACACATCAAGTGAATCTCATTCCCAAATAATTTTGTATCAAATTTTATTATACCAATAACATGGTTAAATATGAATCACTCATTATAGGGCTTCATCTAGAAGTATAGTGGAATATTCAACATCTTTTAGTTTATGGAGATTCTCATCTTATTAACAAATGAAGTTACAGACCAAATTTTTTCCAAGGATGAGAAGCTTGTGCCATATAAATCCATAGTGAACACCCTCAAACAATAAATTGTTAACCTTTAGTTTGTTAAAATACCTCAGTCCAATAAATTAATAGAAAATGACATGGCCATGATTAGCTCTATGATCCAAATTATAGATAAGGCCAGAGATTATCAATTCCTCATTGAACATCTTATCACACTAGCCCATGACCCTTTGACTATTGAAATGATATATGATATTATTGTTCCCAATTTTTCTTGGTATACTGAACTATATAATTACCTTCATGACCTAGTCATTCTACCAAATTTATCTCAAAAAATACAAAAATATTTCATACACTAATCCTCTCATTATAGCTTACTTGGACCTACACTCTATCATATAAGCTTTGATGGAACTTTTATTCATTGTTTAACCTCAACATAATCTATATTAGCATTGATAGAAGTTCATGAAGGGGTTTATAGGCCCAAATTAGTGCATTCATCCTTGCTAAAAAGTTACTATGTATTGATTATTATTGGCTGAACATGGAAGAAGATGCACCTACTTATGTTAAAAGGTGAAAACAATGTTAGAAGCATGTCAATTTGATACATGCTCAATCTCAAACACTCAAACCAAAACCAACCATAGTAATTTTCAATATGTGGAATTGACCTCATAAGAAATATTAACTCTACCTCCTCAGATGGCCATAAACAAATCCTTACCACTAAATAATAATTTACCAAGTGGGTGGAATCCATTCAACTAACTTATGTGACATGCCAAGAAATATCCAAATTCATTTTCAATCGCCTTATTTATCACTATGGTATCCCCTCCAACATTATATCTAATAATGGTAGTTTATTAAATAAAAAGGATGTCAAATCCCTTTGTAATGAATATAACATTACCCAACATTTCTCCACTCTATATTACCTACAAGGCAATGGCCAAGTAGAGGCATATAACAAAACCATTGTCAAGATCCTCAATAAGATCATCAATGATGTTGGCCATGATTGAAACTTGCAATTATTTTATGCCCTCGAAGCCTACCAAACCAATTTTGACACTCCAATAATATCCACATGGTATTTATTAGTTTATGGTACTACAACCATTCTTCTTATTGAGGTCAAGTTACCTTCTCTATGCATTTTAATGAAGCATACCCTTGATGATGAGACTTATAGAGGATCTTTTGTAGGATCTAGAATTACTAGATGAAAAATGCATGGTAGTCTTGAATAGCCTTCAATCATATCAAAATTAGCTAAATGGTCAATATAATAGGTGAGTCTATCATAGATAATTTGAGATTGGTGGTTTTGTACTTAAATAAAACTAGAAAAACACCAATGTCTAATGCACTAAAAAATGAAAGTTTAAGCCTAACTAGTTGGGAACTTATGTAATTATCACTAACTATGGTTCTAGTGTATATGGGTTGTCTACAGTAAAATGAGATGAACTTGATAATCCAATGAACATAATACATCTCAAGTATTTTTTCGCTTGAGTGGCCTAGAGTATAATCTATGAGGATCACTTACTTTATGTCATGACCATTTACTTTATTATTATACCTTACCATTTGCCTTTCCCATTTTCCTTAGGTTTTAGGTTCTCATCCCTCTTTTGACCTTGGTTATGCTCTATTTGTACTTTAGATAGTGTCAATGGAGAGATTCAGATGCAATTATCAGTAGGTGATTTAGGTTGGAAACTATTGATTGCACTATTTGAGGTGGCCATATTTTTTAGCATTATGATAATAGGATTAGAAATTACATCCTTCACTTTTTCCAATTCTATCTCATTATAACTTTTCATGCTTTTATACCATTATACCATTTGCCTATTCACAAACTTGCTATTACATATTTGGAGTCCTCATTGTAGGGTGAACTATAGTGGCTTGAGGTTCATTTGGACTATGTAGGAAATGCTCAATGTTTTATAATGTCAGCTCATCCACCCTTATAATCCATGCTCTCTCCATTTTTTGAGTCATATAATCCACACCCTCACCATTTTATGAGCAATCTAAGCCAAGATTTTATCATTTTGTGTGTAATCTAAGCCACACTCTCACCATTTTACGAGTAATCTAAGACATGCTTTCACCATTTTGTCAGTAATCTAAGCCACATTATTTCTATTTTATGATAAATTTAAGAAATTATATCACCATTTTGTGAGAAATTTAAGTAACACTTTTGTCATTTTGTGAGAAATTTAAGTGATACTCTCACTATTTTGTGAATAATCTAAGCAGTGTTCTCACCATTTTGTGAGCACTCTTAATAAGTGATATCACTATTTTGTAAGTTAACACATTATATATCTCATAATCCTCCATTGATTTGAGATGCCTATAAAATCCAAATAACATGGAAACATACCAAAATCCTCCTAAATAAGCCTCCAACATTAGACCTTTTAGATTACATCCATGCTACTTAGGATGTGCATCTCCTAGTTGAATGGTATAACTAAAGCTTTCACATGGGTCACATCATGACCATTTCCATTTTCATATTCCATTTTTCAATAGTGTTCCCAACCATCCTTGGGAGAAATACATTAGCTTGAGGTTTGCACAGACTATGTAGGTATTGTTTGGATGTATTGTGCATCATGAGTCAGCTTGAACAATCTCAGTGATTGATTTCATTCATCATTTTCATGTACCATTCCTTATTATAGGTTTGTTTCCAAATTCTCTCATAATTTTTTGAGTCATTTATTCTCTTGTTATTTTTTGAGTCATTTACGCTCTCACCATTTTGTGAGTCATTTACACTCTCACCATTTTATGAGTCATTTATGCTCTCACCATTTTATGACTCATATCATCTTATGCTCTTACTATTTTTCAAGATTATTCTTATTCTAAGTCTTATAGGTAGTGAACACTATGAATTATCAAACTTTTTCATTTGTGAACACTCATCTTTTTTCTTTTAGTGTGATTTTAGCATAAACCACACTCTCATATTTTCATGAATTCATGTGCCCAATATTCTCACAATCATGAGCATCAACCCATTTTGTTTCATTTTCTCATAATTTTGTGAGACCATTCTTATTTTACTCTATGATTAATCTCTTTTACTTATCATCAATTTTTTCTCTTCCCAAATCATAGGAGAACTACATTCAGCCTGAATTCCATGTTAGAGCTCATGTCCATGGGACTATGTAGGTAGCATCCACTTACCTAGTGAAGTTGGAGTCAACTTGACCCCCCCTTCCTTATTATTATATTCCCCATGGGATCACATGCCATCATACATATGTCATTATTCCCTATATCCTAAGAGAAACCTTTTGATAAACATAACACTTTTAATACACATGTATGAATGTTTTTTATAAGTAATTAGTTCATTATTTTTATGTATTCTATTTTTTTAATTTTGTATGGCTTAGAGTAGTTATTTATTTCATGCACCATAGATTAATTTTTTTATTCATTTTATGTTTATTCAGTTTAAGTTTTGTATGTCTAAGGAATCTTAGTTTACAATTGAGTCTTACTTACAACTTGGGCTTGAGTTATTTATTTTTTGAATTTAGATTGTGTTTTTATGATTCCCTTCCCCTCGATTATCATAGGTTTATATAATCACCTAAAAATGGTATTTTTATGCTAAGAGTGATACTTGAGATAACCTATTCTTATCTATTGATATTTTTATCCAAAAATATCATTACATCTAATATCCTAAGGGATACCCCTTTTTTTAAGGAAGAACCCTAAAACCTCTAAAAGAACCCATCCTTCCCTTTTAAACTATAGAATCCAAAACTCAAGATATAATTTGGACTTGTGCAAATTTCTTTACAGGTTCTAGATCCTATAAAGCACCCATATTTGAAAATAGTAGAATTTGTAACCCATCATGCACTTTACATGATTGCACAATGTATAAAATGCACTTTGGGCTCTAAATCTTGTGAAACACCCATACTCAATACTGGCATAGTCTAAAACCCATAATGCACTTTACACATTTGAAAGCATGCAAAATGCATGGCAAGCTCTGAATCCCACCATGCACTCAAGCTGACAAAATCTAAAACTTGGTGTGAACTTTGCATGTTTACAAGTGTGAAAAGTTCACAATAGGCTCGGGATCCTACAAAACATACCTTCCATTTCTATGATAACTTTTAGGTACTTTCAAAACCTTCTAGTTCTATGGGAAATTTTAGAAGATAACTATTTGATGTTCAATCATATTGTGCAACTTCTAATATCTACTCTTGTAGGTTTGATCTAGAATGAGTATAATGGGTTTTTATATCCTTTGATGCATTTACTAAGAAAATCTAGGTTGATAATGATAATAAGGCCAAAGAGATTCTAGATATTGATTTAATTTATTTTTGTTGAAATAATTTCATATGTTGTATTTTCGTTTCCAAGACATTGTAATTTGTAATTTCATTGTAAAGGTACAGCTATATTTTTTATAACTCTTTTGAGAAAGATAAAAACATATTTTACACTTTAGATTTTTGATAATGTGAAATTTGAAAAAAGCACAAGTACAAATTTAAATTTCCATTTTAACGAATATGAATTAATAAAAGTGTAAAATCATGAAGTGAAAATTGCATGGTTCATTTTGGCAAAAGTAATAAAGACTTAAAAAATTGTAAAATTCTAACTTATGTTTTTTCAGGTTGGGTTTTTTTGCATGTAAAAGTAACTTTAATTATTTTCAAGGTTATCTTTTATTTTGAAGAGTCTAATTCTATTTTGGGTGCATCCTTTTACATGAGGAAGCTATTTTTAGCCACTACTAGACAAATAAGCATTATAGGGAGATCCAATAGTTTCAACCATGCCACACTATGCCATGTTATGCCAAAGATCATGCCTAGCTCATGCATGTCACATTTCTAATCATTTCATCACTCAAGGATGCCAAAAATAGATAACTTACCTCTTTTACATGAGGGTTTTAGATTTGCATGATCATCTTCAACTAAACCTTCAATTTTTGTCAAATACATCTTATTTAAGAGATATTTTGTATTAAAATTGGCACACCTCTTAGCCCAAATCATCTTTTTTCTACTAGTTATAGTTTTTCATTTTGAATGTATTTACTACAATCTATAACCTTTGGAGAGAAATAAAGTTGAAAATTTACCTTTCTTGTCTTGAGAGATATCTATGTGTGTGCAAGCTATTTGAATATTTATGGAATCTTTGTCTCTTTATTTCAATTTCAATAAATTAATCTATAGTATTTTAACCTCTTGAAAATATTATTTGGAATAAAAATCCTTTTCCCTTTTGTGAAAAATACCTAAAATACTAACTCTGATTTCTATTTATATGAGTCTATTCTAAAACAAATGCAACATATTTTTTGCTCTATTATGTTTATAAAGTAATCATTAAAATCCACTATAAAATATTTGGTGCAATCACCATTTTTAGTTTTCATAAATTTTAACCCTTTTCATAGTCAAAACTCTAGTTAGGATTAAAAACACTAAACTAAAAAAAATTCTACAACACTAGTGTCTTGTCAATTGCATCAAATTTAGTGAAAGGAAGTCAACCTTATTTTGATATTAACCTCAAATTTCCAAGGTCTCATGGCTTTGGAGGTTTTTCTTTTATATCATTAGGCAATTGCACAACAAGCTATAGGATCAAGATAGGTGCAATCTTATATGATAATAATTTTTGGCACATTAAATGGGACTAGATTCATTATAAACTAAGGAATTGATGTTTTCTTTGATTATTTTATCCTTGAAAAGTAGTTTTTTTAAACACCATTGTGATTCCAAGAAGAATAATTAACTAGTTTTAGTAGCACTAGTCTTTCATATTCTCAAAAATTAGGTAAATTGGTGATTTCTTGATTTTGCATTTTATTGTAATCACCTTGTGACTCCATTGGTTTAAGAACCCTATCTCTTAAATTTATACCTATACCTTCATGATTTATCTATAAATATTTTATTAATACAACCCTTTTCAATCCTATTACCTTACCTTCAACTTTAGCTACAAGTTGTATGTGGCCAGACCTTTAAACTACATCTTTTGTGCCCTCCTACTACCCATACCAAATTGAATATGTTATTATTATTGTACCAAATATCCCTATTGAAATTGGATAACATCATCCTCATAATTCTTAGCTTACTCCCAATCACCTCCCAAAGGCTCACTAGTGTTTCCCAAATGGGACACCCCATGATCAGCAAACTTGTCTATTTTAAAGATAAGTAATGGCTCACATGATATTATAATTAGGAAATTATAAATCTATAAAATAGAAAATAGAACCACCTATCCCACAATAATGGTAGCCTTCTTAGATGAAACACCTAGATTTCAAAATACACACCTTGTCAAGGTCACTCCTTAAGAAGATGAAGCAGTTGCAGAAGCGAAACCAAGTTTTCCAAGTTTTGAGATTGTTCCTTCAATCCCAAGGCTAATTCCTGAACATGTGCTTCTAACTTCATTGGTTAAGCCTTTTTGATCTCTTCTATTATATTAATAAAATGAGGAGGTTGGCAGCCTTTCACATGAGCCTTACATATCTAGGACTAAAGATTGTTATTTTTATTCCATGTTTGATGCCTACTTTGAAGATTATGATGAAAGGGAACAACCCAAGGTCAATGTTCAATAAATATTAGCACAACATGATGATATCATTCAAAATTATTTGTAGCATTTAAGGTCAAAAAAGAAACAAAACGTTTGGGGTGGATAGTTAAAGAGGATGATTTTTATACTTTTCTGATAGCACTCAAAGATGAAGCAAAAGATGGATATTTAATCCCTTATGAAGAACAAATATGGAAAGAGATCCTCAATGGGTATTCTAAAAATAAGGGTAGACAAGTAGTAAAATGCCAAAAGGTACACGTCTCATGATGTAAGTACCAGAATGGGACCCAAGTTTATCCTTAATAATAGGTTGTCCTATTAGATTATAGTCCAAACAAGAAACTCATCCTTTGGGGAATATCTTAAATCATGATATCCAAACAAAGAATGAACACAAGTACCATGTATCTAAAAGGGTGTATTGTCTTTATGTCTACATAATACAAAGAAGTTGCAAATATGATGAGGTATTTCTCATTCTAATAAAATTGATTTTTATCAAACTTGAACAAAATTGTGGTGTTATTGTTGACTAGAGTTATGAAGGTTGAAAAGCATTTGATCTTGGAGGTTTGAATAGTGACTCTTGTTAAGTTTTATATAGTAGTTTCATACTTTCAATAAGACTTTACATCCTTAGCTACTTCCAATAAGTGCTTGGTACATATTTTAGTTTTGGGAAGGCATTTTTAGATATTTAGTTGTCATCAAGAAGTTACAGTAGTTATGTATATTCAAAATTTATTGATATGACTCCTATTCCCAATGGATGTTCTAGAAGGCTACTAGATTAGAAATGATTATTAGGCAATCATCCCATAGAGGTTGCCAAAAATGTTGATATTTTTGTCCCAAAAATATCATTAAATCTAATAGCCTAAGGAAAACCCCTCTTATTTTTTAGGAAAAACCATAAAACCTCTAAAAGAACCCATATTTCTCTTTTAAACTATAGAATCTAGAACTCTAGATGCAATTTTCACTTATGCAAATTGCTTCATGAGTTCCAGATCTTGTAAAGCATCCATATTCTAAAATATTATAATATAGAACTTGATGGGCACTTTATATGTTTTCAAAACATGAAAAATGCACTTTGGGCTCTAGATCTTATGAAACACCCATACCCAATACTGGTGGAATCTAGAACCCATCATGCACTTTGCACATTTTCAAGCTTGTAAAATGCACAGTGGGCTCTGGATCTCACCACACACCCAAGCTGATAGAATCTAAGACTTAGTGTGCACTCTACACATTTTTAAGTGTGCAAAGTGTATGATGGGCTTTGGATCTCATAAAACATACCCTCCATTTCTATGGGAACTTTTAGGTGCTTTTATCACCTTCTAGTTATGTGGGAACTTTTAGGTGCTTCCAGCACCTTCTAATTCCATGAGAACTTTCAAATACTTCCAACACCTTCTATTTATACAATAAATTTTAGGTGATTCCAACACCTTCTATTTCTACATGAACTTTTAGGTGATTCTAGAACCTTCTAGTTCTATGGGAACTTTCATGTGCTTCCAACATCTTCTAGTTCCACAAGAACTTGTAGGTGCTTCTAGCACCTTCTAGTTCTATGAGAAGTTTCATGTTCTTCTAACACCTTCTAGTTCTATGGGAAATTTTAGGTGCTTCTATCACCTTCCATTTCTATGGTAAATTTTAGGTGCTTTCAACACCTAGTTCTGTGGGAAATTTCAGAAGAGAACTATTTGATGTTGAAGTATATTATGCAACTTCTAATATCTAGTCTTGCAGGCCCAATCTAGAATGAGTACAAGGGATTTTTATTTCTTTTGATGTATATACTGAGAAACTATAGGCTGATAATGATAAGAAGGCCAAAGAGATTCTAGATATTGATTGAATTTCTTTTTGTTGAAATAATTTCATATGTTATATTTTCATTTCCAAGACATTGCAAGAAGTAATTTCATTACAAAGGTACAACTATATTTTTTATAAATCTTTTGAGAAAGAGAAAAACATATTTACACTTTAGATTTTTGATAATGTCAAAGTTGTAAAAATCACAAGTGTAAATTGCACTTTCCATTTTAACAAATATGAATTGATAAAAGTGTAAAATCATGAAGTGAAAATTACATGATTCATTTTGGCAAAAGTGATAAAGACTTAAAAAGTTGTGAAAATCTCACTTATGTTATTTCAAGTTGGGGTTTTTTGCATGAAAAAGTAACTTGAATTATTTTCAAGGTTATCTTTTATTTTAAAGAGTCTATTTCTATTTTGGGCACCTCTTTTTACATGAGGAAGCTATTTTTCAACCACTACTACATGAGATCCAGTAGTTCCAGCCACAGCACACCATGCCATGATATGAAAAATATCACACTTATCTTATGCATGTCACATTTCTAACCATTCCATCACTCTAGGATGCCAAAAATAGGAGAACTCACCTATTTTGCATGAGGGTTTCAGATTTACATGATCGTCTTCAACTAGGCCTTCAATTTTTGTCAACTACATCTTATCTAAGAGAGATTTTGTATTAAAATGGTCAGACCCCATATCCAAAATCATCTTTTTGATGATATTTATATTTTTTGCATTTTGAATGTATTTACTATAAGTTGTAACCTTTGGAGAGAAATAAAGTTAAAGATTTGCCTTTCTTATCTTGAGATATATATGTGTGTGCACAAGTTGTTTGATTATTTATGGAATCTTTGTCTCTTTGTTTAAATTTCAATAAATTCATCTATGGTATTTTACCCTCTTGAAAATATTTTTTAGAAAAAATATATTTTTCCCTTTTGTGAAAAATAGATAAAATACTACAAGTTGATCAAAATCAAGGTTATTAATCCCTATCTTCCTTACTTATGTATGCTACCATCTACAACTTCCCTAAGCCCATATTTTCAAGATTTCCAATCTCAAGCACACTTAAGACATTCAATACCACTATCACTCTATAATTACTTTCACTTGAACCAATACTTAAGTGGGGAGAACTATATACAAAGGGAAATATAATTGATTTATTTATCAATCATAGCTCAGAGATTATAAATCTTACTTACACTTCTGATTATTGATACATTAGATATTCAGAGTCATGACTAAGATGGACCTAATAGACCTATACAAAGGATCTCTTACCATAATAACATCACTAGAGAGTGTTATAAATCCTCTGGTTAAGAAAAAATATGTAATAACCCTAGCTAGTTCATATGTTTTCATATTCACAGATTAAATGATAAGTAAAAAACTAATCTAGTGCTCAACAAAGCTTCTGGCACAAAGGGGGGGTAATAAATATAAAAATTAAACATTCATAGGATAATCCTAATTAATATATGTATAGGTAAAACCTTAATGTGTGGAGAGAGAAATATATTCAAAATCCATTACTTATGTTACTTCTATCTACTAAGATAGAGAAGTAAAGTTATAGATATTTACCTTAAAGATGAAACCGTCAAGACTTAATCTCACTCTTGGCCAAAGGTGATTCACAAGAGATTGTTGTGATTTGTAAGGATCACTAAGAAAGGCCAAAGCATCTAATACTTTTCCACAATACTAGATCCTTCTCCAAGTATGAACCCTAAGCAATACCTCCTTGACTAGAATGGTAGAAGAGCAAATTGTAAAGATGTACAAATGAATAATTAACTCTTGTATCTATCTAAGAAATGCTGAAATTAATTTGTATATATATTTTAATATAACCCTAAAACTTTCTAAAAGTTGAGATGATAGGGTTAGCTCAATTGACTATGTATCACTATTTGCTAAAAATAAGTTAGGTCTCAATCTAGGTTGGTCAAAGCCAACCTAGATCTATAATGTGATTTTAACTATTTGAATACAAGGTTTATGGGGTCAATAGTGTAATGAAAACCATCAAAAAGGGTTTTAATATTAGGAAGGGGGAAGTAAGGTGGTGAAAATCTTGGAGTATGAAAGAGAGGAGTTAAGGCTTAGGTAAATACATGGGAGAAGGTTCTGTAAATAGTAAGAAGTGGTATACGGGACAAAAATTATATGAAGCACCAATGGTCTACCCACCCCTTTCCCATTTCACCCTTTACAGTGTGAACTTAGAGATATTGAGACTTGACATGTTCTTCCAAGAGATAAAGCATCAGTAATTGATCAAGTTTAAAAATATTATATGTATACAAGAACTAAATAGGGCTTGATCCCTTCTCAAAGTATTGGTATATAGGAAACTCTCTTCATAATGGGGTATTTATAATGTCCATCCTATCCTACTAATGAACACACATTTTCATCTCATGCCCTTCTTTCAAGTAGTATTAGGGTTAGCATCATAAATCATCTATTACAAGCAAAATACCGAGTTTCAAACTTCATGCATGCAAGCATAGAACCCAAAAACACCAAGTGTTAATGCATCTATAATTTAGGAAAAGTCCTACACAAAGAACACTCATATCATTTTTAATACACTAGAGCCACATGGAACTACTATCCAAGTGTGGCACTATTTCTAGGAGAGGATCTAACATAGGGATCTAGTTGATGACACTCAGACCTATTTGTATCTTAGTTTTGAGTACTCATATCTTCCATAATAAATGTTTTTAGTACTCATATCTTCTAGAATAAGTGTTTTTTAGATAAGTCTTTATTTTCACATATTTATTACTATTTTTAATAAGTCAAAACAAGTCAAATTTTATAACAAATTAGTGGTATTTATTGCATATTATTTCACTAATTTATACTACTCAACCCTTTAATCAAACTTAGGATTTACATTAATAAAACCCTAAAAAGTTAAAACATTTGGTGAACTCGATGTACTTTGAATATTACTCAAAACCCTAGTTTACATTCTCCAATTTTTTATGCACTAAATTAAGGTTATAAATTTCTTATTTTTTTGATTTTTTGGCATAACCAAGCTCATTAAATCAAAACTCACATTAGTGTTTCATTCATTTAAATATAATTTAAATTTTTTTAAAGTAACCCTAATTCAAAAAACCCCTAACCCTAGACACTCTTAGGGTTTGTATCCTTTTTCTATTTATACTCATATTTTAGTTCCAAAATATCAAATTTACTTCCATATTTATTTTTTCCTATATTTCTTAGATTAGCATTCTTCAAAGGTTTAAAATATACAAACACTTATTTTCCTACATTCCAAACTACAATGGTAGAATTTACCAATAGATTTCATGAGACCAATAAGCAGTAATTACAAGATTTTGTATCCAAACATAAATATATATACAAGATGACTTCATCACTATTCTTAATAAAGAACTCCAAAAAATAAACAATTGTTAATCTTCAACTCCCTCACCTTATAACATTGTTACACCTATAATGGGGCCAACTCACACCTCTTGTGGCGAGTTCTTCCACTCGAAATGTACAATCCCTTATGCATGAGATTCATATTATGTAGGCTAAGGTGTTAAACCATCTTGAGCAGGGAGCCACTAGGCCATCACATGCCTTGGATTTTAATAATCTCTTACATACACCTTTGAAACATCACATAGAGTCAAATCCCTTGCCATCTAGTTTTGTGGCACCTAAGCTTACATTATATGATTTCAAGGGTGACCTAGAGCATAATCTCATAGCTTTTCATGCAACATGTTTGTTTTATATGTCTAATGATTGGATTCTCATGAAGTTGTTTCCTTGAAATTTAAAGGATTATACCCTAGAATAGTTTTATGATTTACCAAATCAATATATCACAACATTCAATCCTTTGGCTGCCATGTTTTTAACACATTTCTCCATCAACATCAGTGACAAGATATCATACACTCAAGTGGCATAGTTGAAACAAAAGTCAAATGAGCCTATCATAGATTATGTCATATGATACAATATTATATTAGCCATTTTGACTAGCCCCATGGCAAACATAGAGATTCATGACATATTTACACAAAGTGTTTTACCAGCATTACATGAATCTATCTTGTTCAATAATTTTCCTACATTTACATATTTGTGCCATATGGTAAAATAAAGAGAGGTTAAGATTTTATCAATGGGAAAACTCAAGTATACCAATGGATCATAATAAATATTAAGAGTTCAAATAAAACTCCATATAAGGTAAAGGACACTGATAAAAAGAGTGATCAAAAAGACATAGTCAACATAGCATCTGATCCATCTCCTAGATTGGTTTTAAATACTCCTCAACATTTAATCTTTACTAACCTCTTAGAGTCACCAACATGGGTTTTACGATAACTCATAGAATGAAATGTCTTATCTCTCCCTCCCATAGAAGAGGTTGATATGATAAGGCCTCTTCCAAATAACTACTATTCTATTGTATTCTTCAAGTATCATATGGCACCAAGCCATATAACAAAAAGATGCATAAGCCTAAAGCATAAAATACAAGATTTGATTGACGATAATATTATTGATATGGGCACACCCATAAAGGCACTAAAAGCATAATAATTAGAATCTCAAGAATTAAATATATTCCTTGATCCATTTCCAAAGAACATAACAAATGAGGCAAGGAGGACATCAAGTGATCACTACACATATCAGGCACATCCACCACCATCTTCATATCATATTGTTATAGAGGAGGCACACCCATTGCACAACATTATTAGCATGTACCATACTAAATTTACAACTAGGCTACTCATCTCATTCTCATAGTAGGTGATTGTTGATGATAATATAGATTTACATACACTCTTTATACTAACATACATAAATCATCATCCTATACATCATGTTATGGTTGACAACTAGTCAAGCATTAACATGTACACTATACACTCTTACAACATTTAGGGTACTTAGTGTAGGATATATTCCCCATAGATATAGTCAATAGTTATTTTAGTGGTCACATTTAGAGCCTTATCAAGGATATTATGCTTCCATTACAAGTTAGACCAGCACATATAGCCATTTGGTTCTTAGTACTACCTAGTTCAAGAATGTTTAATATGTTATTGGGTAAGCCATGGTTATATCAACTCTGAGCCATCCCATCTATAGTGCATAGATGCCTAAAGTAAATACATGTACATTAGGTGGTCAAAGTTGAGGGTATCCCTTATGAGTATCCTCTATCCATCCTATAGGTAGTTATAACATAGTCACCAATTATAGCTCTAGTACCATTACCAGATATTGCATAGTTATTAGTTACATCTCAGAGTATAGTTCTTATGTATACATGATATATTTTAGTAGATCCTCTAGCATATGCAAGGTCTAATCCTATGGTATCAACACATACACATACTCTCCCATGGAGACCATTATTAAAGAGACCCATGCATCAAATATATGTCTCATATTCTAGAGGACCTTTCTCCACTCAGTTTATGTTAAGATTAGTATTATTAGGTTTTTAAGGTTCTCAGCATAGGTAACCTATATCACCTATAGATTCTTATATTATATGGGTTCATAATACCCCTACATTTCATAAGACACTACAATTAGTGCCACAAATTCCTAACACAACTACATAGGTAGATATAGATACAAATTACTTAGTATAATAGATTATGGGATCACATTTTCCCTTTCACATAGTATACATGATCATAATTCCCTTATTTAGCACAAGTCATAGTGATAGTGAGTCTCCCATGAGACTTATTAGTTACTATGGTTCCTACCCTCTTGTACATATTTTTTATCTCTTGCTCTTTGTACATAGTTTATTTTCATTTGCTAGTACATATATTATATATAAAAAATAATAAAATAATAAAACATGCCAAACCCATAAACATTCAAATATTACTCATAAAAAAAAATACATATTATATGAATTTTTATGTTTACATTTATTATATTTTCTAGACATTACATATGTTAGTTATTTTATTATAGTCAGTTTTATCATACATACATGTTTTACTTGTTCTTGTTAAATGATTTCAAATTGCTTACTGGACTCAAGTCCACTACACTGATCCAAACTTGCTATCATCTACCCATTGGGGGCATATACACTCATCCATTTTATTAAATTTGATACATCCACGCACTTGGGGGCATATCATACACAATTTTTATTACCAGGTTCTATCCTTATATTCCTTATATTCTAGTTTATGCATTGATATATCTTGATATTGATCATTGTTACTCATACTTAGATTTTTTACTAACTATCACTAGTTTAGAATCAAAATGTGTACATCCTCACTCTTATATATATTTTTAATACATTAATACATAATTTCATCTATACATTTCCTAATTTATACTTTATTGTGTTTCATATGATTCTTTTATTAAAGGGTATTTAAATATGCCATTTCTCTTTAGCTTTAAGCCACTTTTATTTGCATAATCCTTGTACATGTACCCATGTACCTTGTGTGTAATTTCTTGATTATGTATGTGAAAATTTAAACATGTCATTCTATGAAGATATAAGCCAACTTACTTATTTCTTTCATATGTGTACATTTGAGCATGTCCTTGTATGTCTTATTTTCTCAAATTTAGTGACATGTGCCCATGTCCCTTGTATTGTGATCCCAGGGCCTTTTTTGCATGCCTCATGTGTTTTGTATGTATTATTTCTTATATGCATCATGACCATGACACTTGTAATTTTTTATTACACACATTATTTTTTGATGCCATGAGGGACCTCATACATCTACCCTTCTTACTTGGGTGGCATGATGGGCATCATGTGCCATGATACTTATATTTTATGTTATACACATTTATTACATATATCTTGATACATTTGTGTTATGATAGACACAACAACCATCTTACATTACATATGTATGCTCATATTCTTTTACATTCTGATGTTATATTTGTACATTGTATTAGATTATCACACAATTATCATATATACTCTAGATAACACATTTTGTAGATATATTTCTTTTGAGGATAGTTCTTGCATAGGTCAACAACTACCATCAAAAGAGGGGTAATTCACAGGGTTTGTCACAAAGATCAAGCTCCTACATTTCATTTTTAGACACCTAAATTTTACCACCAATGGCTTTATATCTGACTTTAGACCAATTCTTGCCAATCATTGAATACCTATTCCAATAATTTCCATAAGTCTCAAATTTGGTTTTATAACCATACAATTAAGTCAACTTGGCCCATAAATCAATTAATTTGGGTAAATGCACATTGAATTAAATCAAATCTTGAAATAAATGACCAAATGCCTAAATGGGATTAATTAAAGTAAAAATCTTGATCAAAGCCTAATTAAATTCATCCTTGAGTAAATGACCTAATAAAGCAATTACCAAAAAGGAAAATTCAAATATCAAGATCATCTTAGAACATCCTAGAAGCTACTCATTACCTTTGTGAGTTGTCTCAAATGAAAAATATCTCAAGAATATCCTAGAAATATGCTGACCTCAACCAAGGTTCCAATTTAACCCATTCCAAGTGATTTTGAAGCCTATAAAAGCAAGCCTAGAGTTCCTCATTTAGAGATCTTGGACATAACAATGTTATTATGTAGGAATTTGGTCATGAATGCAAACATCATTTTATAATGCCAAAATTATTTCAAGCCAAAGCCAAGCATTGAACAAGGTGCCAAAAAGAGATGAAGATAGCCACACTCCATTGATGAAGACCTTTTGAGCATAAATCTAAGTAAGCCAATGAAGAAGCCTTTTGGAAAAATCAAGGATTTGGGTAAGGAATATATATTTTGTGTTTAAATTGTCATTTATTTCCATTTTTAGTTGTGTTTTCAATAAGTTTATTCACCATACTCTACCCATGATCTAGGCCTAGAGATGTTAGATTGTTAGTGAGTTGATTTCATTGTTGTTAGAACTAAATTTATACTAACCTCTTTTCTTGAGTCAAATTCCTATGATCACAGCATTCATAGAACTTTTTTACTACACAAGCTTAATTTCAAGAAATCAAACATAGGTAAGACACAGGAAAAAATAAGGACTGGGAAAGTAGTTCAATGACTCAAATTTTAGACTAGATAGACATTAGTACCTAGATTGGGACATTAAGGCTACATGGAACTACTATCTAAGATATGGCACTATTGTCTAGTATCCCTAGTTTTAGGGTAGTTCAAATTAACTAGAATAGTACACCAAGTATAGTATAGGTTTGCATAAATATAGTTATAAGATTGATATTTATGCTCAAATTTAGCTCATATTCACACTAGTTCAGCTCATATTCATATCATTTGCTTAGATTGGGATTATCATGCATGGCATGATCATCCCCATATTGAGTTTAGATACACAAATACACTCATTATAACTCAATCTAGAATGAATATACTCAAATATCATATTGGGGGAATGTGTGTGGCACATTATTTCTATATGCCTAGTTATACACAAGCTGATCAAATGGAATGGCAAACTCCATGTCATTCTCTATGTTGTGTACACTTGACAACATATTCCAGGTTATCACCAATTTCATGCCTTACTCCATATATAGTGGTGGGCATTTTTTAGTGTCATAGAGCTACCTAATGTACCTAAGTAGCCACAGAGCTGACATACACAGTTAGATATTTCTAGCACTTTACATAGTTTAGTTTCATATTCATCTACTACACATGGGAGGGAATTGATGGATTCATAGCCTACTTGAATTATTGAGCCACCCACACATGAGTATTATGAATGCTATCAGCTCAATCCAAGATATTCAATGATTTGATCATTATATAAATACACACATAGGGGTTATGACTAGGTTCATACATTAGTTTGTGTACCCAATGAGGTGTATTTTTTCCTTTCCTCTTTCCTATATCTTTACTCAGTTACTTTATTTTTCATAGTATTTTATTTTTAATGTCTCTTACGGGATAATTTATACATTTTTCATTGTAGGTCATGTTTTGGATGATGCTACACATACACAGACCTAGTTTCACATACTCAGACTTAGCTATATGGGCTTCACTTCTTAGGTAAGTCTAGGTATGCTTCTTTTTCCTTTATACTAGTAATTTTGCTTTTATCATTTATACAATAAAAGGATGGTAAATGTAATCACATAAAAGTGGTATTTGGATGCGAAGAGTGTTATTTGAGATAACTTATTCCTAGATTAGCCTTAGACCAATCTTAGAGCCTTTTATCACACTTTTCTAGCCTTTGTGTAGACCACAGGCATCCTTAATTAGTTAAAACATATTCATAAACCTTCATTACCAAATCATGGCTCTTTGTGCCTAGTAGCCTACTATATGGACATTAAGGACACTAGAGCCACATGGCGATAGTGTCCCCAACATGGCACTAGTTTCCTTTGGCTTAACTCTCCTAAATGGATATATTTTCAAACATTGAACCCTATTAAGGGCAGCCTAAGTATATTTTATTATTCACATAAGATACAAAACACTATAAATACATGACTTTTAGAAATTTATCCACTAAATTCAAAAGGATTATTCAAACAAGAAATAAGTTGATAAAAATCAAGGTTATTAATCCCTAATCTAACCTACTTCTGCATACTACCATCTACAGCTTTCCAAAGCCCATATTGTCAAGATTTCTAATCTCAAGCACACTCAAGGTTTTCAAGACCACTATCATTATAGCATCACTTGCATGTGCACTATCACTTAGGTGGGGATAACTACATCGATCTTGATCCCTCCTTAGAGTATTGGTATGTAGGCAACTCTCTTCATAGCAAGGTGTTGAGGATGTCCATCCTATCTTACTAACAAACACACATTTTCAGCTCATACCCTACATGTAAGGAGGATTAGGTTTATCATCATAAATCATATATATATGCATAATAAAGAGTTTCAAACTTCATACACATAGAAATAGAACCTAGAAACATAGGTGTAGGTGTACCTAGAATTTAGGAACAATTTAACATAGAGGACATTAGTGCCATTTTTAGGACACTAGAGCCTTATGGCACTACTATCCAAGTGTGGTGTTATTTTTTAGGAGAGGAACTAAAATAGGGATCTGGTTGACAATACTCAGACCTATTCGTATCTCATTTTTTAGTACTCAGATCTTCTAGGATAGGTGTTTTCTAGATAAGTCTTTATTTTCACATATTTATTACAATTTTTAGAAAGTTAAGCACGTCAAATTATACAAAAAATCAATGGTTAGTTATTTCATTGATTTATACTACTTAACCCTTTAATCAAACTTAATATTTACATTATTAAAACCCTAAAAGGTTAAAACACTGTATTACATTATGTTTACACTTGAGTCTTGATATGTTCTATCTTGTACTTAAGTTGTGACTATTTATATTTACTCTTACACTTAGTTTATCTCATTATATTTTCACTTGGGATTTAATTGATCATATATTACACCTAAGTTTCTTATATTTTCATTTAAATTAAGTTTTTCCATATGTATGACACATATTGTTATTATGGTTTGTTTATAACTATGATGCCTAATGTCACATGCTATAACAAGAATTGGGCCAAATGATCTATTAAGCGATGGTACAAATGGTATTTCCTCTTATTCCCAATATACCTTACCAAACGCCACCCAAACACATATTAACTAAATAACAAATGAATATTAATCATTAATAGTTAGGACATGCATCTCCATACTAGCAGGTAACCCAAATTCATACTTGTCCTTTATGCTCGCTCACCATTAATCTATGATTACATGTTCATTACTTGAGATACCTTTATGAATTTACCATAATTTCTAAAATTATTTATGTCAATAACTAATAATAACCACCCTATTGGTGCAAATTATAATTGTATCATGCTTACATCCTTCCTACTAGGGCATCTTCACTGTGCCAATGATTATAATTGCCTTTAGGGAAACTATTATTTATACCTCCATTACCAATAGTTTGTATCATTTTCCTCTTTTTAAATTCCTATTCAATGAAATTATTTACTATCCCATCCCTTAAAGGGGCATCCAGGGCTCATCAATCACCTTCTACAACATTAGCTTATGATTGTAGGCTCATAACAACCTACGGTTGTCAACACATCACTTTTTAAGCATTAAAATTTTCAACATAACAAATTTTTCATTCTTTGATAAGATGTTTTTATGCCTATATCTTGAAACACCTACTCAATTAGGGGTAAAACGTAGACACTAATTTTAGGCTACTTTCATTTCTAAATGAACTTCAAATTAATTTCTACCAAACTATGCAAATTAAGCCTAGAAATCACTGAACGTCCCAAATTCATTTGCACATTAGATGAAAGTGCCCAAAATTGCATCAAAGCATCCATGTTTTGGGTATTACCCTATATGAAATTATAACCTCTCATTAACTCATCTATAGATAGCTTGTGACCTAACAAACTAACATTTTTGACCAATTAAGTGGGGCACTTAACCCAATTCTTGAAATGACCAAAAGACTAAGCACAATAAATTAACCAAGCAAACTAAATTAAATACTTAAGTTAAAATTCCATGTTGAATTAGTGAATATGTAATTTATAAAAAGGATTTTTCAAGAAAATATGAGGTCATGATGATGTCATCATCCTCAAATCCAAGCATTATAACATATCAACATAGATGCCATATAAATCAAAAATGTTAAACCATGCCTCCATAAATGCATAATTAAATCCTTCATTAATTGAATTTGAAATTATAACCTTAACCTTGGCCTAAATACACTTGGGTTAGAGTTATTCAAAAACATATAAATACAAGTGCCATGACCATTCCTAAACAAGCCTTTTTGTGCACACTTATTATGTAGAATTTGGGAGACAAGCTTCATTTCCAACACCAAGCCAAGAGCCAACTTCTAATGGGATAAGAGGAAGTAATACCCATAAATAATAAAACATAGAAAAAGACCATTAGTCCACCATACTAAGCATAATCCACTCTCATGCCAAAAAAACATTTGAATCATCAAGGAAGGTAAAAGTGGCATTTTGTCTTCTTGTTACCTTTTTGTCTTGTTTGTTATATTGCTCACCCTAGGTCTTATTCTTATAATTATAATTTAATTTATTTCTTTTTTTACTTCACTAACAAGATAAACTAACATTCATCCTCAAAATATTATGATACACTAGGTACCCAGATTCATAATCATTTTTTCAAATCTTTATGAACATTGGTTTAGGCACTACATTTTGGAAATGTGAGTTTTTTTATCCCCCATTATACTAGACCATAAATGAATATCCTATGCCCAAGTTTTTAGATCAAATTATAAAATATATAATAATTATAGGGGATTATTGGTATTATCTAGACTATATAATCATCAAGGTTAAGGGAGTGCTTGTGTCCATGTTATAGCATAGAATTTTACCCTTGTGAAAGGGTTCTTCTTTATCTCTCACTCCTAGATACAAAATGGGATCAACCCTAGGTTTTGGGTATCCTATGATGGGGTTGAACCTCTAGGTTATGGACCAACTCCCTAGGTGTATCAATTAGGCTCTTATAAAAATATACTAAACTATTGATTGCCAAAGAAAAGGGATAGAAAAAGGAGAAAGGGATGCCTAAAAATTAAAAATGGGTGATACACCAAGATTTAACACTCCAAATTTCATTAAACTAACACTAAGGAAGCTCAAAGACAACCCTCACTCATACAATCTCTCAACCTGGTCATTTTACATCAATATTTCCAAATCTAGGCCCACTAGACAAGAGATGAAGTATGGGAGTATAAAATTGACACTATACCATCATCAGTGATCAAATAAGCAAAATTTTAGACCTATAAAAATTGTGGAATACCTAAAAATAGGCCATAAAGAAAGACAATAACCAAGGAAGAACACCTCCCCATAAAGCAATCATGCACAAATTGACCATAGCACTAGTTGCAATCAAAAAGATAGGAAAAATAAGTTTTTTTATTTCTTCAAGAGGTTATTCTTACAAAAAAATTGGTATGGAAGGGAAAAAAGTGATATATAGGATAAAATGGAAGGAAGAGGACAATGAAGCTCTCAGAATTCAATAAATGAAGTTCAACCACCTTTCATAGATTCTAAATAAAATTTAAATTAATTAATCATTGATCTTATCTCATAAAATTAACCTCAAAAGTTCAAAATGGTCTTCAATCCTTCTCATTGTCCTAAAAATGCACTAGAAGACAAAAAATCTTTGAGGAAGATGATGTCACACTCCACTAGCTTTGAGAAAAGTCTTCAAAGACTAGAAATCTCACTTAATGCTCTAATTAATGCTTTGGAATAAATATCAATATATATACATATATATGTATATATATATATATACATATATATATATACATATATATGTATATATATATATATATATTTATATATATATATATATATACATATATATGTATATACATATATATGTATATATATATATATATATGTATATATATATACATATATATATATACATATATATGTATATATATATATACACATATATATGTGTGTGTATATACATATATATATACATATATATGTATGTATGAATATATATATATATATATATATACTTTCTTAAATGATCCATTAATGCTCCTCAACTCCCCAAATATCTACTCCACTTGACTTCTACACCCCATCTCCAATTGGCTTATGCTGACAACTTGGCAACATGGTTAGTCATTCTGACATTTGATGCTTGTACTAACCTTGATGGATAACTTTTTATGATTTCTTATTTGTTTCCACTCATATTTTCTCCTCCAAGCTAAGAAATAGACCATGGAACCTACAAATCTTTTGTACTCCATTAATTTAAGTCTTCAATCTTAAGCTATCTTTAACTAACTGTCCTAAAACCTACTTTCAAGGCCATTTTGGGCCTCATAAGCACCCACACATGCCAATTTATTCTTAAAAATAGGTCAAACATGAGATTTGTATATTCATGTACATGTTCCATGTGTTTTTCAATTTATTCCAAATCATTTCATGGACTTATGATCTTAAAAACTAAAAATTTGTCAAAACATTCTCTTTGGCAGCTTACAATAGTTTAGGCTTTTTCATGATATTTGGAAGCTTGAATGAGATTATTTTATACTAATTACTCTTTGGGTGGGAACTAAAATTATTTTTAGACCATTCTCATCCTATTATTCACTTTTAGACTCTTTAAATTAGCTTGGGAAAGTCTACAACCTTTTAGTCTTAAGTAGGCATAAGGGGGTCTCTTTGCTAATTTGAGCCACTTAGAGTCTTTATTACCTTTTCTAACTCATTAAAAACATGATGGTACATCTTATAAAAAATATTGATCACTTTTCCATACATATATCCTCCTTTTAACCTCTACTAAAGGCTCTTTTAGATTTGGTTTTGAGTACAGACTCCATTAATGGAGATATGAGAGCTTGGTTTTTTCTCTTGAAGTATAGTAGGGGCATGAGACAACTTATAACACTTCAAGGGCACAAAAATATACCTCCATGTCAAATTTCAATTCATTTCATTAAGTATAACATAAAATATACATCTTTTTTGGTTGCCTCAACTTGCCTTGACAAATTTCTAAATGTGTGAAGCTCTAATTTTTGCCATTTTCTCACATTTTATGAGGTCCCAAGACTTCATTATTTTTGCATTAGGACCAAGAGGGACATAAAAAACTATTATAATCATTATTTTTCCATTATTAACCATTAAAACCAATTTGATCACATATTTAATCTTGATACACACTCAAAAAATGAGAACCAAGAAACCTAAAAAGAGAGAAAATAAGCATATCTTAAGATTTATAAGGTCCTAAGACCTCATTCTTTTTTCAAAACTAGAAAGTGGGTTGTCTGAGTGAAAGACTATTTATGAATATAAAATTTTTGTAATAAAATAGCTGATTATTCTTGTATTTATGAGGCCTTAATGATGGCATAGGAAGCTTGATCTACTCACCATGATCATACATACCAAAAATGAGGGTCTAACTCCTCTTGTAGATGCTTCAAAATCATAAATTTATCCAAGATTGGCCTAGGCTACCTGAGTTTTACTTAGAGAGTGACTCAGCTATGATACAAAATAGTAGGTATATCCTAAATTATCTAGGCTAAATAGAAACCATAGAGTCATATTTTGAGTTATGATGACCCTTTGTATGAAATTTGGAGGCTAGATCACCTTTTTAGCATCATCAAATCTTTAAATATTCTCTAAATTAGTCCTCAAGATTATGATTGTGTGTATAATATGAAACCATTTTCTCAACCTTGGCCATGATTTATTTCCATCTTAGTTATATTTGGAGTGTGATAAGATCACTCTTGAGAGTGGCTTCAACATAGTCATCTAGTTATATAAACCTACATTTCTTCAATAGACCAATCTTTCCATACACAACTAACTAGGCATGCTAGTTGTAGGTACTCATTTCATGAAGGAGAGAAACTATGTTATTTTTTAATTGAACTTCATGATTTGCCTTTTAAATCTAACAATTGGACAAGATTTTTCATGATGCAAGTGACATTTCTTTCCTTCCCTTAAATTCTCAAACACCTTAAAAACTAGCTAGATCCTTCACTTGTAACTCAAGACCCATTTCTAGGATTTTACCTTAAAATCCCAAAAAATACATTAAACTTTACTAAAATGTTTCAAAAGAGTGTGAGGAACATGAGTTAGGGTTATGAATTTTATTTTATCTTTCCACCATTAGATCATATACTACACTAGACCACCTCTTCTCTAGAGCATCTTCAGAGCTACCTAGAGCATCTTTAGAGCATCTTCAAAGAATATTCAAAGCTACCTAGAGAAAATTTTGAGAAAATTTAGAGCTTCTTAGATCATCTTCAAATCATTTTCAAATCTACCTAGAGAATTTTTGGAGCATCTTCAGAGCTCACTATGCTCTTTGTTGAGTCTTCAAAACTATTTTCAAAAAGGTGCTACCAAAAATATTAATGACTTCTCAAGCCTTCAAATTCTCTCTCAATAGAGAGACATTAGGTTGCCTCTCAACAAATCCCAATACCACACCAAGACCTTCCAAGATATTTTGCTACATCATCAAGTCAAGACTAGAAAGATGCTAGTCATGAAGGCAAGAGGTCATTGAATGGTCTAGGAGAGTGGCCTGATCCGTCTAGGTAAAACTTTTATATGTAGGCCAATTTTATCCAACATTTATAGTGACCTCTTAGGATTGCATGTTTGTCTATGCAAAAGACTAATTGCCTCGGTCTATCAATTAGGGTTATGGAGTCTCAAAAGTCTTTTTCAAATTGGTTTTCAACTAATCACAAGGCTTCCACATCTGATTGGAACTCTCAAAACATCAAGTAAAACCCAAAACAAAATAAAAAATTTAATCAAGGCACTTAGGGAAGGGAAACACACAATAAAAGGGGAATGTGCACAAGTCACTTGAAGTAAACACTTAATTATACTCTAATATGTATAAATCTAAAAATTAAAATTACCTTCCTCTTAGATGAAATGGGGAAATTTTATAAATAATTCACTGGTAATGGACAAGGATGAAAAATACCTTGCTTATGAGTCACCAAACCTGTGAACCAGGCTACTTGATTTCCAATATTTTTGGCATGCTCTACAATGGATGAAATGGGAAAAACATGTCTACAATGTAGAGAAAATATCTTATTGGCTCAATAATTACTTTTCATTAGTCTTTATCTTTGTTAAATCTCTCTATGCTCACTTCATGGTGGGTTATAGGAATACTTATGAACTTTTCACTTGACTCTTTTGTATGTGAAGGTGGACTATCTAGGCTTAGGCAAAATAGCTCCAATTAACCCCAAAATGTAAATTCCTCTTGGTCATTTGTAAGAGAGATATTCTTAACTTCACCAATACCTAATTTATGGTATCTATATTGGTCTTCTTTGTCTATATATAAAGGAGGATCATCATTTCAAGCAAGGTCTAACTCATCATGCTTTTGAGACTCTTCACTAGTATGCTTCTCAAGCTGTACCACTTGAGCACTTGATATTTCTCCTTCATCAATCTCACTCAATATTTTATCTTATTTTTCAATTGTAAATGAGGGTTTATTTGACCAACTAAAGTATGAAGCATCACACTTGTCTTACTCAAGGTCTAGTTTGTCTTCCTCTAGCTACAACATATTAGGGATATCTTCAATTGACATCTCATCTTAAATTGGACCAACCTCTAATACCTAGTTCTGATCCTCTTTTTCATCTATGTATAATAGACCTTTAGTAGTCTATTTAAGGTCTACCCCATATTCATATTGAGGATTTTCCTCATTAGGATCTAATTCATTAGTGTTAAAACCATGCCAAGAAGGCTGGTCTAAACCTAATTTTTACTCCTCTAAATGAAGTGGGATACCTATTATGATATCTTCATCATAGACACTTGTATTTTCATCTTGTGTCTCACCTATGACTATAAGACCCTCCTATATCCTTGGTAAAATGGGTTCTTTATCCAAGAGGGAGATGGTGGGAGGGTGAAGAGGTTCACCTTGATTACAACTTAGGAGATTAATACTCCAACTAGGGGTCTTGATAGGTATCTTTGGTGGATATTGAAGAGGGGAGATGGAGTCTTATAACTATTTTAAAGTAATCTCATTGAGTTGATTTATGAATAAAACACTTTCCTTTTGAAATAAGACTTCCTCTTTCTCCAAGATTGATACTTGGGACACCACAACTAAAACCTCCTTCATCTCTATACCTTCCTTGACTAATTTCCATGAGGTAAATGTAGAGGGTACATCCAACTTATTATCTTCTTGTTTTAGAAAAGGCATAACAAATAGTGGCTTCACTAGTGAGGGCATGATATAAATAGGATCATTAGAATATAGAGAGATCCATGGTGGGATGGCTTCATACTATTTAGCTTAATGATCTTCATTTACTCTCCATATAGCAAGTTATCCTTTGCAAAGGGAGATAGTGGGAGGGCAAGAAGGTCCACTTGGTGGATTAGGAACATAAAGAGTGGGATGAATATGCTCATGAGGGAGAGTGTGTGTATGGGTGGGATAGGGTAAACTAATTTGTTTTATATTGATATGTTATTTATCCCATTTCTCTAACACCTCTTCAATTTATAGTACCCACTCTTTCATCTCTAGATTCTCAACATATGGATAGTAACCTTCTTCAATGGATGCCCACACACTCCAAAACTCATGAAAGAAGCTCTTTATCCCCTCCACAACATGAATGGGTAATTATTGTCTAATTTTAACTGCTTTATTTACTTTCATGATTGCTCTCCCTTGGTCTAGTATTGCTTCTCAGATTCTTGACAAGGTTAGCTAAGAGGCTAATTTAAAGCTCTTAGAGGCTAATATTGAGTCTATTAGAGGGGAGAGGACACATAGGACTAATTTAAAGGATCTTGATTATCTTCATAAGATATCAACACACTCTCCAAGCTTTGAACCATACTTCTCAACCATGCTTTGTTCTCCCTCTCACAAACTGCCCATTATTCACCCTCACAAACTAACCACCTATTCTTGACCAACTAAAGAGAACTCCTTACCTATTTTATAACATGGATAGGGATGATTTAAAAAATATCTAAACCCCTACTAATCTCCTATATCAACTCAATATAATTTGATAATGCTTACTTGAATCCTAGAAATGATGTAATAGGATAAACATAGTCTTGACAAAGGAAATTAGAGGACTAACTTGATTGCAAAGGAGGCTAATCTTGGTCATAAATAGGGGTGAGATGGAGTCAAATTACATGATTTGGATGATAGGTTACTTAAGCACCACTTGGGTGGGAACACATAAATGTTATTAGCCTGATATGAGTGATGTTGAGATAGAGAATAAGCATGTTGATCAAAGGAGTTTTGAGTATACATACCAAGGTTTTAATTTTGGGTACTTAGGCTACTTGAATATATTATTTTCATATTGGAATCACCATTTATTTTTACAAATGTGCCTATAAATTTTAATTATAGTAAAGAGAAACACCAAAAACACTTCAATGAAGTGAAAAAGTAGTAGTCCTATTAGGCATGTTAAAAACTATTATAGCACAACATTTCACCCTTGTGAGAGGGTTCTTCAAGATCTATCATTTATAGATAATAAAATGTTATCTACATTAGGATATTGGTATCTTTTGATGGAGTTAAACCTATGGGTTATGGGCCATCTCCCTAGGTGTATCAATTAGGCTCTTAACAAATACTCTAAACTTCTGATTGCCAAAGAAAAGGGTTAGAAGAGGAGAAAGGGATGAATGAAAAAAATGGGGGTGATATAAAAATATTTTACACTCCAAATTTCATGAAACTAACACTAATTAATCTCAAATATAACCCTCACTCACACAATCTCTCAACCTAATCATTTTGCATCAATAATTATAAAACTAGGCCTACTAGACAAGAGATAAAGTATGGAGTATAAAACTCACACTATACCATCATTAGTGAAAAAAATAACAAGTTGAGATCTTAAACAATGGTGTAATACTTTTCAAATATGCAATAAATATGGACAATCACCAAGGAAGAACACCTCCCCATAAAGCAATTATACACAAACTAACTGTAACACTAGTTGCAAGCAAAGAGATAGGAAAAATAAGTTATTTTATTACTTTAATAGGTTTATATTAAAAAAAATTGGTATGGATAAACCATAACAAAATTAGTATCATATATTTACAAATGAATTGAAAATGGATATATAGGAGAAAAAGGAAGGGAGAGGTGAAGAAAGCTCTCAAAATTCAGGAAAGAATCTCAATCACCTTCCATGGAGTCTTAACAACATTTATATTAATTAATATCTAATAATATCTCATAAAATTAAACTCAAAATTTCAAAAGTGTCTTCAAACCTTCTCATTGTCCTAAAAGGCACTAGAAGATAAAAACTTTGAGGAAGATGATGTTGCACTCCACTAGCTTTGAGAAAAGTCTTTCAAAGACTAGAAATATCACTTAATGCTCCAATTAATTCTTGGGAAAAAATCTCAAAATATCTATAGAATTCCTTAATTGATCCATAAATTCTCCTCAACTATCCAAATATATACTTCACTTGACTTCTACGCCCCATCTCCACTTGGCTTGTGCTGGAAACTCGGTAGCATGGTTAGTCATTCTGACATTTGACACTTGCACTGACCTTGATGGATAAATTTTTGTGATTTATTACTTTTTCCCAATCATTTTTTCTCCTCAAACCTAAAAAATACACCATGAAACCTAAAAATCCTTTGGACTCCATTAAATTAATTCTTTAAGCTCAAGCCATCTTCAACTAATTATCCTAAAATCTATTTTCAAGGCCATTTTGGGCCTCCTAAGCACACACACATTCCAATTTATTATAATAAAATAGGTCAAATATGATATTTAGATATTCCTCTACATTTTTTAGGTGGTTTCTAAGTTATTCCAGGTTATATCATGGACCTATGAACTCAAAACTAATAAAAATTGGCTCTTTGGAAGCTTGCAATGGTTTTTAACATTTACATGGTTCTTAGGATATTTAATGACATTATTTTATATTCAATACTCTTTCGATGGGTCCTACCCTTCCTTTTATACCATTATCATCCTTTTATTCACTTGGAAACTCTTTAAATTAGCTTGGGAAAGTCTGTAACCTTCTAGGTTGAGGCTGGTCTAGGGGGATCTCTTTACTAATTTGAGCCACTTGGAGTCTATTTTTCCTTTCAAAACTCAATAAAAACATGTTTTTGGATCTCATACAAAATCTTTATATTTTTTCCATACATAAATCCTCCTTTTACCTTATGTTAAAGGTTGTTTTAGACTTGGTTTTGAGCATAGACTCCATTATGGAGATATGAAAACTTGGTTTTTTCTCTTTAAGTGTATTAGGGGCATGATAAAACTTTTAAAACTTAAAGGGAATAAAAATATACCTCCATGTTAAATTTCAAGTCATTTCATTGATTATAACTCAAAACATGCATGTTTTGGGGTTGCCTCAACTTGCCTTGACAAATTTTTGAATGTGTGTAGCTCTGCATTGTACCATTTTCTCAAGTTTTATGAGATCTCAAGACTTAATTATTTTCTAATTAAAACTAGGAGGGACCCCCATAACTATTAAAATCCTTTTTTCTATTATTAACCATTAGAACCAACCATAATCACATATTTAGTCATGTTGCACACTCAAAAAATGAGAACCAAGAAACCTAAGAAGAGAGAAAATAAGCATATCTTGATATTTATAAGGTCTTAAGACCTCATTAATTTTTCAAAAATACCTAGTGGGATGCCTGAGTGAAAGAATTTTTATGACTATAGGATGTGTATAATAAAATAATAGATGTTTCCACTATTGATGAGGACTTAAATATGGCATAAGAAGCTTGATCTACTCACCATGATCATACATACCAAAAATGAGGATCTAACTCCTCCTGTAGATGCTCCAAAATCACAAATTTGTCCAATATTAGCCTAGGCTACCTAAGTTTTACTTGGAGAGTGCCTCAAATTTGAGATAAAATAATGGTTATATCCTTTGCTAGCTACACTAAATAGAAACCATAAAGTCATAATTTGGGTCATGAGGACCCTCTATACCAAATTTGGAGGTTAGATCACCTCTCTAGCATCCTCAACTCTTCAAATCTTATCCAAATTAGTCCTCAATCTTATGACTATGTGTACGATCTGAAACCATTTTATTAACCTTGGCCATGCTTGATTTTAATCTTAGTGTTATGTGGAGTTCGATAAGATCACTCTTGAGAGTGGTTTCAGCATAGTCATCTAGTTATACAACCTTTCATTTCTTCAATATACTAGTTATTCCATACATAGCTAACTAGGCTTGTTGGTTATAGGTACTCATTTCATGAGGGAGAGAGACTATGTTATTATATAATTGAACTTCATGGCTTGCCTTCTAAATCCAACACTTAGATAATATTTGTTGTGATTTAAGTGACCTTTCTTTCCTTCTCTTGAATGTTCGAACACCTTGCAAACTAGCTAAATTTTTTACTTGTAGCTCAAGACCCATTACTAAGATTTTACCTTAAAACCCCCAAAAATACCTTAAACTTTGCTAGAGTGTTTCAAAAGAGTGAAAGGAACATGAGGTAGGAAAATGAAGTTTATTTTTTATTTCCACCATTGGATCATCCACTACACTAGGACCACCTCTTCTTTGGAACATCTTCGGAGCTACCTATAGCATCTTCAGAGTATCTTCCAAGCATATTTGAAGCTAACTAGAGCATATTAAAATAATTTTAAGATAATATTTAGAGATACTTAGAGAATATTCATAGCTACCTAGAGCATTTTTAGAGAATCTTCAAGCTCATTATGCTCTACATTGATTGTTCAAAATTATTACCAAAAAGGTGATGCCAAAACCATTGATGACTTATCAAGCCTTTAAATTATCTCTTAATAGAGAGGCATTAGGTTTCCTCTCAAAAACTCCTAGACCTTCTAAGATACGGTACTGCATCACCAAGTTAGGACTAGAAAGAGGCTAGTCATGAAAGCAAGATGTCATTTAATGGTCTACAAGACTGGCCCAATCCATTTAGGCAAAATTTTCAAATGTAGGATAATTTTGGCCAACATTCACCTCTCATACTACCCATTTATGTTCCTTATAAGTTATTTGAGTAGGATATATAATACTATTTCCTTAATGGAGTTTCCACAATATGCAAACACAATAAAGAGTCAATATGGACTCTAATGTCATATGAATTTTGTAGGAATTTCAAGGTTTGGATAAATCTACATGCAGTTTCATCACATAAGTCATCTTTCAATTTAAATGACATGACTTTCACCATTGGGACCTAAGGGGAAATGTTAGGCACATATAAATACCTTAAGATGGAAAGTATCATTTGTATACAATCGCATCCATCACCCTCATGATTGGGTATTTTTCAATGTAGAATATTATGGTGAAGTGAAAATAAAGATGAATAGTATTGACATTATCTTCATTCCTATTCAAACATAACATCCCAGACAGGTAGAAGAGAGACCAAAAACCTCTAAGGTTCAATATGATCCACTAAGAACATAGGCCTTATTGAAAATAAATGTCTCAAAGTCTACCTTCACTAACACTCTCCAAGAGAATGATTCTTTTTCAAAAGGTAACATGGTCACTTTTACCTCCTCTTCCCTCTCAACCTCCTTATATTATAGTTTCAGATAGTCTTTCCCTTATTGCCACACAAATAATAGAAAAAGTTTTAATTACTCCTCCTCATTCTCTATTACTACCTCTACTTAAGGATGCCCTAATGAACACTCCTCAAACAATGCCTGAAGTGAAAGTATCCACACCAAGTGATCCACTTAACTATCCCCAATGACTAAGGTTTACCAAATACAATTGGCACCAAGAATTTCTACATAATTTCCTCTAGTAACTACTTTGCCTATGACTAGACAATTCCCATATATTATGCAAGTAGTAGTTTCACATATCCTAGTTACTATGATAATATCATCCTCCATTGTATTAAATTCAATGCCATTTAATATAAAATTCCCTCTAGTTGACTTATCATGAATAACAATGCCAATAGATGACCCAATTACAATTTAAACGACATCAAAAGCCTATGTTATGGTCAGGATTCTTAATATCATTAAAAATTCTATATAAAATCATAAGGATCCTAAGGGAATGGTTAATATGGCTAATTTTATCATTATCCAAGACTAATTAATAACCCATCAACCCACTATTAAAATGTCAACCATGGTCCCTCTTCTGCTAATCATAATAACCACCTCTGTTACTCCAATTGTGTCTTTTGATCCACCATCTCTCAATGCCATAACAATAAAGACCCATGTTTCCACTTTTACATACATATCATTCTTCATGATTGACCATAACTCCATCATTTTTTCCATCACCAAACACATTGGCCACACCACCCTCATCCATTGCCACTTCCATATCTCAAACAGAAGAAGACTAGATTTGGAGCATCTTGTTGGATAAGGAAAAAAATTAATGACTATAGTTTATGAACCAAAGGTGGAAATATAATTTTAATATCCTATTATCAATCTCAAATGAGTAACTAGAAGGAATATCACCAAAGAGAAGACTCCAACTTTTCATAAGACTAGGTAGGATTATTCACCTTGATAAGGAAGAAGAATGATAAACTAAGGGAGATAGATGAATATGTAGAGGACCCTAAATCCATGGCAAATAAAACCAATGACCTAGATATAAGGTTTATCCAAGGGATGAAATACAAAATGCATAGATTGGAAACCTAAATAAATCCATCAGTACTAGAGGCCATTATTGAAAAAGTGAAAATGGCACTTGAGTATCTATACAAGATCTTAGATAAAATTTGTTAGGCCAAGCAGAAGGGCTCATGTTAGAAACAAAAGGTGAAAACTTATTTAGATCAAACTGTTAATTTGAGCCCAATTTTGTAAATGTAATAAAGGTTTTCAATAAAAATGTGTTTTTTCAGTTGAAGATCATGACTATGTATGATATTGGATTATGTCAAAATGGAATGATTCATATGAGGACTTGTTTACAAGGATGGATATAAGAAATACATAATATTCTCAATTTTTTATTTCTAGTGTGGTTCACACAATTTTAAAATCATTTTGATAAGCAGGGATTATTTCATTATTTAAGCTAGATGACAAATTATATTCCTTCATTGAACTCTTAACAAAATTGGCTAATTATATGAACGAGTTCAAAGATAGAGTCCAAGAGCCAAATAAGGGAGGTAGCATCCAATTCATTGAGTTATTGAGTTATATCAATTAAAATAAAGAATGGAAAGTTTATATGAAAGACACATTACAATCCCCTATGGCTAGCCATATAACCCATTTTTCAAAGATAAATTCATTATTTAGAGTGTTAGTTATTAGTTTGTCTAGAATAGAAGAAGATTACCAAGAATGTGTTAAATATATATAGACTCAATAGGATAACACTCCCTATATTGGTAGTTCTTATTAGGTTGACAATCCGTAGAATTGTATTTATCAGTAGCCTATAACTTTGTAAGACTCCACCAAGAATGCAACTTTTCCACCTATCAATATTCCCAAGCTGAACCCTAGTGCCAAACTAATTTCCAAAGCCTCGGAGTATCAAAAGAGGAAAAATGGTTGGGTATAAATATTCCTTAATGATTTATTATAAACACATAATATTTTCAAACTTTATCAATTACTGATGTTTTCTCTCTTGTAAGAACCCATCAAGTCTTAATCTCTTTGAGTGCATACGTTTAGGGGTGCATCAAGAAAGGGGTGGGTAGAAGACCATTCATGATTTGAAATATTATTGTCCATATACTACCACTTAATAAAAATCTAACTATCTCTTATAAACATTTCCCTAAGTTTGGCCTCCTCTCTTGTACCCTCTTTTAGTCATTTTCTACTTTCATTAGCCCTTCCTTGCATAAAATCTTTTTTCAATTTATGTTACACTATCAGCCCCATCAACATTGTATTATAATTGATAAAACTTATTTAAGGTCTAACTCAACCCCTGGCCAACCTAGCCCAAGACCTAGTTTATTTTTTTCAATAATCATACAATGTCGACTAGGTTGACCCTATTAGTCAAACTTTAAGAAAAGAATAGGGTTAGATTCAGCCATATCAACACATTCATTTTGACATTATTATAGAGATAGAAAGAGTTAATTATTCATTTGAACTTGTTTACAATCTTTTCTTCCACCATTTTATTTGAGGAGTCCTAGCTTAGGATTTTTATTTTGAGAAGAATCTTGTCTTATGTAAAAGTCTTAGATGCTTTGGCCTTTCTTAGTGATCCTTACAAACCAAAACAACCTCTTAAAATCACCTTTAGCCAAGGGAGAGATTGAGTCTTGATGGGTTCATCTTCAAGGTAAGGATCTCTAACTTTTCTCCTCTCTTTAGTATATAGAAGTAGTATAAGTAATGGCTATTGAACATATTATTCTCTCCATGCATTGAAGTCTTACCTACACATAGCTTTAAAATGATTATCTTATGCATGTTTAATTTTATGTTTTATAACTCCATTTTATGCCATAAGATTTGATGAGTACTATATTATATTTTACTTTACTTTTTATTAGTCTAGTGAATATGAAAACATAGAACCTATTTAGGGTGATTACATAGTTTTGTTTTAATAGAGGCTTTGGAACCCTCCCTAATGATATTATTATGGTAATAAATCCCTTATCTAGGTCTAGAAAATCCATCTTGGTCATGACCCTAAATATATAATGTATCGATAATCGAAAGCGTAAGAAGGATTTATCTATTCTAATCTAGGATTGCTTTATAGATCAATTGCATTTTTCTTTGCATAAATTTTGGTGAACCCAACATAAATCTAACCCTTGCAAGTTTTCTTTCATGCTATCACTTTTATAATTTTATTATATTTTTCCATATTTTTAGTGTTGTTACAAACCATTCAATATAACTCTAACTTTTTGTGCATAGGTTTAATACACAGTCCCTTCAAAATGACTTTATTTTATCTGTGTAGGTCTTCCCCAACTACATATTACTAGATCAAATAATTTGACATAATACTTTTCTTCAGTCCTAGATTATCATACACTATCAAATAGGTCAACTTTATTTGTTAATTCTTTATACCAATATATAGGTCAACAAACACTATTGAATAGGTTAACTATGTTCATTATTTTTCTTCAACATATAGGGTTTTATAGAAATTCATCAAACTAGTCAACCCAATTTGTAGAATTTGAAAGAAACAACTAAAAAATTACATCATAAATTTTTCAAAATAAATCATCTTTAAGCCCACCAACATTCCTTTCTTTCCTCTCATTATCATTTTAGTATTTCTTAAAAACTATAACCCTATAGCTAACTAGGTCAACTTGGTCAACTTAGTTATGTATTATATCTTTTATTTGAGATACATAGTTGACCTATTTGATTTTATTCTTAAAGATCTTGCTTCTACAAAATATCAATGACCAACTCAAATCTATTCTCTACTATTTTCATACAGTGTCTCTAGAATTGACTCTATGGTATTCTTAATCAGAGAATTAAATACTATTTACTAGTAATTAATTCACATTTCATTTTCAACTATTTGCATGCTTAGAGTAATTCACATAGCCTAAATAGGTAATTTTTCAAATTACCATTTTAGTCACACTATCTTACATTTTTACATACACTACCAAACCACTTAACATTAAAAATTCATTTAAACACTTATCTTCCTAAGGCCTACCTACTTGGATTTCATTAACAAGGGGGAAGCTGACTTGGTTTTATGTCCAAGGATAAATATGTAGTTAATGGTATATATTGGAAAATCACATGATGTTTTTCTTAATTTCAAAATATTTTCTTGGAAAAGAAGAAGTAAGAAACTAGATACAGGTATGGTATAAGAACCTTTTTTTGTGTGCATGATCCAAATAATTGTGAAGAACTCCTCTATCTTGGGAAGAATAACCTGTAGATAATAAAATACTAAAATAAAGGGGTTGTTAGGTGGATAGCAAGGTGGATTGCCTAGCATGAGCTAGATCCAAGAATTATGAGCTTACTAGGAGGTTTTCAATCCACTCTCTTAGAAAATTTAAGTTGAAGGAAATAAAGATGAAGTACTTGCATCAAATGATAAAAAAGACTAAAAGGGAATGCAAAAAAATTAAAATGCTTGATAAAGGAAATAAATTAATTGTAGTAATAAGTGGGTCAATACTAATGCTAAATAGGTGAGGTTGGGTTCAAAAAATAGGTGGAGACTATGTAAATAGGAAAAAAGATAGAAAGTGGGATTTGGTTGAGGGTAAGAAAATGGAAATAGCTTGTTATTTCCTACCATAGTAACTATCAGTGGTTAGGATGGCCATCAATGGTTAAGTTGACCTTCAGTATTTAGGGTGACTATCAATGATTTTTGTGGGTTCTAAGAAGTGTTGTAGAAAACTTGGGCTGATGAGGTTAGTGATTAGGAAGTAGATTTTTAAAGGTCTAATTAAGGATGGGAGGTTAGAAGATATGATTTAGAAGGGTCTGGGTTAGAAACTAAATAATTAGAACTTGAAAACCAAAATTATGCTTAACTAGTTGTTTGATAGTTGGTAGCTAATCCAAGAGTGATTTGGATAGAATAATGGTACTTTTCTTAAAGAGTAATTTTGGTAGAGGTTTGGGTCCCTATCGTAGTTGTTGAATTGTTAGAGGGAAGACCTACAAATAATTTCTTGATGCTAGAAGCTCCTAATGACTATTGGTTGATAGCTTGATTGCCTAATTTCTAAATTCCTAGATCTTAGATCCTTTTTCACCTCCTGCTCCCCTCCTTTTATAGGAAAAGAGAGATGGAGGTAGAAGGTTTCATAGGAGGTTTGGTTGATGGTTTTATGCTTTGTGATGTGTTAGTTTGCCATACATATTAAATTTTTATGTGTTATCTTGCATATAACTCTAGTTTTATTTATTCAAATGGGGAAGACTTGACCATCAGTGGATGGGTTTAACCATTGATAGTCACAATGACCATTGGTAGTTGGGTAACCATAGATAGTTAAGGTGACCATCGGTGGTTAAGTTTTGAATAAATTTGGGTCAAAATGGAAAGTTAGTGAGTTAGTTTAGCTAGTTAGCTAACTTGACTCAGGGTTTGGTGGGTTAGTTAGTGGGTTTTCTAACTTTTATTTATGGTCGAGAGAGGTTGGGTGGTCCTTACGGGGTCCTGAGGCATTTCAACATCTAGAATCATTATGTGTGGCTTTTTAGTGTCTACAGTTTTCTCCTTTTTGTTATACAATTTGTATTATCAAGTTGTAAAATAAAAATAGATTATGGGTTGATAGGTCAATTTCCCTGAGCATGGGAAGAGGTGTTCTCCCACAAATTAGGATTTGATGAGGTGAAATAGAGTTAGGTGTAGGTTTGATAAGTAGTTATGGTGATTCATGAGGTTGGTGACAAAAAGGTTAGGAATTTGAAGCAAAAACATATGCACAAAATGCAATTAAGGGTGATAGTCAAGATTATGTATAGACTAAGTTGCCATAGTTGGTAAAAAAGGTTAGTTATAGAAGGACTAGTGATGGGGGGATTAGGACACAATTGTAGGAATAGGTAATCGGGTTATTCTTATCAAGTCTTCTAGACAAGGTTGGTGTTTTCATAGGTATCTGAGGTATGAAGTGATCCTAGGAAAAACACAAATGGTTTGGTGTGTAATAGGTGGTGGAAATTCAAATGTTCAACATGGAAATGTTAGATGGTGTAGTCAAAAGGGACCAAGGCAAGGTCAGTGCAAAATGTGTGATAATTGGGCCCAAAATGGCCAACATCAAGGTAGATGGGGTGATTGGTATGGTAGTTGGAGATTGTAATATTTAAAGGGTGGCACTAAGGTATGTGTGCTAAAATTTGAAAAGTGGGCATCCTGACCATTAATGGTTAGGGGTCTCAAAAGTGACCATTGGTGGTCACCCTAATCATCGATGATCAAGGGGAAAAAACCCTAAAAGTGCAAAAGTTAATAAGTGAAAAATTGTTTTCATTTTCACTCATTTAATTTTGACTCCTAAATTTGTGCACATATATCCTTGGAATTTTGTGTAGGAGTACTAATGAGGCAATTGCTAAGTGGTTGACTATGTGGAGGTGATTATTGAGGTAGACTGAGTATGCAGGGCAAATGGGGATGTGGTCAGGCCATCAGACCAAGGATTCCTCCTTAATGATGGTCACAGAATGAGGTAAGGGATATATTAAATTTTTAGAGTAGTTCAATTTTGGCATTTTTGGTTGGATTTTGTTAGTTTATTAAGGGGTATGGGTTTTGACCTAGGTATTAAGGTAGGGATGGGTTAATTATTGAATTTTTGAGGGAAAGTGGTTTTTGAAGGGCAAGTTAGGTTGAGGGAGGGTAGTGTAACTATGAGGTTAGTTTTTTTTAGGTGAGAAGGAGGTATGGGGTGGTTTGGGGGTAAGTTAGGGTTGGGGTTGTTCACTAGTGATCACACACAGTGACCATTAGTGGTCATACCTGACCTTTGGTGATCACACTCAACCATCGATGGTTAAAGACCGAAGGTAAAATGGTCACTTGATCATTAGTGGTTATAGTAACCATCAATGGTTGACCATTTAGGATAAAATATTGAATTTAAGGTTAAGTTAATGGCATTGGCTAGTCTTTAAGTGGTAATAGGTTTTTTTTATACTATCGAATGGTGTGAAGTGGTTTTTGGTTAGGGTATGGGTAATGTGTTTTTTTTAAGACTTTAGGGTAGAAAATAGGGTAATTTGATATAAGAGGTAAGTTTTACAATGTTTAATTTCATAGACAATGATAATAGGAAAGAAAACTAAGTGTATCTTCTAATGAACTTTGTAAGTACAGGATCAGATCCAAGTGCAAGATCAAGTTCCTTGGATCTTTGTAAAGATCCATCAAGGGATGATGAAGGAGGACTAGAATCACATGGAAAAGGTTAGCCTTAGAGTGATGATGCACTACCAGCATGTTCCATGATATGTGGTAATGATCATGGCCCTCAATTAAGAGATGGGATCTGGCCATAAACACCTTTCTTCTACCAACTAGTGAGATGATGATTTTGCTAGAGGATATACATAGGATCACATGGCTACCAATTTAAGGGGAGCTAATATATCACATTAAGAGAGATGAGAGGGATGAGCTAATGGAGTAGTTATATGGTGATTATTATGAGTTTACCAGGTGGCATGTCATTGGGTTCAGCTACACACATTTATTTAGAGGGTCAAAGATGATAGGAGGCTAATAAACATGATGATGGCAGTCTCATTTTCTTGTTCTAGATTCAAGTAATGGTATATTTTCATATCTATTATTGGGTATATTTGTGGAGATGTTATTGGGTCTCATAGTGTTTAGTTGGGCACCCATGATATTGGTTTAGATATGCAGGGTGTTGTGGGGGTTCAGAGCTTGTAGGAGATATGACATTAGTGTGGGGTTTGTATTACACTATTGGGCCTATAAGTACATCCATTTTTTAGGTTAATGGGGCTTTTATGGGAGGGATATACCCATATAGACGTTAGGGTGGGTTTTATATAGTGGAGGAGTGATTACGTGTTCACAAGAATTGGAAGAGGTATATGAAATATTGATTGATTTATAGGGGCATTAGATGCCCTAGTGGATGGAGATGTGGTTTGGAGGTTTTATGTCAAATTTCTAAGGTGGGTCCACTATACTTGACATGTTTTATCATTATAGAGCTATAGGTGGATATTTGGGAGGAGAGAGGTTGAGACTAAGCTCATCTCTTTTGACAGGATTCATAAGTAGTTTAGCTTGATATAAGGGATTGTGGGTCTGTTCCAAAGGTATAGGTAGGAGGATGTCAAGTTTTTGCTTCCAGAGCCATAGATGATAGAGATGGTTCTTGATCATGAGGATTTTCCCACCATAGTAGATATTCATGAAATAGGTTTTGTTGATGGCTACCCAACATAGTATCAGGCCCTTTATGCATAAAAAAATATTGGATGGGATGATGGGGGTAGGTAGGTATAGGTATAGGAAAGTGGCCCTGATGTAAAGGTAGTGATCATAGAGAGATATCAAGCTTGAGCAACATTAGCTATGGTACAAGGCATAGTTGATACTTTATAAGGTTAACTACCAGGAATGCAGGGTTAAGTGGTGATTGTGATAGGTGAGAGGGACCAAGGTAGAGCTACACTAACCATGGTGACCTATGGGAGGGACTCCTTGATATAGGTTATATGAGGATCCATAGCACTAGAAGGACCACCAAGTAGCATCCCCATGGCACATTTCTTGGCCACAGTTGAGGAGTTACATTATTATGAGTCCATAGTCCTAACATGTTATCTTGATGAGCCCTAATGGGGTGAGTATAGGGATAATTTGGTAGGTGGTGTAGGTATAGAAACTCCAAGTTAGTGGGATAATTTTGTGGGTGGACAAGCAAGCACCTCAGGTGGGTAGGTACTAGGAAACAGTGGTTTCCTAGGGGCATAGGTTATAATATGATATGTATAGTGTATATGATTTTGATACCGGCCTATGAGTTAATGTAGTGAGATATATATGTTTTGAGAGAGAGAGAGAGAGAGATGTACATTATTACATGTGCTATATTATTTTGATGAGACATGATGTATATGATGTGATGATGATATATAGATGTGATTTTATGGTTTATGATTCATGGTTTTGATGTTTATAGTTTATTATGATTATTCTTATGAGATATAGACTCACTAACTTAGGCATGTGATGATTATGGATGATGTTTATGATGAATGGTTATACATGATTATGATTATTTTATGTTTTTTTTTTATATATGGTTATGATGTTTATGTTTATGGTTATTATTCTATATATGGTTATGATGTTTTGATTATGGTTATGATCATGTATATGTGATGTGGTTTATTTTTTTTATTATGATATCACATAAAGTAAGTTAGATAACAAAACTAAATGTGGGAAAAGAGATGAAAAACCCAAGACATGTGTCTAAGTGTATACATGAACCAATTATGAGAGGATAAGAAAAAGGCATGATGCTTCTTTGTTGGTTAAATAAAACTAAAGTTAGATTGGCTTAAGTAACATAAGCCTTTTTAATGCTTCATATTAGCATGCATTGGTTGGTAAAAAGGTGTCTTGATCACATCATGTCAAGTAAGCTCTGAATCCCTTGATTGGTAGTTAGTACAAAAGGGGAGGTGGATGATAGGTGATATGAAAGGGGATTGTAACCTTCTTGAGAGTTGGTTTGACTCTTCTATTAGTTACTTAAGAACCATAATAAACAAGTCCATGTTTTAATTCAAGGTGTAGATTAATCAATGTAGGAAGTCTACTAATGCTATATATGAAAGTTGATTATATATTTCTTGGGATAGCTTGTTTTGATTTTGATATAGGGTCTTTATTGTTTGGTTTGATAAGTTTTTGAAGATGATCGATGTGGGAAGCTTAAAATGATTGATTTTGACAAAATTAACTTATCCATCCTTTAAAGGACTGGTCTAAGTTTGGATTTTTTCATTTTGGTAGATGTCCTTCAATGGAGCAGTCCATCCTTTTAAGAAATTTAGTTTCAAGTATTTATCCTTCAAGGTAGTAGTTTACTTGTTAGATATATTTGACCCAAGTGATATTTAGGTATCCCAAATTATTTTCATGTTAGGTTAGACATGGAAAAGTCTATATAATCTTGGAGGTTTACCTTTATGAGGGAAAAACCTAGAGCATAAGAAGTTTAATGATAGGTGAAAGTGGTGGTTCTAAGAGATAATGACCATGGGATTTCATTTGATTAGGGATGAAAAGTATCCATGAGAACCATGACATGGGTAGAACTATGGTACCCATATTTAGGATTAGGCTATGACTATAATGGTTAATCACATGGTTTAATGTTGTAATCAATTATGCTCAAAGGGATGGGATGGAGGTGTGAGTAAGGTGAAAATATCATAAATTAAGAGATGAGCTTAAGTTAGACAAAAGGTGAGTTTAATCCTTGTTTTAAAAAATAAAGGATGCATGTGCAAAGCATTGAGAGTCTCAGGTTCTAGTTTGCCTTCAAGAGAGGACAAATGATAAGCTCATGATATATACTCATGGGTTATGATGTAGGGTCCAATTCAATTGAAAAAAAACTTGCCTCACTTACTTTTATCTATATTGGTCACATGTTTGTTATAATTACACTTGACTTGCTCTTGATAGACACAAATATGGTTAAGCATAGCTAGGTAGTTCTCATCAAGTAGATCAAGTCATGGTATATGCTCTTGATGATAGTCACTCTCAGAAATAATGTCTTGTAAGGATATGAAAAGAGAGGGAATTTATACTTCAAAAGGCAAGATTGCCTATGCTTCAAAGACTAGAGAGAAATGTGTAGCACCCATAGAGGTTAGAATGCTAGTGTGATAAGCCCATAAAGTCAAAAGGATATGCAAATGTCAATCCCAATTATAAGTATTGACCATTTTGGTTAACATCTTATTGAGTTTTTTGTTATAGGCTTCCACCTATCCATTTTATTGTGGATGATAAGGTGAGGAAAAGCTTAACTTGAAGCCAAATGCATCACAAAGACATTGGACTTTTCTATTTTTGAAATATTTGCCATTATCAATGATGATCTTATAGGGAACACCAAAATGATAGATGATATGATGATTGATGAAGTTAATTATATTTTTGGATTTGGTCAAGATGAGAGGAATATCTTCCACCCACTTGGTGAAATAACTAGTGGCTGTGATGATGGAGTGGTGATGCTTTGAAGAATAAGGATTGATTTCCCTAATGAGATCTAGTCCCCTTTGTGAGAAGGGCCAAAATTCCTTGGATAATTGAAGGCCATGGGCTAGTGCATGATGTAAATTGGTGTATTTTTTATATTTAACACACTTATTCACATAATCATATCAGTCTTGGTTGAGGGTACCAATAGTAGCTGAGGCAAAGGATACATTTAATGATAACTAGAACACTAAAGTGTCCCCCACATATCCCATCATGTGTTTTCTTGACAGAATGGGAAGCTTCATGACTGCATAGGTAATGGATAAGGAGTCCATAAAAACCATGTTTATAAAGTATTTCCCCCTGGTATCATATAATGAGAGGTACTCTAAACAAAGGCTCTTCAAGTATTCCTAGAGAGGTTGGGAGGAATGATGCTAGGGTTGAGGTAGTCAAATGTTTGCTTGTACTAAATGTCTAATGGAGATTCCTCCATACTAAAAATGATAGGGAGATCAGATTGGATATAAGAGGGTGTGATAAAATTATGAATGGTGATAAAGATCTTAGAATTGGAAGGCACATATGGGATCTGGGAAGCAAGGGAAGCCATTGTATCTATAAACTTATTGGTAGATCATGGAATAGATTGGATAAGGTAATGATCAAATGAATCTAAGAATATATCTACTAGGTTTTTATATTATTGAAAGACATCATTCTTAAATTGGTAGGATCCATTGATCTGGTTGATGACAAGTTAGGAATCACCAAAGACACTGACCATCTTAGCTCCCAAGGCTAGAGTGGTTTGGAGACCTATTACTAGGGCTTCATACTCTACCATATTATTATTACACTCAAAATCAAGTTTTAAATAAATATTAAGAGGTTTTCCATCAAGGGGAATGAGAATAACTCTAGAACCCAAGCCGTGCTAGCACTTTGAGCCATCAAAGTACATGGTCATTTAGTAGGTGACATCCTCTTGAGAAAGAGTCATGATGGACTCATCAAGAAATGTAAGAGGAAATGATTATTTTTTTGGCAAAGGAGCTTTATCTAATTAATTGATGATTACTTTCCCTATAATTGACCTATATTAGAGGAACTCAAGGTCAAACTTATCTAGGATCATGATCCACTTAGCCATAGGATAGTTTTGGTATGGTTTAAAGTGCATGTACTTGAGTGGGTCAGTGTTGGTGATGGCAAAGGCTTTGTGATTGAGGAGGTAATGACAAAGTTTGAAAGCCAAAAATACTAAGGTGAGGCAAATATTTTTGATTTGGGTGTACTGAGTCTCATAATATATAAGTGTTAGACTTATACAGTAGATATCTTGCTCTTTGTTTTGTTCATCATGGTGAGCAAGCATTGTCCCTAAGGAATGGTCAGTGGTAGAGATATAAATCTCTAAGGGTTGGTCCTCTTTAGGAGGGATAAGAATGGGTGGATAAATAAGATACTCTTTTAGTGAATCAAAGGCTTAATGATAGTCCTTAGTCCACTTAAAGGATGTATATTTCTTAAGAAGATGGTGAAAGGGTTGACATTTATCTGATAACTGAGAGATGAAATGATAGATAGATTGGAGCTTCCCTTATAGGATGTGGATTTTATTAAGGTGATTTTGAGGTGGAATGTTGAAGATCACTTTGAATTTGGCAGGGTCTACTTCAATTCCTCAAAGAGAGATGATAAAGCCAAGAAGCTTTCTAGATAGGACCCCAAAAACACATTTCTTAGGGTTGAGTCAAATATGGAAATGGATTAGGTACTCAAAGATAATTTTTATAACTTATAAATGATCCTTGAAATATTTTTATTCCTAAGGAGATCATCTACATAGTCCTCTATAATTTTGTGGATGAGATCATGGAAGATGTAGGTCATTGCATGTTAGTAGGTTGCTCCAACATTTTCTAGACTAGATGGCATGACCCTATAGTAGAAGTTTCCCCATGGGGTGATGAAGGAAGTCATATTCTAATCCTTAAGGGCAATTAATATATGATTATATCTCAAGAAACTTTCCATGAGAGATAACATCTCATGGCTAGATATAAGATCAACAAGTTGGTTGATTATAGGTAAAGGGAAGTCATCTTTTGGACAAGCAAGGTTGAGGTCATGATAGTAAATACAAAGAAAAACTCCCCTTATGGTTTTGGTGATGGTAATGATATTGGAAACCCATTCATGATATTCAATGGTTTGGATGAAGTTGATAGATAAGAGGCACCGAAGTTCTTCTTTGACTAGAAGGGCGATAATAGGGTGTATCCTGCGAAGCTTTTGTCTAATAGTATTAACAACAAGATGGATAATGATGTTGTGGAGAGATATGAAAGGGTTGATTTTGGGCATATCTTGATAGTACCAAGCACATGCTATGCTTTGGTCATGAAGGAAGGGTAATCTTGTTGATCTGAGGAATCTAAGAATTGATTGATCTTTATAATGTAATGGTTATCCTTAGTACCCAAGTTAACATCAATTTTGGATTCATTCAATATGGTTTGGTTTTTAGGAGAAAGGGATTTGTGGATAGAATAATCCCCTACACCAAGATAGGTGAAAATGGAATAATTGTCATGATGTTAGATGGTGTAGATGGTAGGAGAATCATTTTCTACCATTTCAAAATGAATCAAAGGAAAGATTTTAGTTTGGCCACCCTTGTTATAGGTTATGGGACCCAAACTAATGGTATTGACTAAAAAAACTTAGATGGGATGGTTTCAAAATCCTCAAAATTTCAAATATATGGGGTTGGTGAGTATAAAGTGTCCTCATTAATTATGGTGATGGTTTTACATGAATCAATGGGTTCTTCTGGTGGGATGAACCCAAGGCTAAATAGCTCACAAGGTTTCTAAGTTTTGATCAGAGGTAACACATGGGGTCTATGTTCATAATGATCAAGGTTGAATCCATTCTAGACACACCTCTAAAGATACAATTTTTAAAATTTTAATTTTTCCAAATAGGAGAAATTAGAGGTAAATGGTCAAGTAGAAGAGGTGGTGGAGGAAGCAAGAAATGGATAATCAAGTCCCCCATAGATGAAATTGTTTTAGATGTTGGGAAGCCCAAAAGGAATGATGGTTATAATTTTGGGATCATAAACAAGATTATGGTAAATATTCCCATACTCTTGAGGAGTAGAAAAGGAATCCAAGTCCAAAATATGATACTCTCCTAGTGAGAGACATTGGAATGTAGGTTCTAAGGGGTCCTTTATGGGTATTTGAGAAGAAGGGTTATATGAGCTAGTTGAAGATTCCTAAATAATATGGGTGGATTTATTGTTTATTGGTGGTGATGTGGATGAGAGAGGAAGAATAATTTCATCAAGTAGATATATCATGTTGCAAGATGCAAAAGGACTAAGGTCAGCTTGTATAGTGATGACTTGACCCTCGTGTTCAAACTTGACACATTGATGCAAGGTGGATGGGACACAACTCATGGAGTGGATCAAAGGGAATCCAAGTAAGACATTGTATTTTAACTTGAATTTTATGATTTATAAGACCTCTAGAAGTGTGTAAGGTCCCAATCAAATATTTAGGAGGGTTGTCCCTAAGGTTGTGGCTATAGTATCATTAAAAGAAAGGAGGACCATTATATTTTCTAACATGATATTTTTTTGGTAGCTAGAGTTAGTGACAATCATGAGAGGAGATAATATTAATACTATATCCCCCATTAATTGTCACCCTTTTGATGTGGGTTTGATTTATGTATGCAGTGATGAAGAGGGGAGGATCTGGATCATCTGGATGAATGGAGGGTATTTTTTATTTCTTGAATGTGACAAAGGTGGAAACTTGAAGAGCTCTAATAAAGGTTGTAAGAGGTTGAGGGTCTTCATATTAGACCTATATAGATTATAGGGTCTCTATCAGTGATAGACATTGATGGGGAAGGTGTTTCTTAGTTCATATAGACTCATCTTAATTAGTGTCTGGTGAAGTTGTTTTAGAACTACTCACTAGATAGGTTCAAAAGGGTTGGAGGGAGAGGTACCCAAAATGGATATTTTGGGTTTTGGTGAAGGTGAAGGTGAAGGATCTTAAGTCTAGTTGGAAGGTTGAGGGGTGTAAAAATATGTCCATCGTATGGACATTTTGGCCTTTCCTTTATCCTTCTATTGGGCCTAAGATTAGGTGACCATATGGATAATGTGGATGAGGGGAAACATTGGGATAGAAGGCTACTTCAATTCTTCCTCACTCTTGGATGATAGTGTGGGAGTGGGTAAGTATTGGATAGGTTAATTTGGTGTTTAGGTTGATAATGGGCTTAATAGAGGTTCATCTAATAATAGATCATCCTCATCTCACAAATTATAGACAATTTCTTAGAGAGATTTGCAATTCTCTGTGTTGTGCCTGGGTGTCATGTGGTATGATTAGATTACACTTTCATTGAACCAAGATGGTTTAGGAATTAAAGGTTAAAAGGGTTTGATAGTTGGTAGGTTTAAATAATATTTTTGTAACAACCTTTGTAAAATTTTTGAATAAGATTTAAGCAAAGGTGTTGAGGGTGATGGGCTTTTGGATTTTAGGGTGGGAGTCTTCTTAGAAATAAGCTTCACCACAGATGTTATGGGTGGTAGAATGGTTTTGGTAGGTGGGTTTGATTGGGATCACTTAACATTGGATGGTTTTGAGGTGGAAGGTTTAAAGGTGAAATATTTTGAGGTGGGTGATTGAGATTATGAAGGTTTGGAGATAGGTGGGTAGGTAGAGGTAGATGTTTTAGTTAAAAATGATGGGGAGTTTGATGTTTTGGAGGGGTGGGTAAAGGTAAAATAAAAGGAGGAAGTTTAGTTTGGTTAGTTTTAGGAGGGTTTGCCTTATTTAAATAAGTATGAGCTCATAGGATGGAAGAAGGATGGGGTCCCAAGATACAAGATAAGAGGGAAGTGAGTGGTACAGTTTTGGTTCTAGGTGGGAGTTTGGGTGACTCCACCTTCTTATTTAGTTTGGTTAAGTTTTTATTTAGTGGACTATTTGGGGCTAATTCCAACTTAAAATATGGATGGCTAAGGCTAGAAGTAGGAAGCATCCCTAGGTTCTTGATAGGTTTGATTATAGAGGTGTAAGGTGATTTGATAATTTTGGATGGAGATGGTTTGGATGGTTCTTCCATAGTTTTGGAAAAAAAGTCTTTTAATGGAGGGGTTGAGGTGATGATAGGTTTAATGGTAGGTGTGATTGAATATGGGATCGATGAAGGTGAGGTTGAAGTTTCATGCTTATTTTGATCCTTGATGATGTCAAAAGGTGGATCAATCTATATAGGGTTGAGAAGATGAATCTAGGCTTTGGAATAGTCTAGAGAAGGGTTTATAAATTGGTTTGGTTCTTTGGGAATCAGATTCAAAGATTAGGCCCATATGTTGAGGTAAGGGAATGGTTTCTTCACCCTTATCCTTAATGAAAGGTTCTAAGATTTGGGAGGATGTTTCCTCCATGGAACGAGTAGATAAGGTGAACTCTCCTTTGGAATGGTTTCTAAAGAGAGAGTGGGTGATTCCATGATGGGGAAGGAAGGTAGGTCTCTTACCTCCTAAAGTGAAGGAAAGAATATGGTTTCTTCCTTTGTTTGGGCATCTAAAGGAATGGGGGTAATTCCATCACTTTAATAAGTGGAGTGGAGGAAGAGGTAGTTGAGGCATTGGTTTCCTCAATGATAAGTTCACTGATAATTACATTGACCATATGGACCTCACAAGCATGATATGATTCTATTTTGTTATCATCATGGTGGGTATAAGGGGCATGATTGGGAAAAAGCTATCAAAATATGTCAAGTGACTAATTTAGGGGTGCATTAGGATTATCCAATAAAAGTTCTCCTTTATCAATCAAGTTTTGGATAATGGTTTTGAAGGTGTTACATATAATAATGCCATGTCCAATGACATGGTGGAAATCACATATATCACTCTCATTGTACCAATGAGGCAAAAGGAAAGAAGCATCAAATTATTGGGGAGGTTTTATGGGGGGAATTCTTATGATGTTAACTTTGAGAAACTTGTCCAAAACTAAAGTATATGACTCCCCTAAATGAGTGTATTGTTTTGGGGTAGCCCATTTTTGATTTTGGGTTTGTTAATTTGAGGAGCTAGAGGAGTTGGTTTGGTTGGGTTGGTTAACAACCAGAAGTGGAGTGATTTTAAGGATAACCATGTTTTCAACTACCTTTGGTTTAGTGTTAAGGTGGTTATATTGATTGGTGGTTTTAGATGGGGAAGGGTCATTAGGTTTGAAGCTATATTTCTTATTTCTTAGTTTCAACTTCCCCTCATTGATTGCTCTTATTTCTAGTTTGTGTGCCATGGTGAAAGCCTAATCAAAGGTTCTAAAGGTTTGAACCTATAGACTAGGGGTGACGTGTTTGGCACAAGCCCAAGAGAAAACTTCAATCAACTTAGTTTGGGGGGAAAAAGAGAGATGGTTGATAAGACATCTCCATCAAGATACAAAATTAGCAATTGATTCATCATCAAATTGCCTGATGGATTAATGGTCAATGATGGAGACCTTCTTAGATATATTGATTGAGAAGTGGTCTAAAAAGGTTTGGGTGAGTTGGAAAAAATAAAATATGGAGTGCTAAGTGATAGCACTATACCAATCTAATGCTGGTCTAGATAAAAACATAGGAAATGTGTGAAGGAGAAGAACATCATCATAGGCAATCAAGTAGCAAAAATGTTGAAATTCTCTTAGGTGTTTTTTGGGGGTCTTCTTTGCTTTAGAATTTAGAAAATTTAGGTAGTTCCCATTGAGGAGAGTAAGGTTAGATAGGGACAGATGGGTAAATAGGTTCATTATATATTTGGTCATAATATAAGAGGTTGTGAGCCCCAGAGATAGATGACTCTAGGTTGGTCATTTTTTCCACCAACATTTTGACCAAATATGTTTGGGGTTGGAAAGTTTCATAATTGTATAGTAAGTTTTATTGGGGTTAGGTGGATACAATATATGGATAACTAGTAGAAGGTTGAGAATATGCCACATGTTGATATGTGGTCATTGAGGGTTTTGATGATGCCACATAAGGGTTAATGGGCACAATAGATTAGGTAAAAGGTGCCAAATATGTGTTAATAGGCATAAGAGGTTAGGTGGAAGATGGAGCTATGTATCCTTGTGGATTAGGAACATAGCATGGGTAGGGTGTCATAGACATTTATTGAGGAGTTGGTGTGGGTTGGTTTAGAGGTATGATCAGATTGATATATTAGGGAATTGATATGGATTGGGTTGGAGGTATGAATGGGTTAATTAGTTGGGGGTGAGTGATAACTCTGGTGTTGATAGGTGGAATGGTAGAAGGTATAGCAAGCACCACATTTTGAAGTGGGATGGAGATTGGTGGGTTAGAAGTGATAAGGTGAATAGTATCAATATGGGTATAAGGTATCCCCATGATGGGTGGAGTATGGGTAACAAAATTTGAGGTTTCCCCTATGTTTAAGGGGTTTTTGGTTGATGTAAGGGGTGTTTAGTTATTGGTTGGGTTGTTTGATTGAGTTTAGATGAAGGTAGTGGACGCTTATTGGTGGAGGAAGATGTTTGAGTGATCATAGGTTAGGTATATGTAGTGGCAAAAAGGGTGTCTCCCATCATATAGGGAGGCACCCCATAATGTGGATCACAGGGAAGAACTGAACCAGGGGTGAGTTAAGACAGGGTGTTGAGGTAATGTTAGAGGGCCACAGGGTTATTATCAAGGAAGGTGGAAAAATATACATCACCATGGACAACTATCTGAGGCATGATAGGGTTGGTATAAGGATGGGTATAACCCTCAACATCTGAGGTATACTCTATGGAGGAGGAGGAAGAAGAAGGTGGCTCTTGGTTGGTTTGGTTCCTCAACTATTGTCTAGTAAAATCCATGTGAGAAATAGAAAGGAATAAAGGAAAGATCACAACTTAAACACAAAGCAAATTAAAAAAAAGATCTCAAGGAAATCACAAACATACACTAGAGTGAATTTTAAAATATTAGGGTACCTTTTATCTCACTTTTGGCTTATGACTTAGTTAGAAAGGGTGAAAAAGAACTTGGTTTGTAGAACAAGTACTAGAAAATAAGTCTATGGTTGGTTTCAAGTATTTAAGGCTATCAAAAGGATCTATGCTAGAAATAAATACATGGCTTGGTATTGGGGCCTACCCCATCCCTTCACACACCATAGTGATAAGGGTGTCAGATGCTTAGCTAGTATATACCAATTTCTAGAGTTTAGACTCAAATAGAGAGTTGAGTTTTGGTTTCTCTTCTTAGTATTGACCTCCAAGTAACATATACAAAGGGTGAAGGTGAAATTCTAGGAGATGAAACCCTAGTTAGGCCTTATGTCAATTGTTATGATGTTTAATTGATATAAGTGATTTTGTTTTGGTGTGTGAGAATAAAGGTGAAGCTATGATTGATTTACTTAGCCTTTAATTTTAACTACATGAGTTAAACATGCAAGCAATAAATGTATGAAATGCTTATTTTATACCCAAAATAAATTTTTATTTCTTTATATGAGCACAGAATAAGGAATAAAAGGGCACTTGGATGCTAGCAGGTCCCACTGGGTATGCCAGAATGTTTCTCTCAATTTTAGTTTATTTTCTTGGAAAAGAAGTAAGAAAATAGATATGGGTATGATATAAGAACTATTTGTTTGTGCACACATGATCTAGATGATTGTGAATATCTCTTCTTTTTATTGGGAAGAATGACCTATAGATTAAAAAAATATTAAAAAAAGGGGTTGTTAGGTAGATAACAAGGTTAATTACCTAGAGTGAGCTAGATCCAAGAAGCATGATCTTACTAGGAGGCTATCAATCCAATCTCTTAGAATAGTTAAGTTGAAGGAAATAAATATGAATTAATTGCATTAAATTATATAAAAAACTAAAATGGAATGCAAAAATAAATAAATTCTTCTTAAAGGAAATAAACTAATTATAGGAATAAGCATGCCAATATTAATGCTAAATAGGTCAGGTTGGGTTCAAAAAATAGGTGGAGACTCTATGAATAGGCAAAAAGATATAAAGTGGGATTTAGTTGAGGGTAAGTAGGTGGAAATAGATTGTTTTTATTTCCTACCATAATGACCATCAATTGTCAGGGTGATCATCGATAGTTAAGGTGACCATCAGCAGTCAGGGTGACCATCAATAGTTATTATGTGTTCTGAGAAATGTTGTAGAAAGCTTGGGATGATGAGTTTAGTTATTAGGTAATATATTTTTAAAGGTTTGATTAGGGATGGGAATTCAAAATATATGATACATAAGGGTCTGGGTTAGAAACTAAATAATTAGAAATTAAAAACCAAAAATATACTTAACTAGTTTGATAGTTGGTAGTTGATCTGAAAGTGATTTGGGTATAATAACGGTACTTTTCCTCAAGAGAAATTTTGGTAGAGGTTTGAGTCCCTATCATAGTTTAAAACTTGTTAGAGGGAAGACCTATAAAGAATTTCTTGATGTTAGAAGCTCCTGAAGACTACTAGTTGATAGCTTGATTGCCTAATTGCTAAATTCCTAGATCCTAGATCTTTTTTCTCCTCCTACTCCCCTCCTTTTATAGGAAAAGAGAGATGGAGGTAGAAGGTTAAATAGGAAGGTTTTTTTATGGTTTCAATGCTTCATGAAATGTTATCTTAGCATCCATATTAAATTTTGGCATGTTAGTTTTCACACAACTTGAGTTATCTTGCTTCAGATGGGGAAGACTTGACCGTCAATGGTTAGGTTTAACTATCGGTGGTCATGGTGACCGTCAGTAGTTGGGTAACCATTAGTGGTTAAGGTGACCATTAACAATCAAGATTTTAATAAAGTTGGGTTAAAAGGGAAAGTTAGTGAGTTATTTTATCTAGTTAGATAACTTCACCCAGGTTTTGGTGGTTAGTTAGTGGGTTTTTTTACTTTCATTTATGGTCAGGAGAGGTTGGGTGGTCCTTACGAGTCTTGAGGCATTTTGACATCTAAAACCATTATGTGTAGTTTTCTAGTGTCTACACATAACACCCTTATCACTGTGGTATTGTGAAGTGAGGGGGTAGACCCCAATACCAATCTAGTACCATTTCTAATATAGATCCCTTTCAGCCCAAACATCTTGAAACAAACTTTAGACTACTTTCTAGTTACCTATTTCAGCCAGCTCTCCTATCACATTAAAATCAAAAAATTATAATAATATAATAACACTTGGGGTGACAAATTAGTTAGAATTTAATTTTTATTTGATTTCTTGTTCTTTGATAATTATGTGTTATATTTGAAAAACTTGCATTAGCTATCATTGGTGCAAGGTTTTATGTTGTGTACCCCAAATGGATCAATCACATTGATTTAATTATTTGTGTTTTTTATTTCATTCTTAATTCAAAATATCTTACAAAATTTTCCATGTTCCAAGACACTATCATCTTAGTCGATACAGTATCTTATATACTTTTCCATGTTGTGTTAGTAGTACATAGTTGACATACATGATTGTGTCTTCTTATCTCTTTGTTATAACCCCTATCTAGTAGTACATAGTTGACCCATACAATTGCATATTATTTTTATCATGTATCTTAGGAGCACCTTATCAACCTAGTTGATTTTTTACTTGTTATTCAACCCTATTCTTTATTGGCTGACCATGTTTTTTATTTAGCCAACTCTATTCTCTATCTGGTTGACTATGTCCCTGATTCTCCTTTCCTAAATTCTATTTATTTCATCAATCATCAAGAAATCCCCTATCAAAATATTCTTGAACAACCTGAATCCATTTAGGCACTATATGGGGTACTCTTTTCTTCTTATTTTTTCTTCCTCTTTTCATCCTTTGAGGCATCTTTTGATGCCCATACACATATTACTTTATCCTTTGGGGCATCTTTCAATGCCCACCCACATGTTACTTTAGCCTTTGGGGCATCTTGTGATGCCCATCCCTACATCCAATTACCCATTGGTGCATCTTACAATGCCCACTCCTATCATACATTATATGATACCAAACTAATTCAACTTCAAGAAACCTTCGAAGACACATAGGCTTGTCTCTCACATGCTCATCCTTGATATAGAAATTAGTGTAGATCCTTCCCATCTTCTCATGTTTTATATATGTTATCTTTCTAACACTTTTTATAGGATACTTACATGGGTCTCACCCTCTGTAGTAGTTCTCTCTTTCCACAAACCTTAGTCCTTTAATTTGGTCCTGTGGTTTGCCTTTTAACATGATTTGAATTTTAAAAGCACAAATAGAACCTACTCTTCCTCATGATTTTCTATTTTTGTTCTCCTTATTTCCTTTGTTTCCAATACCCCCTTGGGTTTCTCTTTTTTAAGTTGTAGTGTAAGACCATGGATAAGACCTAGCCTTTCTCATAAATACCATTTTTATCTCATTTACTTTCACATTCTTTATGCACCCTTGTGGGTTTCTATTTTATGATTTTTAGTGTAATACCATGGATAGGACCTAGCCTTCCTCATAAAATCACCATCTTTCAATCAATATTCCTTTTCTAGAATGTTTTCAATAGTTATAAGTTTTTGATCCCTTGTTCTCAACTTTGGATTTTACTTCTTTTTGTAGATAAAATTTTCACTACAAACTATGTTAACATGTTTTCCTATACTTCCCTCATTCCTATGATCAGGAATCACACTTTTATTTTCATTGTATCCCTTTTTCACCTTTTGTCACTTTTTGTGATTTAAATTAAATAAAATTGTTTCATGTTTTATTCCTCTTGATTTCCTTTCCTTTCACTCCACATTGGATAAAACAAGGTCAAATTCAAGATAACACTTTTATTTCACCTACATTAATGATACTCTTCAAAACCATATTCTCTAAGTTCTCTTTATTAGTAACCAAGTCCAAATTATTCAAATAAAATTCATATTTAGCACCAATGATTAGTCTTACAAATCAGTATGGAGGAGGAATAAAAAAAGCCATCAAGAAAGTTAAAACCCAAATAATTTGAAACAAAAGGAAATGATATACACAAAGCAACATACAAATTTCAAAAGTCAAAATCACACCAAAAGACATGATTCAAAACACATCTCCTATTTTTAATCGAATCTCAAACTCCATAGTTGGCCTCATGATAGAGTCAAGGTCTATTAGGGTGCATTAGGCCAGTAGATTGGAATAGGAGAATTCAAAAAATTCTATGTTTCTACCTAATTTATCATGTAAGTACCCAATCTTCATAGTAAACCAATGATTTTATAAGGGGTCCTAAAGAATGGGGAATACATTGTGGGAAGGTAGGTACATTTTACTTTTCATGCATATAGCCTTCATGGGATGATCTACATATTTGATTTGTTGATCTAAATATTTGTGTGGCTATGAGAAGTTATTCAAAGTCCTTAATGTTGAAAGTCCTCCTATTTTGAAAAACTTAATTTGAGTGTCTTAACTTCAATAAAGAGTTCATATACCTTGGTTTATCCTTCATTATCCCCTCCACCCATTTCATTTCCCCTTGATAGGAAAGTGTGATTCTAATTTTTTTCCCCTTATTCTATATTCCCTCTTCTTCACATCTTAAAAATATGCTAGCACTACTTTATTTTAGTTTTATCTATTTTTAGAAGAAAACAATATGATTGAGTAGCTTTGGCTTATTTTATTTATACTATTGCTTTACAATCATCACTTTTCTTTATGTTTACCATTTTCAATTATTATAATACCCCTTTTTGTAGATACCTAAGTCTATTTCTACTTTCATGTTCTTCTTCCATTGTTGAGTGGGTTTGGATTTTTACTTCTCACTCACCATGTTGTTTTCCCTTTTACATACTTTTTTGATTGATGATTTAGTAAGGATTTTTACTACTCACTCATCAATGTTATTTTACCATTTTTGCTTTCCCATCTTTGTTTAAGTGTTTTCACTACTTTTACATTGATTTTTTATTACAATTTTTGACATGCATCCTTGGTTGACTTGGTGAGTTTACCTTTCTTACTTAAGGTATACTTGTTTGAGTTTTTTGGTCTTTAGTAGCCTTGTTTTTTTAGTTACCTGAATTACTCTAAATTTCACTTGGTCATTTTGTCTAACTTAGCATTTGTCACCCTAGCTTGCCAAATTTCCAAGTACATCTCATTCACTTAGAATTAGTTATCTTGGATTTCTTGCATTTGTTTGTTTTTGTATTCTTGGGTTTATCTAAAGTAGTATTTATGCCCTCCATGATCAAAACTATAAACACATCAGACAACAATCCATCAATAAACGTAATTCAAAGTATGCATACATTTACTTTTCTAGTTATTTCCCTTTCAGTTATTTTTTCTTTAAAATACTACAAAATTTTTTAGCCTCAGTGTTATGTGTTGTTATGTTCTTTCTCAAAGAACCATCCCCTATTGCACCTGAGTGACACATGATGAGATTTGAGTGGGTCATATATATACATAATATTTTTAAACTTTTTCAATTATTGATATTTTTTTCTTATAGGAACCTATCAAATCTTAATCTCGTTGTGTACATGCCTTAAGGGGTACAGTAGGAAAGGGATGAGTAGACTATTGGTACTTTCCAAGATTGTTGTCCCTATACTACCACTTGATATCAATCTAAACATCTCATAAAAACATTTCCCTAAGCTTGACCTCCTCTCTTTCACCCTCCTTTAGTCATTTTATACTTTCATTATCCCTTCCCTAGCCTAAAATACTTTTTGATGGTTTGTGTTACACTATCATCCCCATCAACCTTGTACTCTAATTAATAAAAATTATTTAGGATCTAGTTTATCCCCTGGCTGACCTAGATCAAGACCTATTTTTTTTTGTCAATAATGATATAATGTTGAATGGGTTGACCCTATTGGCTAAACTTTTAGAAAGGACTAGGGTTAGATTCATCTATATAAACACATTCATTTTACCATTATTAGAGAGACAACAAGAGTTAATTATTTATTTACACTTATTTACAATATTCTCTTCTACCATTCTACTTGAAGAGTCTTATCTTAGATTTTCTACTTGGAGAATAATCTTGTCTTTTGAAAAAGTGTTGGATGCTTTGGCCTTTCTTAGTGATCCTTACAAACCATAACAATATCTTGTGAATAACCATTGGCCAAGGGAGATATTGCGTCTTGATGGGTTCATCTTCAAGGTAAGCATCTCTAATTTTTATCCTCTCTTTAGTAGATATAAGTAGAATAAGTAATGGATTTTGAATATATTGATATCTTCATTCATTAGGGCCTTAACTATACAATCTTTGGTGAGCACTAGATTAGATTTTACTTTACTTATAATTAGTTTAGTGAATATGAAAACATAGGACCTAATTAGGTTTGTTACATACTTTTACTTGACTAGAGCCTTTACAATCTTCCTTAATGATATTATTGTGGTAAGATATCCCTTGGATAGGTCTAGTAGATCCATCTTGGTCATGGCCCTAGATATCTAATGTATCAACAGTCAGAAGTGTAAGTAGGATTTATCTTCTTCGAGCCAGGATTGATTTATAGATCAATTACATTTCTCTTTGCATTTATTTACAATAAAGTGGAGATAGTTTGCATTTGTTTGGTCCCAAGGATTGATAATTCATTGTGTTATTGGCCTTAGTTCCCTCTCCCTTTATGATTTTTTTATCTCTTATAAGAAATATGATTGTTGTAATAAAATCTACCTTGAGAACTTTATCTTTTATAGTGGACCTAGGCCTATTATTGGTATATAAGTATTATTGTAAACATGATAAAGAGGAGGGAAGATTTTATTTTAAAACATTCATAAATTTTAAATCCTTTTAATTTTCATGAGTCTCTTGAATTTTTTCCTTCCTCAAATTTCAATATGGCTATTGTAAATGCTTGAGATTTCATAGTTATGGTAAGTGTAGACACCTAAATTAGATACTTTATGTCAATTTTAATTATTTTACTAATTCACACTAATATTTTCATAAATCATCTAATAGATTCTTCTTTCCATCTAGCATATCTAGTTCAATTCACAATTCATCCCTCCTAATCAATTATTCTCTTCTTTCATAATCACATCCATTCACACGAATTCTCATTCACATCACATTATTTAATCAATGTTTATTAATTAGTTAATCTCATCAATAATTAAAAATTATGTAATGAATAATTACTATTTTCCATAAATAAATAAATCATATTTTCCATCTCAAATTGGTGATGTCATCAAATAACCCACTTGGAATTTAAAAATCATTTTTTAAAAGTCAAAGTGTCCTTTACAAGGAAATTTTAACACAAGGTAAGAAATGTACAAGCAAGGTCTATGACATGTAATTACACACTCACAACCCTCATTAATAGATCTTATCAAAAAAAATTACTTACAAGTTATTACACACTCTATATCATAGCATTTAATGTTTGTCTCTCATTGTAGGATTAATCCTCCACTATTGATCTTCATTTAGGATTAATGATCCACATTGATGTGAAAAATATATAAATTGAGGATCTCTCTCCCAATTAAAATAAGCTTTCAATAGACAATGAAGTTTTTTTCAAATATCCCTACAAATATTCAATCACCCTTATCCCTCATCTTCAAATCATATAGTTTTCAAGGAGTTACATTTTTAGATTTTCTACGCACATTATGCAAGCTTTTTGCAACTACAACTAAGAACATCACTCTTTTTATAAAGGAAATTGTAAGAAAAGGTATAACCATTTGTGTTTGATTATTTGTTTATTTTACTTATTCTTTGTCCCTCTTAATCATCTAATGTCCCCTAGGTTAGTGGTATGTTTCAATTGTTTTTGATTTTGTACTAGCTATGAAAGTAAATTTTATAATTATGTATTACATATGGAATTTTCATGTTGGAGAGTTGTCAATCATGTCATGGTGATGTCATGTAGGTGTCCTAGTAAGTGGATTAAGTACTTTGATATCATAAGGAATAATGAAAAATTATGCTAAGTGGCAATGACAAAGTGTGCAATATGCTTGTCCTAGTGTGCTTGAAGTTTGCTTGGTTGATCTTCAATTTTAGCATGGTTATATATGTTTAAGGATGAGTATGGTGATTTGAGGTTATGAAATAGGTCCCTAAGATGTTTTTTATGTTTTTATGACTCATATTCATGATCGAAATTCATCTGGTAGTTCATAGGTTTCATCTGGACCATTTGGGTCAAGTAGAAGAAAATCTAAGTAGGTAGTTTGATAATGTCACCATTACCACGTGTGGATGAGTTAGGGGGAGTTGGTCATATGGTTGTGTTCACATTTGTGCCTAGTTTCTATGTAAAAATTCTCAAGTCTAGTGATGAGCCATAACCAAAGATATGTGTATAAAGTTGGGCTCTCAGGCATTTTGACAATGTTTTCCCATACTTAGCCAAATTTGCAATGTGGCAAGAAGATCTGAGTAAGCATATTGATGAATTTATATCTAGCATGTGTGGACATTTCAAGAGAAGATGATCATATAGGTTTATTTATTTTCTAACCTAGTTTATTTGTGCTAACTTTTAGGTCAAGCTCTGAATCACATCAAAATATATACATGTTTAAAGTTGGCCTTCCAGACATGTTCTTGACATAGTTTTCTCTGTGAATAGATAAATCTAATTGAGCATTTTAATGTCATTATATATACCACATATGGGGGTTATAATATCATATTGATACATGGTTATATTTTCCTATGTGAGGAGATAATATGTTCCAAATTTTAGAACATATGCTTGAGTGAAGAAAAAGATATGGAGGTGCAAATTTGGCCTTCCATGCAGATAAGCAATGGTCCCCATAGTCATTTTTGTAGAATGTTAAAGATCAAGACCAGATAGAGATCCAACAATGTGTAGGATTTCATACATATATATATGGTGAATATCAAGTCAAAGAGGTTAATTCATTAGTTAATAGAGATAAATATTGAGCTTCTTCTAAGATCTAATAGTGTGCAAGCATTCGTACAGATCAAGATAAATGGTGCATGTTGATTTGAATGAGGACAAGTGTTCAATGTTTAACACTTAATAGACATAAATATTAAACTTATTTACAGGATAAATAATGATTGGATTTTCATAATAATATAGATAAGTGGTGTGAATTAAATTCAAGAGGTCAAAGTGACATTTTTTTAGCATTGTTAAAGACCAAGCTACATATAAAATATCAATGGTGTGCATTAAGTCAAAATTACTAGATTACATGAGATGAGGTCAACTATTAAAATTTTAACATTTATAAATTAGTGTTATATATTTTAAATTTCAAATAATATCAATGTTTCATGATCAATTTGAAGACATGAGAGCACGAGATGCAAGCATATTGTCCAAATTTTAACTATGATAGTTTGCATTTGAATATTTGAATTTATGAAGGAAAGACCAATGTCTAGTTTTGAGCCATAACTTTTGATCTTTGTATAATTTTACCATGTTATAAAAATAAAAAATTTATATTAATATAAGGTGTATCTATAAATATAAATTTTAAGGTCTTAATGTATGTACAGATAAAGATATTGAGCTCCAAAGTTGACTATGTGTTCGACTATGTTCTACAAGTAACTCGAGAAGGGTAATTGAGCTTGTTTTGATGTTGTTTCAATGTTTAATGATAAATTATCTATTTTATAATGTTTTATACTCCATAATTATTCTTTTTGTGCATTATGAGTGTTTGACCAATAATATGCAGTATGAACAAAGGTTTATAAGTTGATTGTGTGTTCGTTCATGGTGACTATGTGTACAGAATGTTGTTTGAGCAAATTATGCTTAAGAATAAGGCTATTGTGATGGTTTTTAGAACATAAGGAGGACCTATAGGTAATTTTTAATGGTTCCATTCATTTTTAAATGGTCCTATGTTCTTCTTTTGCTTAGATAAGTGTTAAAGAGGTGAATGGGTCTCTATAGGTCCTAAAAGTGACTTAGGCTAATTTGAAAGTATGTTGTGCTTAAGTGTGACCCATGTAAGATGAACTAAGAGTGAAGGAATCTATTATGGCTTATAATTAAATATTTTAATGACTTAGTCCTATTTGAAAGTATGGCATGTTTAAGTGTGACCCATGTAAAATGCCTTAAGAGTGAAGGAATGTATTATGTCTGATAAGGAAATATTGTGATCTTATTAATTCATGATTGTTATATAAATGGTGAAACCAAATGTGTTGGTTTATATAATTGTGAGATATAAGAGAAGACTTTTTTAAGGTGTATGTGAGAGTTATGGATCAAAGGAGAGGTACAGTGCCCAATTGATAAGTAGAGCAGATTGATGACTATGTATATGACGTATAGGTCATATTTATGATGTTAAATAAGTGATCTTGTAGTTTGAGGATATGAAAAGAGGTATGAGTCTACATATGAGGATATTTTGAGTGAAGGAGAGAGATTGTGACATGCCTATGTGAGAGGCCTATATGAGATAGAGAGGTAAATTATGTAGGGGTTAGAAAATAGAAATCTATCATCAGGTGTTAAATACATCAGTTCTAAGGTAGATTTGTTTGAATGAGGTTCTAAATGAATTGATCTTCCTTAGGGGTAGTTTCTCCTTATGAAATAGGTGTTTCACTAAAGGCCTTTGGTCTAAAGGATTTGATCAAGGTTTTCTAGTCTAAATGAGTTGACTAGTCTATTGTTTGTAATTTCTTATAGTACAAGTAGTCCATGTGTTGTAAGATTAAGAGTGGGTTTTATTACCCATGAGGGTTTTCCATAGGAACTATGTTTTATATGTTTTATCTTGTGTATGCATTAAATTAATGATCTCTCTTATTAATATTTCTTGATCAAGTTGATATATGTTAATTTTCTAATAGTTTGAAAGGATTGGAATTGAAATTCAAATATTTGAGCTCACTAATTCACCACCCCCCCTCTTAATGATTTTAATTTTAATAATTGGTATCATAGAAGGTCCTTTGGTAAAGGCTTGACATCTTGAAGTTGTTCCAAGGTACAATATGGGTAGTCAACAAGGAGGTTTATCTACTAAGCAAGAACTAATGTTTAATGGATCCAAATACGCTTTTTGAAGTGCAAGGATGAGGACATACATTATGTCCCTAAGGTTTTATGTATGGTAATTTATTGTGGATGATTATGTTGTTCCTACTATTCCTCCATCTAGTGTTGTAGACAAGAAGTTGTTTAATAAAAAATCCATGGCAATGAATGTTATTACTTGTGGTCTTTTAGATACTAAATACACCAAGGTAATCCATTGTAAATTTGCTAAAGAAATATGGGACAAAATTTAGATCATTTATGAATTAGATTCAAAGGTCAAGATTGATAAGTTACAAACTCACAGAAGGTAATTTGAAATTCTCAAGATAAAGGAAGAAGATTTTCTGGCATCCTTTATGCAAAGAGTTGATGAGATTGTGAACATCATCAAAGATATTGGAGAGAACCTTGAAGAGGCTAGTGTTGTTTAAAAGGTATTAAGGTCTATATCCCCCAAGTTTGATCCAAAAGTATCTATAATAGAAAAAAGTCATGATCTTACTCAGTTGAAGATGGATCAATTGCATGGCACCCTTACTACTTATGAGATGAGAAATAATGATGATATGCCACCAAATAAAGAAGCAACATTCAAGGCAGAGATGAAGCCAAATAATAAGTTCCAAGGTAAGAAACCCAAAGAGGATGGCATTTCTGATATAGATGAGGATGAACTAATTATTTTAATTTCAAGGAAATTGATAATAGGTTCATGCAAGTATAAAGGCAAATTACCCCTCAAAAGCTTCAATTATGGTGAGATAAGACATTTTGCTAATAAGTGCCCTCATAATTATAAGAAGGATGATGATGAATAGAATGATTAAGGTCATGATGATAGCAAGAGATCATTCAAGTTTGATAAAAGAAAAAATGGATTTAGAAGGTTTGATAATATGAAGACGTACTTCAAGAACAAGAAGAGTCTGTAAACCAAAGAAAATTGTAGATCATCATATGAGAGTGAAGTTAGTGACTCAAAGTATGATCATAAAGATGATGTTACTATTAAAGATGAATATTTGTTCATAGATGAGGAAGGTAGTTGTTCACATCAAAAAGAGTCTACTTGGAGAGATTTAGATGATGATAAAGATGATGTGGACTGTGAGACTGAATTGATGAATGCTTTTGAAGAACTAAAGATTGAGTAAAAGATAAATAAGAAGATGAAATATAAATTCAAGGACTATGAGAAGTAATTTAGTGTGTTTGAGAAAAGATTGGTTGAAGACTCTAGAGAGCATGAAGGTGTTGTCATATTTCTTAATTCTAAGTTAAAATATATGTCTACAAGTCTAAGAGCCCAATAAGAAGAATGCTTAAGGTATGCTTCTAAGATTGTGTCTTTGAAATATGAGTTAGAGAAGTATACAAGCAAGGTAAAATCACTTGTCAAGTTTGATAAAAGTTTTAATGATCTAGATGATCTTCTAAAGAGTCAAAAGTTAGCTAGTGACATATTTGGATAGGAATGAAGATCCCAAAGTAGCTTCTCAAGTTGACATGAATGTCAATGATAGAATGGTGGATCAACCTTTGAATATAAATCATTAGAAAAGGAATGAAGGTGATGGTAGAATAAATATAAATCAAACCAAACAACCAAATGCCATGAGGTGTGTAAATTTCAATGGTTACTGCTATACTTTTAATTAGTTTGGGTATAAATATAGATAATGTATAAGACTTGTTAAGAATGAGTTTGCATGGGACTATGATGGGATTCATCAATCAAAATATGTGAGCAAGGTTAAGTTCTTCAACTATCTTTATGAAGGACACTTTGTTAAGCATTGTCCAAATAAAGAAAGGCAAGGTAAGACTTCTCTAAAAAGAGTAGTTTGTTTCAATTTTCATGACATTGGACACATTGATATTTTTTTTCTAAAAAAGGTCAGATAATTTGAGTTTCTAGTAAGTATTATGGTTTTCTACAACTGGGAATAGAGAGGTCATATTACTAGGTTCTCCAAGCAAAGGCCATTAAGTCAAATAATTTCAATCAGGCTCCAAGAGTGAAAGGAAAAAGACAAGTTAGCTCATGGAAACCAAAGGTGATTCATGATGAGTCTATATGTCCAAGTAATTATTTTGCTATGGTGGATAATATTTTAGAAGTTGAAGAGTCCTAAGAGGTCTCATTGTCTACTCATGTTAAGAATGAAGAGACCAAGCTCAAGGAGAAGACCAAGGTACTAATTGAGGCTAGCTCTAAGGTAATAATGGATCCAAATGAACATCATACTATTTTTTATCAAGTATCCTATAAATAACATAAATTTTTAGAGCCTAGTGATGAGGTTACAAGATGCAAGGAAGATTATATAGATGAAAAGGTATGTCATAAATCTATGTTGTCTCCATGTATTGTCAATCTAATCATAGAAAAGAAGGAGAATGTTGTAGTGGATGAGCATGTTACTTGTCTTAAACATAAGAAGAATAAGAATAATAATTATAAACATCAGATGACCAAGGAGGAGAAGGAATAGGAGGAGTTGTGGGTAACTCCTAATTTAAAAATGTTCTAGGACATTATGAAATAGGGTGTCTCTACTTATGCTTCTTAGGAGACATATTTCTTATAGAAAATCAAGTTTGTGTACTCAAGATCATAGTTATAAATTGTAAAGATACTTGTGTTGATCTTAAAATTTCATTGGTTAAGGAGAAGCAACAAGTTCATGAGTTTACTCTAGAGGATTATGAAGCAGTTGTAGTACAGGGTCAAAATGCATGGTTCTAGGTAGCTTAATGAGATTTATGGAATGTCAAGAAGATTTTAGTGCTCAAAAAGATCTATACACTTATTTATGATGTGATCTAGGTGCTTTAGGGGTCAAAAGGTATGTTGAAGTCAAATTAGAGATTTTTGTTTGCTCTTTGGTTTCCAAATTTGTGCTTAAGAGTATGCAGGTCCTAAAATGGGTTATAAGAAGTCAACATTCCCAATAGTATGGAATCTCAAAACTTGGTCCAAAAGTGTGTGATGGTTTTCTCCATGTGTGCAAGAAGTTTCAAGAGTGTGCATTGACCAGAAAGGGATTTCTTAACTCTATTTGTTTTAAGATTCTAAGGTTTTAGGCTCTCCTCGAAAATTGGTTTTCCTTATGATTTAAGGTTTAAGGCTTCTTAATATATTGAATGGGAAAAATGGGTTATCAAATCATGATTCATAGAGATTTTAAGGTTTTTGGTTTTCAAATGATTCATGTTTTTGTTAAGATGGAGGCCTAGTTAGCAAGTTGGTTTGTGAAAGAAGTATATTAAAGAGGATGAGACAGTTTTTTTAATTTTTTTTTCTTTAGGGGTCATATGAGAGTTCTCTAGATATGAATTTTTAGGTCTTGAATTTGTGTCTACAAAAATTTGTGAACTTTGCAAGTTCCAGGTAGGGCTACAAGGAGACTAGACATGCCTAGTAAGAAGAGTGTTTTTTATCATTATTTCCAAAAGAGAAAGGAATGATTATTTCAATGTGAGTTCCCAAGTTGGTTACATGGCATGAATTTCTTATTAGTGGTCCTTATGATAGCTTGATATGGAAGGCTAGTAAGCCTATATGGTCATTTTTCATGGTATATAGAGTTCTAAAGATGCTTAAGTGATGCAATTACTCAGAGATATTAGGGGGATTACCTCTCAGATGTGTCTTGAATATTTTTAATAGATTAAAGTTCATGGTTGAGAATTAAAATGTGGTATGCATAGAGTTAAGGGCAGCTAACTCAGGTAGCTTGAATAGCTAGAGGATCTTTACATGATGTAAGGGGAAGCATATGTGAGATTCTTCAATCATATTAAAGATGTGGTGATATCTATTATAGATGATATTTCAATAAGGCTGGTATGATGACTTGATCAAACCTAGTCAAAATTGTGTGTTCTTTATTCATTGGTTGCAGTGTTTGGTTGAAGAGAGTTTTGGCATGAAGTAAGATGTTATTGTCAAGAGAAGAAGAGGTAGGCTCAAAGTAAGGGGGAGTTTGTATCATATTTCTACGGTGTTCCTCTCCTATTTTATGCTATTCTTATGTCGTAGAGATTAATTGGTGCCCACTTTTTCATTATGTCAAAAGGGGATAAAGTTCATATTGTGGAGTGCTTAAAGAAAGAGAAAGAAGGTGAGTTATATGATGTGTGTTGACATCAATGACAAAGGGGGATAATGTTGGATAGTTGTTAATGATTTCATTGTGAAGTCATGAAGGTGTCCTAGTGAGTGGATGAATTAATTTTATATCTTAAGTAATAATGTTAAATTGTGCTAAGTGACAATGACAAAGTGTGAAATATACTTGTCTTAGTGTGCTTGAAGTTGGCTTAGTTGATCTTCAGTCTTGGCATGGTTAGAGATGTTCAAGGATGAGAATGGTGATTTGAGGTTATGAAATAAGGTCCCTAAAATGTTTCCTATGTTTTGGGTACTTGTGTTCATGAGTGGAATTCATTTGGTAGTCCATAGGTTTTATTTATACCTTTTGGGTTCAGTAGCAAAAAATATGAGTGGCAGTTTGTTGATGTCACCATTACCATGTGTGGATGAGTCAAGGGGAATTGCTCATATGGTTATGATCACATTTTCACCTAATTTCTATGAATAAATTATTAATTATATCAATGAATTGAAGCCAAAGATCCGTGTGTGAAAAGTTGGGATCTCAGGCATTTTGATAGTGTTTTCCCATACTTAGCCAAATTTGCAATGTGGCAAGAAGAACCAAGTAAGCATATTGATGAAGTTATATCTCACACATGTTGAGATTTCAAGAGAAGGTGATTATCTAGGTTTGTTTAGCTTTATGCTTAGTTGATTTTCACTAACTTTTAGATCAAGCATTAAAGCATGTCAAAATATATGCATGTGCAAAGTTGGCCTTCCAGACATGTTCTTGACATAGTTGGCTCTATGAACAGATAAATCTAAGTGATTATTTTATTTTAATTATATCTCACATTTGTGAGGATTTTAGGAGTAGATTGACACATGGTTATATTTTCCTATGTGAGGAGATTATATGGTCTAAATTTTAGAATATGCACTTGAGTGAATCAAAAGATATCAAGGTGCAAAGTTGGCCTTCTAGGAAGATAACAAATGGTCCCCATAGTCATTTTTTCACAATGTTAAATATCAAGACCAGATAGAGATATAATGGTGCGTAATAGCTCATATAATTAGATATATGGTGCATAAAAAGTCAAATAGGTCAAAGTTTTGTTGGTTAATAGAGATAAATATTATCTTCTTATAAGATCCAATGGTGTACAAGCATTCATATAAATCAATATCAATGGTGTATGCTGATTCAAATGAAGATAAGTGTTCAATGTTTAATGCTAAGAAGAGATAAAGATAAAGATTATTCTAAGGATCAATGATGAGTAAGTGTTCATACTAATCAATATCAATGGTTCACATTAAATTTAATAGGTCAAACTGACATTTGTCTAGCATTGTTAAATACTAAACTACGTGTAGAAGATTGATGGTGCACATTGAGTCAAAGTTACCAAATTACATGAGATGAGGTTACCTATTTGAAGTTTAACATTTGAGCATTAGAAATCTATACCTTAAAGTTTGAATAATATCGATGGTGTAAGATTAATCTAAAGACGTGAGAGCATGAGGTGTGAGCATATTATCCAAAGTTTAATTGAGATAGTTTGCATTTGAATATTTGAATTTATGAAGGAAAGACCAACGTCTAGTTTTGGGCCATAAATTTTGATCTATGTAGAATTTAACCATAGTATAAAATGAAATTTTGTAAAGTAATCCAATGTGAATCTATAAATATAAAGTTGAAGGTATGATTTTATGTACAGACAAAGATATCGAGCTCCAAATTTGACTATGTGATCGACTATGTTCTACAAGTAACCCAAGAAGGGAAATTAAGTTTGTTCTGATGTTGTTTCAATGTTTAATTATGAATTATATATTGTATATTGGATCAAATTTAGACTCCATAAGGATTATTTGTGTGCATTATGAATTTTTGAGCAATCATATGTAGTATGAACAAAGATTTAGAAGTCAACTATGTGTTCATTTATGGTGACTGTGTGTGTTGATGGCATAAAATTGTGCTAGATCTTAGCCAATCAACAATGGGAAGTTTCAAGCTATGGGACAATGCGGCTTGAAACAACCTCTAGGTTTTAAAGAAGCTGGTCTCTTCTATTTTATAGGGGTTGGGGAAAAGGGATAGGAGACTAAACAGAAACGCAAAATGCAGGAATTAAAACCTAACTATGACGATGTGCCTGAGTGTAATCCTAATCCTAACTTGAGCACAGAGTGACTATTATAGGATTCTATTACATTTAAGAGTAGATAAGTGCATGATCAATGTAAAATATTGGAATAACAAAAATAGAGGCTCACAACAGGGGAGTCTTTTGTTGAGATACAGGAATTGTCAATAAAGGCATAGTGTTATATCTTCTTAATAGAATCCTCTAATCACATAAGAGGCATAGAAGTCATGCACAATTATGTATAACTTCAGACTCTAGAAAATGAGACAAAAGCAAATAACATTTCCAATCACAACACTAGAAAATCTACAGCATAAACTACTTTGTAATTGACACAGATAACATCAACAAGGGCATAGTATTCAATTTTCTTATTGAATCTTCCAGTCATACAAAAGATGCAGAAACACACATAGTCATATAAACCTTTCAACTCAGGAAAATGGAACAAAAGCAAATGATATTATTGGTCAAAATTTTGAAAAGTCTAGAACTATAGAATTCCCCCCTTCCTTTTTACAATTCTCCCTCTTTTATAGCCTCAAATCACTCCCTTCATCATCCCCTTTCCCATGCAATCTTCTCCATCCTTCACTCATAGAGGACAAACAATTGGTGCCTTCAATGTTGTGGGTGGCTCCAAAAATCTACCTAATGAACTATTTCATCTACTCGAATTAACTCCAGCTGATTTTCCCTCCATTTCACTTTGTAGCAATAGATACACAAAACACTCTGTTATGTTTGAAATGGGAGAGGACACTTAGTCAATTTTTTGAAAATCCTCTTGATCACCTAGAAGGCACCGAAAAATAACACTTGGTGCTTTTTGCCTGATTCATTGAAGACACACGGCTCTCTCCACTTTTCTTGGGCTGTAGTAAGCAAGTAACTCAGAGAGTGACACTTGGTAGCATCCGCTACTTTATGGCACTTGAGAAAAATGAAAAGATGCCTTTATGCATTGAACAAAAGCATTGGACCCAGGTGTTGAACCAAAGTTCCTCGAATGTCGACACATGGTGACCTCTGAGCTTCTTCAAAAGGTATTATAGGGCCTTCGCTATTTCCACCTGGCGCTTTTTGCTCTCTATATTTCTTAGCTCATTAGAAGTCTTTGTCAAAATAGGAAACACGGGTGCCTCTTATGATACGTGGATGCTGACATGTGGTGCATCCCATGGTTCTCTAGAAGGCTATAATGAGGTCCTCAAAAGTCACCAGCTATCCATCTTTGTCTCCCAGAGGCTGACACATGGCCGCTTCTGCTTGAATCCAATACTTAGGCCAAAATTGAAATGAAAATAACAAGAGAGGCAAAAAGGGACCGTACTCTGAGGATGACACTTGGCAGCTTCCACTACACTTCAACACTTAGGCAAAAACTAACCTATCCTCTGCTCCAAAACTCTACGGCTTCACTCAAAGTGTGCAGGAACCATAATTGCAGTGCTCGACTTAAAATTTAAAAGCAATGTAGAGTAAAAATTTACTCTATAGTTACTAACGACCCTCAGGACTTTTGAGCCTGCTCAAAAAGAAACTCCACCTCTCACTCGATAAAAATTGTGAAAATTATAGCTTCAAAAAGCCATCAACAAATGTTTAAAACACTTATTAAAAGCAAACCATGAAAACAATGGGAAATAATGTGAAGAAGGGAAACTATTTAACTATAATATGTGAGAGGCCCAAGTCAATTGAAAAGTTTCAAATAGATCCTGTTTACAAGAATTTCTTCAGGTTCTCCCTCCATTGATTCTAACTCAAAAGAATTTTCTTGCTTGCATGCGTGAATCCTATACAGACCAGTCCATAATGCTTTGAATTTGGTATGCTGACCCAGTTTGGCAGCCCTTGCATCCCATTTCAGAACAATCGATCCTACTTAAAAATTAGGATTCGAAGCCCTTTTATCAAAGCAAGCCTTAACCATTCCTTGATGCTTGATCATGGAATCATGGGCTGCATCTCTCTTTTCTTGAAATTCCAAAAGTTTTGTGAGTTTGACTTGCATGGGGCCATTTTCTTCGATCCCGATTTGCTTGATCAGCTAAAGAGTAGGGATTTCCAAACTTAGGGGAATCACAGTAGACTTTCCATACACCAATTCATATGGAGACATTTTGATCACCTACTTGGATGTGATCCTATCAGCCCATAGTGCTAGATTAAGCACTTTGTGCTACTCTTTGTGATGATCCACCCCCACTCTTTTGATGAGTCTTATTAGGTTCTTGTTGGTTGACTCTGCCAGACCATTACCTTGAGGGTAATAGTTAGATGAGGTTTTTAGATATATTCCATGTCTCAAGGCAAAGTTAGATACCTTAAACCCCAAGAATGCTTTAGAATTATTTGAAATGATGGTGCGAGGATCCCCAAAGCAAGTAGTGATACCTCCTAGAAAATCTAGGATCACATTCTCTTTTGCTTCCTTAAGTGGGACTGCCTCGGTCCATCTAGTGAAATAGTCCGTAGCAGTTAATATCCATTTGTGACCCATGCTGGACACTAGATTTATCATCCTAATGAATTCAAGACCCCACTGGGTAAAAGGTTCATCCACAATTATTAGACTAAGGGGCATGGCTGCATTCCTCTGCATCCCCATATAATACTGGCAGGATTGACATTTTCTAACCAGCTGATAACAATCTAGAAATAAACTAGGCCAGAAATATCCTACCTCACTTATCTTTATGGCTGAGGTCTTTGTAGAAAAATGTCCTCCTGATGTTCCATAATGCATTTTGTGTAGTATCCTTTTAGCTTCAGCCTATTCTACACATCTTAACAATTTCCCATCATAATTTCTTCTAAAAAGGACTTATTCAATTAAGACAAAATGAACTCCCTGTCTCCTGTAATACCTCCTCTTGTTTCAAGGGAGTTCTCTCAAATAAACCCCATTTTTCATGAATTGAATCCTATTGGTGACCCAAGATTTTGGATCAAACTCTTGTAACTTAAGCACCATCTCTGGCTCTCCTTCTGAATTTGCTTCCTCAGGTAGCATCTTTTCTAGCTCTTGGGTTATATATTGGCACAGACCCCTGCCACTCACCAGCTTGGTGGGTCTGACCTCCACATCATATTCAAGGATCTTAGTGATCCAATTGGATATTTTCTTTGAAATCTCCCCCTCCATGATGTATTCCCTAACACTTGGGTGAGCCACAAGTATCAAAATTTTGTTCCCTGAGATCAGATGCCTAAATTTCTTGAGGGCTTTCACCATGGCATAGGCTTGTCTTTCCACAAAATTATACCTAGTCTCATAATATCTGAGAGTTCTTGAGAAAAAGGCTATTGGGTGCTCCCCCTCTATCCTATCGTTCTTTTGAGTCAGGATAGCAGCAATACTTGACTCCCCTCCATAGACATACATTACAAAGGGCATGCAAAAATCTGGGTTCTTGAGCACTGGGGCTACTAAGATAGCCTTCTTGACCCCCTCAAAAGCTTTCCTTCCTTCTATAGTCCATTGGAAGACCGGATCCTTTTTAAGTAAGAGTGTCATTGGCCTATCCAAGCCTACAAAATTAGATATGAATTTACTAACAAAATTGATCTTTCTCAAAAAGGACTAGACTACCTTTTTATTAGCTGGGAGAGGTAGGTCCATTATAGTTGTGATCCTCTCAGGATCTATAGAAACCCCTTCCTTGGATACTATGTGCCCCAATAGTTTACCCTGAGGCATATCAAAAATACACTTCTTGGGATTCAAAGATATCTCGAAATCTTGACATTTCTTGAAGACAGAGTCTAAATGATCAAAATGATCATGAGCATTTTTTGAGAAAATAGTGAGGTCATCTAGATAGACCAGGATGACCTTGTTTATAAGTTCACCAAAGGCTATATCCATAGCTTGTTGAAAGGTGGCTCCTGCATTTGATAATCTGAATGGCATCTTCACGTAGGAAAATGTCCCCCATTTGGTAGTGAAAGTAGTTTTATACTGGTCTTCCTCAGCTAGCCAAATCTGATTATACCTAGAGAAACCATCAAGTAAAGAAAACCTATCTGATCTAGCCATAGTTTGCAGAATTTGTTCCATGGAGGGTAAGGGATAGTGTTCTTTTAGAGACACTCTATTTAGATCTCTGAAATCTACACATAGTCTTACATCTCCATTCTTTTTTCTAACTGGGACTAGATTTGATACCCAAGTTGAGTGCTCGATTGGAAATATTATTTTTGAATCTAAAAGCTTCTACAACTCATCTACCATTAGAGGCTCAATCCTTGGATTTACTGGCCTCTATTTCTACCTGATGGGTTTGGATCCTTCAATCAACTCTATTGTGTGCTGGATAACATCCTTGTTGTATCCATGAAGATCTTCATAGCTCCAAGCTATGACTATGTCATATCTCTAACACAATTCAATTAATTTTTCCTTTTATTTCTGAGTTGTGGAGTTCCCAACCTTTAGCTTCTTCTCATCACTCACCTCCACTTCAGAATATTCTACCTTATCTACCTAGAACCTTTTCTTTCCCAGGCTTACATCTTCTGGGTCGAACAAATTTTTGAAGGTGATCAATCCTTTAGGGAGCTTATTGGTCCTTAATTGAATAATTTGATCACCATATGCATCTTCAATTTTAGTTTGCAACTAATCCACAAACTCATCTGATTGTTGTAAGAAAGTGACTACCTGAGCATCATTTTCAAACACTTGCCAATTTTCAGCATTGTCTGGGATGGTTGGCCTCACTATAACTTTTACTGACTCATTGTTAACCAATAGGCCAGTTGCTGGGTTAAACTGTGAGCCAATTTGAGCCATCCTATTAGCCTCAATGTTTTGACTTCTAGGGATTATTTCAATGTTGAAGGCATCAAATTCTTCTATTGAATCCCAAATCCTAGGCCTGTAGGACCTCATTCTCACATTCTTGGCTGTTGCCTTTTCCCATATTTGCTTCACTACTAGTTCTGAATCTCTTTTTACTTTTAGATTATTTATTCCCTTTTTCTAGGCTAACAAGAGCCCATGTACTAAAGATTCATATTTTGCATCATTATTAGTGCAAGTAAATTGGAATTGGATAGCCCTTAAAATTTTATCACCATTTGGAGCAATAAGACAAATTCCTGCTCTAGCACCATGTTTACTTCTAGCCCCATCAAAATTTAAAGTCTAGACCTCTGAATCTTGAGCAATAGGTGCCTCTTCTCTTATAACATTTTGGATCACCTGATCCTTAGCAAAAATGACATATGTGCCTAAACCAGTAGAGTCATAGTTCTCATACGGGTCGCTATGCATCATGGCCAACAACTGGTTATTTTCTTCTTCTTGATCATGCTCAGTCCATTCTCCTAGTTCTTTGACAAAATTTCTTTCTTCTTTATTCATCATGGCATGATCTACTTCTAATCTTGTTATTGGTTCATTGGTGATGTGGTCTTTGGACAGTGGTTTAGATAGAATTTTCATCTTTAAACCATACCTGGTTCTTAGAATGAGGTGAGACCAGTCAAGAGACATATACCCCCTTATTTTTGTTGTAAAGTCTCTAGATAAACATAAACCAAAGATGGGAGGGATATCTATGACAACTATATCTTGGTTAACAATTATATTGGGACATGTGTATAATTATAGGGGAGTTGTTTGATTCTCCCTATGGTTTGCACTATTTTTCCATCTAACTACATAACTCCCTTTGCAAGGGGTTCATATTTTATTTCTAAGGCATCAGCTATTTGCGTAGGCATCACAGTGGTACTAGCTCTTGAATCTATCAATGTATTATGCAGGAGTTTCTTCCCAACTATCAGAGTTAAATATAAAGGCTCTGGCTTGGATTTACTTACTTGTACTACATTGTTCATGAAGGTTGTTGTCATTAGAGGAACCATATCTTTGAGCTTTTCTTTTCTAGTAGGCCCTTCCTTGGTAACAGCACCTTCAGGCACCCCTTTCCCTTGCAGAGCTTCTTGCAGTAGTGTCTTTTGTTCAAGAATTGCCAAAATATCCCATATCGACACTTATGCCAGAGTTTTCTTTAATTGGTCCACAATATTGATCGGTCCCAAAGACTGAGTTTTTTGGTAATAGGGATACCTCGTTCTTTCTTGAATCTGGGTAGGAATCCCTTGATCTTGCACAAGCTGAGACACTTCCTATCTAAGAGCAACATTCCCTTGCCCCTGAGATGGAGGATTATTCTTGACTTGACCACTTACAAACTCAGGCTACTCCACCATTCTCCTCTTTGATCTAGTGTAATAATTAGATTGTACTACTGGCCTTTGGGAGGCAGATGCTTCATTCAAGGAAATTGCTTCTTCATCCTCAACCCATGAGAACAAAGCATGTTCTAGGGCTATTTCTTCCTCTTGCTGCAAGGACATTCCCTGCATCTGAGCCACTAGTATTGAATTTTGCATGCTGGGAGATTGGTAGGCTTGACTGCTACTGGTAGTGGCAAACTGACCATCCATTCTTCTGTGCTCGGCCACTCTTTGTTATAGATTGCCTCTAGGACAATCTCTAGGTGTGTGAGCATCATTGCAAGGGAAAAACCAAGCATTAGTATCATCCACGTAATTGTTTTGGCTTGGAACCATTTCCCTATTTGAGTTGGGAGGAATGGTCTGTGAGGGTGTGGGAACAACAACTAACTGATTTGTTGGTTGATTATTAGTTTGCCTTGGAGGGCCTTGATACTAGTTTGGCTGGGATGAAAACCTATTCCCTTGATAGCCTTGATAAGAAGGCTTAGGGAAAGTGTTATGTTGCCTCTTCATATTAATTAGCTCATTAGAGAATGTCAGCATACTTTTGATATCATTCATCTCAGATGACTGAGCAGGGACCAGTTGCTTCACAGATGATGAAGGGTAAGTATACATAGACACAGGGGGGCTTACAGCTTTAGGAACCTCTTGAGGTAAAGGGCCAGGAGATTTTTGGGAACATAGGCATGGGAGGCCTCAGAGGTAACTTTCTATCATCAATTAAATGATTTTTAGTTTTAACTGCAAGGTCATAAGCTGCTAGCAAAGTGTGCCCTCCCAGCGACTGAATCATAATAGATATATCTAAATTTAAAGCTTTGAGATAGAATACTATGGCCATACCAGGGGGTGGCTTAGCTGTAATAGGGATTCTATCCCAAGTTTTCTAGAATCTAGAGTTGAAGTCAATCATGTCTTCTTGTGGTCCCCTTTGAATGGTGATCAACTACTGTAATAAAGAGGACTTATCACCCTTTTCTACAAATCTTTCAAAAAATAGATCTCCAAGATGGTCCCATGTAGAAATGGTATTTGGGGTCAAGGACTGATACCATTCTAAAGCCTTCCCTTTGAATGAGGCTACTAAAAACCTTAGGGCCACATTTTTCTCTATGACACCATGTATGACACAGACATCTAATACATCTTGAAGATGTTCTATAGGTGTTTTTGAGTCTTGCCCACTAAATTTGGGCAGAGCCTTTAGAGCATTTCCTGGAATAGGGTCCCAAATAGCTAGTGGTGTTGGGAGGATTAAGGGGCTACCAATGTTCCAGCTCACATAATTTCTTGGAGGGACGTTGGCTCCCATGTTTGGTACTAGTAGAAACTGGTTAGCTCTTCTTCTTGGACTAACTACTAGAGGTGGCAAAAGAATACATGGATTTGTAGCAGATTGTGATCTAGTGACTGGTCCACAGCTCTGACTCCTCATAGCTCTCTGGTTCATGCAATATTGTCAAGAACTTCAAGACTTGTCCCACCGGGTGTGCTAGAAACTATTGATGGCATAAAATTGCACTAGATCTTAGCCAATCAACAATGGGAAGTTTCAAGTTGTGGGACAATGTGGCTTGAAACAACCTCTAGGTTTTAAGGAAGCTGGTCTCTTCTATTTTATAGGGGTTGGGGAAAAGGGATAGGAGACTAAATAAAAATGTAAAATGTAGGAATTAAAACCTAACTATGGTGATGTGCCTGAGTGTAATCCTAATCCTAACCTATGCACAGAGTGACTATTATAGGATTCTATTACATTTAAGAGCAAACAAGTGCATGATCAATGTAAAAGATTGGAATAACAGAAACGGAGGCTCACAATAGGGGAGTCTTTTGCTAAGATATAGGAATTGTCAACAAAAGCATAGTGTTCCATCTTCTTAATAGAATCCTCCAATCACATAAGAGGCACAAAAGTCATGCATAGTTATGTAGAACTTTGGACTCCAGAAAATGAGACAAAAGCAAATAACATTTCCAATCACAACACTAGAAAATCTACAGCATAAACTACTTTGTAATTGACACAGATAACATCAACAAGGGCATAGTATTCAATTTTCTTATTGAATCTTCTAGTCATACAAAATATGAAGAAACACACACAGTCATATAAACCTTTCAACTCAAGAAAATGGAACAAAAGCAAATGATATTATTGGTTAAAATTCTAAAAAGTCCAAAACTATAGAATTCCCCCCCTTCCTTTTTATAATTCTCCCTCTTTTATAGCCTCAGATCACTCCCTTCATCATCCCCCTTCCCACGCAATCTTCTCCATCCTTCGCTCATAGGGGACAAATAGTTGTCACCTTCAATGCTATGGGTGGCTCCAAAAATCTACCTGATCAACTATTTCATCTACTCGAATTAACTCCAACCGATTTTCCCTCCATTTTGCTTTATGGCAACAGATACATAGAATACTCTGTTATGTTTGAAATGGGAGAGGGCACTTAGTCAATTTTCTAAAAATCCTCTTGATCACCTAGAAGGCACCAAAAATGACACTTGGCACTTTTTGCTTGATTCATTAGACACACAGCTCTCTCTGCTTTTCTTGGGCTATAGTAAGCAAGGAACTCAGAGAGTGACACTTGGCAACATCCGCTACTTTATGACACTTGAGCAAAATGAAATGACACCTTTATGATTTGAATGAAAGCATTGGAGCCAAGTGTTGAACCAAAATTCCTTGGATTTTGACACGTGGTGACCTCTGAGCTTCTTCAAAAGGTAGTTTAAGGCCTCCACTATTTCCACCTGGCACTTTCCACTCTCTCTATTGCTTAGCTCATTAGAAGTCTTTGTCAAAATAGGAAACACAGGCGCCTCTTATGATATGTGGATGCTAACACTTGGTGCATTCTATGGTTCTCTAGAAGGCTACAATGAGGTCCTCAAAAGTCGCTAGCTGTCCATCTTCATCTCTCAGAGTCTGACACGTGGCCGCTTCCACTTGAATCCAATACTTAGGCCAAAATTGAAATGAAAATAACAAGAGAGGCAAAAAGGGACCATACTTTGAGGACGACACTTGGTAGCTTCCATTGCACTTCAACACTTAGGCAAAAACAAACCCATCCTCTGCTCTAAAACTCTGTGGCTTCACTCAAAGTGCACAGGAACCAAAATTGTAGTGCTCGACTTAAAATTTGAAAGCAACATAGAGTAAAAATTTACTCTACATTGTGCATAGAATGTTGTTTGAGTGAATTATGCTTAATCAAAATGGTATTGTGATGGTTTTTAGCACTTAAGGAGGACCTATAGGTCATGTGGAATGGTTCCATGCATTTTTAAATGGTCATATGTTCTTTTTTTACTCAAAGAAGTGTCAAAGAGTTGAATGGGTATCCATAGGACCTAAAAGTGATGTAGGTCTATTTGAAAGTATGGTGTGCTTAAGTGTGACCCATGTAAGATGCCTTAAGAGTGAAGGAATGTATTATGGCTGAAAATTAAATATTTTGATATTTTTAATTCATTATTTCTCTATAAATGGTGAAACCAAATGTGTTTGTTTCTAAATCTATGAGATATAAGAGAAGACTTGTGCAAGGTGTATGTGAGAGTTATGAAGAAAAAGAGAGGTAGAGTGCCTAGTTAATAATAAGAGTAGATTGATGACTATGTGTATTACCTATAGGTAATATTCCTAATTTCATAAAAGTTCTCTTACATTTTGATGATATGTGAAGAGGTCTGAGCGTGCATATGAGGATAGTTTGAGTGAAGAAAGAGAGAGATTGTGATTTGCCTATGTGAGAGGCCTATATGAGATAAAGAGGGAATTTGTGTAGGGGTTAGAAAATAGAGATCCATCATTAGGATTTCAAGACATTAGTTATAAGGTGTAGGTGTTCAAATGAGGGTCTAAAGGACTTGACATTCCTTAGGGGTAGTTATTCCTTGTGAAATAAGTGTTTCACTAAAGGCCTTTGGTCTAAAGGAGTTAACTAGTCTCTTATTTGTAATTTATTATAGGATAAGTAGTCTATGTTTTAGGCTTGAGAGTGGGTTTTATTCCCCATGAGTGTTTCCCATAGGAACTATGTGTTATATGTTTTATCTTATGTATGTGGTGAATGAATGAGATCTCTTGTTAATATTGCTTTATCAAGTTGATATATGTTATTTGTCTAATAGTTTGAAAGGATTAGAATTGAAAGTAAAATATCTAGGCTCACTAATTCACCCCCCCCCCTTCTTAGTGATTATACCTCTAATAATTGGTATTATATTATGTCATTTGGTAAAGGCTTGAAAACTTGAAAGTGATCCAAGGTACAATATGGGTAGTCATCAAGGAAGTTTATCTACTAAGCAATCACCGATGTTTAATGGATCTAATTATGATTTTAGAGTACAAGGATGAGGACATACATTACATCCCTAGGGTTTGATGTATGGAAATATATTATGGATGGTTTTGTTGTTCTTATTATTCCCCCATCTAGTGTTGCAGACAAGAAGTTGTTTGAGAATAATTCCAAGGCAACAAATGCTATTACTTGTGGTCTTTCAGATACTAAATACACCAAGGTAATCCATTATAAATTTGATAAAGAAATATGGGACAAAATTTAGATCATTTATGAAGGATATTAAAAGGTCAAGATTTCTAAGTTGTAGACTCATAGAAGGCAATTTTAAAGTCTCAAGATGAATGAAGAAGATTTTGTGGCATCCTTTCTATAGAAATTTGATGAGATTATGAACATCATCATAGGTCTTAGAGAGAACCTTAAAGATACTATTATTGTTCAAAAGGTATTAAGGTCTCTACCTCCAAGTTTGATCTGAAAGTATCTGTTATAGAAGAAAGTTATGATCTTACTCAGTTGAAGATGGATCAATTGCATGGCGACCGTTATTGCCTATGAGATGAGAAAGAATGATGATATACCACTAAAGAAGGAAAAATCATTTAAGATAGAGATGAATCCAAAGAAGAAGTTCCAAGGTAAGAAACCCAAAGAGTATGAACTAATTGCTTTGATTTCAAAGAAATTGAGAACAAGTTCAGGCAAGTATAAAGGTAAACCACCCCTCAAATAATTCAATTATGGTGAGATAGGACATTTTAATAGTAATTTCCCTCATAAGTATAATAACGATGATGATTAAGAGCATGATCAAGGTCATGATGATGGTAAGAGATCATTTAGGTATGATAAAAGCAAAAGGGGATTTAGAAGGTTCGACAATAAGAAGATGTACTTCAAGGACAAGAAGAGTCTCTACACCAAAGAATATTCCATCTTATCAAATGAGAGTGAAGTTAGTGACTCAAAGTATGATCATGAATATGATGGTTTTATTGAAGATGAATATTTGTTCATGGTTGAGGAAGGTAGTTGCTCACATCAAAAGGAGTTTATTTGGAGTATTTCAGATGATGATGAAGATGAAGTGGACTATGAGACTAAATTGATGAATGTGATTTAAGAACTGAATATTAAACATAAGATTAATAATATGATGAAATCTAAACTCAAGGACTATGAGAAGTAATTTAGTGTGTTTGAGGTAATATTGGTTGAAGACTCTAGAGAACATGAAGGTGTTATCATGTTTCTTAATTGTAAGTTGGAACCTAAGTCTACAATTCTAAGAGCCAAAGAATAACAATTATCAAGGTATGCTTTTGATATTGTGTCTTTGAAAGATGATTTAGAGAATTCTACAATCAAGGTAAAATCATTTACCAAGTTTGATAAAATTTATAATGATCTGGATGATCTCCTAAAGAATCAAAAATTAGATAGTGACAAATCTAGATTGGGTTTTAATGAATATCCCAAAGTATCTTCTCAATTTGACATGCATGTTAGTGAGAGAAATTTGGATCAGCGTTTTAATACAAATCATCAAACAAGGAATGAAGGTGTTGGTAGAATGAAGACAAATCAGATCAAGCAATCAAATGTTATGAGGTATGTGAATTTCAATGGTTAATATTATACTTGTAATTAGTTTGGACATTGAGATAGATAATAGAGAACACTTACTAAGAATGAGTTTTTATGGAACTATGATGGGATTCATCAGTTAAAATGTGTGATCAAGGTTAAGTGATTCAACTATCTTAATGAAGGATGCTTTGCTAAGTATTATCCAAATAAGGAAAGGCAAGGTAAGACTTCTTCAAAAATAGTAGTTTGTTTTATTTGTCATGACATTAGACACATTAATATTTTTTTTCCAAACAAGGTAAGACAATTTGAGTTTCCATCAAGGAGTATGGTTTGCTACAATTATGAATAGAGAGGTCACATTTTTAGGTTCTGTAAGAAAAGGTTGTTAAGTCAAAATAAGTTCAATCAAGCTCCAATAGTGCAAGGAAAAAGGCAAGTTATCTCATAGAAACCAAAGGTGAGTCATGATGAGTTTGCATGTCCAAATAATCTATTTATTATGGTGGAGAATGATTTAAAATTTGAAGAGTCCTAAGAGGTCTCATTATCTACTCATGTTGAGAATGAAGAGACTAAGCTCAAGGAGAAGACCAAAGTACTAGTTGAGGCTAGTTTTGAGGTAAGTATGGTTCCAAGTGAACATCTTGCTATTTTTGGTCAAGTATAATACAAATAACATCAATTTTCAAAGCCTAGTGATGAGGTTCCAAGCTACAAGGAAGATTTTACATATGTAAAGGTATGTCATAAATCTATGTTGTCTCCATGTATTATCAATTCAATCATAAAATAGAAGGAGAATGTTATAGTGGATGATCATGTTACTTATATTAAGCCTAACGAGAAGAAGAATAAGAAATATAAGCATAAAATGACCAAGGAGGAGAAGAAATATGAGGATTTGTGGGTAATTCCTGGTTTCACATTGTTCTAAGATATTGTGAAATAGGGTGTCTCTACCTATGCTTTTTAGGAGACATATTTCTTATGGAGAATCAAGTTTGTGTGCTCAAGATCATAATGATAATCTATACATATAATTTTGTTGATCTTAAAAGGTCATTGGCTAAGGGGGAGAAACAAGTTCATGAGTTTGTTATTAAGGTTTGTGAAGGATCTAGAGTACAAGGTCAGAATAGGTGGTTCCAGGTGGCTTGATGAGATTGATGGAATGTCAAGAAGATTTTGGTGCTCAAAAATGTTTGTGCACTTATTTTTGATGTGCTTCTGGTGTTTTAGTGGTTTAAAGGTATGTTGAATTCAAATTTGATACTTTTGTTTGATCTTGAGTTTCCCAATTTGTGTTTAAGAGTATGTAGGTATTTAAATGAGTTATAGGAAGTCAAAGTTCCCAATGTTGTGAAAGCTCAAATCTTGGTCCAAAAGTGTGTGATGGTTGTCTCTAGGTTTGTAAGAAGTTTCAGGAGTATGTGTTGACTAGAAAAGGATTTATTGACTCTATTTGTTTTGAGATTATAAGGTTTTGGGCTTTGCTTGAAAAGTGGTTTGACTTATGAGTTGAGATCTGAGGATTCTCAATATATTTAATGGGCCAAATGGGTTGTCAAATCATGATTCATAGAGATTTGAAGGTTTGTCCTTTTCAAATGATTCATGATTTTGTCAAGATGGAGGCCTAATTAGTAAGTTGTTTTATGAAGGAATTATATTATAGAAGATCATTTATTTGTTTTAAATTGGTGTGTTTTACAGAGCATATGAGAGTACTTCATATATGAATTTTTAGGTCTTGAATTTATGTCTATACAAAGTTGTGAGCTCTACAAGTTCCATGTAGAGCTACAAGGAGACTAGAGAGGCTTAGTAAGAAGAAGACTAATTTTTTATCATTGTTTCCAAAAGATAAAGGCATGAGTATTTCAAGGTGAGTTCCCAAGTTGGTTATGTGGCATGAATTTTTATTGGTGGTCCTTGAGATAGCTTGATATAGAAGGCTAATAAGCCTATATGGTGGTTCTTCATGGTATATATAGATCTAAAGATGATCAAGTGATGAAATTACTTAGAGATATTAGAGTGAGTACCTCTCAGATGTTTCTTGAAGAATTCCATTAGATTGCAGTGCATGGTTGAGAAGTACAAGGTGGTATACATGGAGTTAGGGGGAGCTAACTCAAATAGCTTGAATGGCTTGAGGAGCTTTGCATGATGTAAGGAGAAGCATATGTGAGATGTTTTAGTCATATTGAAGATGTGATGATATCTACCAAAATGATATTTGAAGAAGGTTGGTATGATGGCTTGATCAAACCTAGTCATAATTTTGTTCTTTCTTCATTGGTTGTAGTGTTTGGTTGAAGAGAGTGTTGGCATGAAATAAGAGGTTATTGTCAAGATAAGAAGAGGTAGGCTCAAGGTAAGGGTAAGTTTGTATCATATTTATAATGTGTTAATCTCCTATTTAATGGTATTTTTAGGTCCTCAAGATCATTTGGTACCCACTTTGTCATTATGTCAAATGGGGAAAAAGTTCCTATTGTGGAGTGCTTAAAGAGAGAGAAGAAAGGTTAGTTGTATGATGTGTGTTCACACCAATGACAAAGGGGGATATTATTGGAGACTTGTCAATGATTTCATGGTGATGTCATGAATGTATCCTAGTGATTGGTTGAATTACTTTTATATCTTAAGTAATAATGACAAAGTGTGCTAAGTGACAATGACATAGTGTGCAATATGCTTATCCTAGTGTGCTTGAAGTTGGCTTGGTTGATATTCAATTTTAGCATGGTTAGAGATGTTTAGGGATGAATATGGTGATTTGAGGTTGTGAAATATGTCCCTAATATGTTTTATATGTTGTTATTATTACTTGTGTGTATGAGTGTAATTCATTTGGTAGTCCATAGGTTTCATCTAGACCTTTTGGGTCTAGTAGCAAAAAATATGAGTAGGCAATTTGCTAACATCACCATTGTCATGTGTGGATGAGTAAGGACTTGGTAATATGGTTGTGATCACATTTGTGCCTAGTTTTTATGTGAAAATTCTCAATTATATTGATGAAGCATAGCTAAAAATGTGTGTGTGTAAAGTTGGGCTCTCAGGTATTTTGATAGTGTTTTCCCATACTTAGCCAAATTTGCAATGTGGAAAGAATATCTAAGTAAGCATATTGATGAAGTTATATCTTGCATGTGTGGATGTTTCAAGAGATGGTGATAATATGGGTTTGTTCAATTTTGTTCTTAGTTGATATGCACTAACTTTTAGGTCAAGAATTAAAGCGTATCAAAAGATATACATGTGAAAAGTTAACCTTCTAGACATGTTCTTGACATAGTTGGCATTGTGAATAGATAAATCTGAGTGATCCTTTTAATGTCATTATATCTAAAATGTGTGATGGTTCTAGGAGAAGGTTGACACATGGTTGTATTCTCCTATGTAAGGAGATCATATGGTCCAAATTTTAGAATATGCACTTGAGAAAAGAAAAAGATATAGAGGTGCAAATTTGGCCTTCCAAGCAGATAAGCAATGGTCCCCAAATCATTTTTGCACAATGTTAAAGATTAGGACCATATAGAGATCTAATGGTGAGCATGAGTTCATATATCTATATATATGGTTCATATAAAGTCAAAGAGGTCAAAGTGTTCATTTGTTAATAGAGATAAATATCAAGCTTCTTCTAAGAGACAATGGTGCACAGGTATTCATACAGATCAAGATCAATGGTGCATGTTGATTTGAATGAGGATAAGTGTTCAATGTTAACGTTGAAAAGAGATAAATATCAAGCTTCTTACAAGTATAAATGATGATAAAGTGTTCATACTAATTGATATCAATTATGTTCATTAAATTCAAGAGGTTAAAGTGATAGCTATTTAGCATTGTTAAAGATCAAGCTACATACAGAAGATCGATGGTGCACATTGAGTCAAAGTTACCAGATTGCACAAGATGAGGTCAAAAATTTGAATTTTAACATTTAGGCATTATGAATCTATGAATTAAAAGTCAATTAATATTTATGGTGTGTGATCAATATAAATATATGATAACATGAGATGCAAGCATATTATCTAAATTTTAACTGTGACAGTTTGAATTTGAATATTTAAATTTTAGAATGAAATACTAGTGTCTAGTCTTGAGCCATAACTTTAGATCTATGAATAAATTAACCATGGTATAAAAATAAAATTTTTATAAGAATCAAATTTTAATTTTTAAATATAAATTATAAGGTTTAAATATATGTATAGACAAAGATATTAAGCTCCAAAGTTGACTGTGTGTTCGACTGTGTTCTGGAAGTAACTTGAGAAGGGTAATTGAGCTTGTTTTGTTGTTGTTTCAATGTTTAATTATGATTAGATATTAGATAATGTTGTATACTCCATAAGGATGATATTTTTGAATTATGAATGTTTGACTAATTGTATGCAATATGAATAAAGGTTTAGAAGTTGATTGTATGTTCATTCATAGTGATTGTTATGTACAGAATGTTATTTGAGTGAATTATGCTTAAGCAAAAGGGATACTAATGGTTGTTGGAACTTAAGGAGGAATTATATGTCATGTGTAATTGTTCTATTCATTTGTAAATATTCTTATGTTTTTTATTTTCTTAGAGATGTGTCAAAGATTCAAATGGGTCTCCATAGGATCTAAAAGTGACTTAGGCCTATTTGAAAGTATGTTGTGCTTAAGTGTGACCCATGTAAGATACCTTAAGAGTGAAGGAATGTATTGTGTTCAAAAAGGAAATATTTTGATCTTGTTAATTCATTATTTCTCTATAAATGGTGAAATCAAATGTGTTGGTTTTTAGACTTGTGATATATAAAAGAAAACTTATGCAAGGTGTATGTGAGAGTTGTGGAGCGAAGGAGAGGTAGAGTGCCCAATTTGATGAGTAGAGCATATTGATGACTATGTGTATGACCTATAGGTCATATTTTTGATGTCAAAAAATTTATTTTATAGTTTAAGGATATGCAAAGAGGTCTAAGTGTGCATATGAGGACAGTTTAAGTGAAGAAGGAGAGAGATTGTGGCATGCCTATGTGAGAGGCATGTATGAAATAGAGAGGGAATTTGTGTATGGGTTAAAAAATAGAGAGACATCATTAGGTGTTGAATACATTAGTTCTAAGGTGTATGTATTAAAATTATGGTCTAAATGACTTGATCTTCCTTAGGGGAAGTTGTTTTTTATGAAATAGGTGTTTCACTAAAGACATTTGGTCTAAAGGATTTGATCAAGGTTTTTTTCTCTAAAGGAGTTGACCAGTCTCTTATTTGTAATTTCTTATAGGATAAGTATTCCATGTTTTTCAAGCTTGATAATGGGTTTTATTCCCCATAAGGGCTTCCCATAATAATTATGTTATGTGTTTAATCTTGTGTATGTATTGAATGAATGAGTTCTCTTATTAATATTGCTTGATCAAGTTGATATATGTTGTTTGTCTAATAGTTTGAAAAGATTGGATTTGAAATTCAAATATTTGGGCTCATAGATTCATCCCCCACCTCTCAATGATTGTAACTCTAATACTTTAGTGAGACTAACAATCCATTATCAATTTTGAAAACATATCATCATCAATCTAGGCCAAATTTTACTATAAAATTTAAGCTAATTTCTCGTATTTTCCTTCAAGTTTTCCAAAATTGTTGTTTCCAGTATAGTAGCAAAATTATTTTGATTAGTAAAAATGATCTCGATATTGTTGATATCATGCATATGAATGGTGAAAACACTTTTTATTTTTATATTTATTTTATAGAATCTTCAAAAACACTCCTATTAATGGTAATATCATGAATTAAAACATCATAAATGTGTTGCACATTAGAAAAATCACCTTTCTAACTATGTTTGTACAGATCAGTAAAACTATTTTGCATAGAAACAAAAATTATCATGGTGTACAACACCAGAATCATGAATGTTCTAGCTAGCTATTTATTTGATAGAAACAACATAATCATAGTTCAATTTGGTAGAATCTCTCTTCATAGTATTAGTATTATGACTTGTAATAGCATGAATTTTGCTTTGTTATTTATGTCTCTATATTTCCTACATGAGAGAAATCATTTACCATAGTAGTGGAATTTTGATTTTCAATAGTGTAAATACTATATGTAGTAGCAGATTTGTTAATCTTAATGGCAAAAATGTAGTTTTCTATTTTTGTTTCCTACTGAACATTCTAATTGACTTTCAAAATGGCAAAATCACTATAAAAAAGAGTGAAATCAACCTGTAGAATGGTGAAAACAAATACAAAAACCTAAAACATTAAATTTTAAGACTTCATTCACTTTTCAAAGATCACATTTGATATTAGTAACTTATTTGATGCATATTTATGCTTGTTAAATACATGACTATTCAACCAAATACTCATAACATAATTTGGTGTTGTAATAACAACAAACACTTGAATTTGGTGTTTAAAATGAACTTGTTTGAATTTGATTTTGTGTTTGTGTCTTTATTTATGATAACTTGATGTGTGTATGCTCTTCCCTTGCCTAATTTTTGGGATCTTAGGTGATCAAAAAACTTGAGTTATATTTTTCCCTCTCAAAGAGATGTTATGTATGATCTCATATAGCTTGTTGTAGGACCTTAAGGATTAGAAATAACTTATCTTCCTTTTTTTCTTTTTGACTGTGTAAGTTGGACCTTGCTCCCAAACTGTGATACTTTAAGGTGTAGTGATTGGCATTTCATCCCCCATCATACATTACAACCCTATGTTCTAACACAGTATACAAATTGAGAGAATTTTTTGACATTAGCCAGGTGTTTGTGTGATTTAAGCATAATTGTGGAGGTAAGATGTTTTTATTTAATTCCACGCTTTAGAAATTTCTCTTAAAAATGATTTCTAGTGACACTCCACTAAAATATTACATCTAGAGTGGTCATACAAGAACTAGATCCTAGAGTGGTCACATATGAACTAGATCCTTTCATGAATCCCATTATCACCCTTTTACATGGACTTGGGCCCCACATACCATAAGGTATATAAGGGATTGTTATCACTTAGAAGTGCATCCTACTAAGAATGTATACATGTTCTCACTCCTATTGATCTAATGGAAACTCTCTAAGGTGTGTGACCTTATAATTGGAGAGAATATCTAGATAAAGATCTATTTCCCTTTGGTAAACTAACCTACTTCTATATAAGCTATCTAATTCTATGCTTTTTTGACTAGGAAAAGGGTAGAATGAGGTATGTTAAAGCTGAAAAATGGAAATGAAAATTAAAAATTAGGGTGATACACCAATATTAAATTCAATTATGCCTATACTTGATATAATTTTGAATTTAAACAACTTTCTCACACTCACTTCATCTTCATATAATGACCCTTGCATAAGTATTTCACACATAGGTCTTGACAAGCACTTACACTAGCTTGGGAGGAATGAATAATGATTGAATTCACTTCTAGATTAGGTATAAATCAGACTTATACACTTTATATGACCTTAAAAAGTGTTCATTTTTTGCATAAAGTTGATATATTCATACATAAACATATGAAAAATAGTCATTCACTAAGTTCTGTCAATGAATATTAAGAACACACTTCATGAATAGCTTGAAAATGAAAGAAAATTTAGGTTTTTATTAATTCAAAGGTGAGTTAGTACAAATTTTGACAAGTTTTAGTAAGATAAGAATAATAATATCATAATCCTTCTCCAAAATATAATACATATGGAATATAAGAAGAGAGATAAGACAATCAACGCCAAACTAAGAAAGAGTTCCACATGCTAGTCAAGTTAACTCCATTATAACTTCAACTCAAAATTAAACTCTGATTTTAATTCCACCAAATTCAAATGTAACATATTGTATTTTAAACCTTATTTATTTGAAAATTTTGTGCTAGGAGAGATATTTAGAGTTGACAATTCAAAGGTCTCTTCATATATCTTGAATCTTGAGTTAACTCCTTATGATCTTGCATGAATTTTTTATCTTCTTTAGTTAACTCTTTTTAGTTTTTCAATTATCTCCTCTTGGTATTTTATTCATATTAAATTATACTTCAGTTAACTTTACTTTCATCTTGAGTTTACTATATTTGTCTTGACTTCACACCTAGAGTTCAACTTGAGCCATCTTGCATGCATGTTTGGCCTCATGCATCTTCTAAAAATAATCCAAATGGGACCATAGTATAAGTGGGATGTATTGATATGTTTTATATTTATATATTGCCTAAAAATATGGCTCTAAACTTTACCAATACCTTAACTCCACTTATCCACATTTGCATGTTTTGGAACTCCACTTTTGTAGGCCTAATTGAAGGCTCTTTGAAGTTGGCTTATAGTTGCTAAAATTAGCCCAAAATAGGTCCAAAAAGTTAGATATATGAGATAATTTGGTTTTTTATTAATCAATTAAATATTTTTACTAATTTTTTATTTGATGATGACCAAATTATCCTTTCAAATTGCTTCTTCTTCCATATACCTATCTTGTGCAACTTTGACAAGCTTCTTGAATGGACTGTGATCAATAGAAAATTGATGTATAATCATAATTAAAATATATAAATAGAAAAAACATGATTTTAAAATAATCACCATGGTTTCACATACCTTAAAACAAAATTTTATCTCTAAATTCTATGTACAACTCACAAAAAAACATTTTATTCTCTCATGTGCTCTCTTATTCTCAAGAAACCCTGATTTGGATTATAGGGTCTAAAATGAGTTACATAAATAAAAAACAATCATATTATTTTATAATAGGTATATATTTTAATACCTTGAAAATTTTTAATAACTCCAAAACCCTTCACCAAACTCTCTAAGAAAAATTCACAAAAAAGTGCCTACTTATTGACCTAGGGATGACCTAGAGATATTTTTCAATGAGATGAGCCTATTTTGAATTGTTTTTAATTTAATTTTAATTAATTTATACCTTTAATTAAATTATACACACTATAAAATCAATATTTTTCATTGGAGGGACTGAAACATCCATTTCTAACTCCATTTGTGAGAAAAATTTGAAGAAACCTTCATTCCCTTCATGATCAGACCTGTATATTATAATTTTATATATTATAATATAAATTAAAGACTTTAAAAAAAAAAATTAAACATTCATATAAATAAAAAAATACCCCCATTTCAAATCTTAAGAGTTTTTATTTAATAAAACTTGAAATATGCACTTTTTGGTGTTGACTAGCTTGTCCAATTTCATTTTTGAACACCTGTAGATTTGTGTTTTAGTATTTTAGTGAATTTTATGAGGCATAAATTTATAATTATTTTTTAATTATTAATTTTAATAACCCATATTATCATTCCAATATTTTATGTTCTCAACCAATCACTTCAAAATTATTTTTCTAAGTATCTCTCTTGCTTGCTTAAAACCTTGATGCTTGTACCTTTTCCTTTATCCATTATTTTTTGATTTATTAATATGTATAAATGTATTATATTCCACATAATAAATCACACCACCTTTATTTTTCAACAAACAACTTAAAAATGTAAACATACTGCTTAAAACTGAGCCATGAAGGTTTAAGAAGGGTTTTAGAACACATGTTCTTCTTAATGATTGTTCATAAAGTTAAGCCATTATAAAATAAAAATATATGTGGAATATTTATTTAATATGGATTCCAAACTAATTATAATTATTTTTTATCTAACTCCTCTTCACCTTCATGTACCAAGAATCTAAAAATTGCCTTCACTAGTTTGCAAATAGCTAGTTAAAGGAATAAAAGAAACCTCTATCAAAATTTGGACTTGTGAGTTTTTCATGAGCATGATTTTGGATTGATTAATATATTATGATATTTTTAAGACCATTTTTTACCTTTAATATATTATTTTATTCCTTTTTAAAAATTTCACATAAGCAACTTTGACCAATGGTGGCAAAATTATTAACATTCTTGGTGATTTTGTTGGGATGTTTGCCTGCTAAACACTCAAGACCAGTAGATCTATCCATTGGATTATGTATTAATTAAAATATCACTAAATATGAAACTTTAAATTTCTTCCTTAATAAATTACAACACTTTGTCATAAGCACTTATTGAATTGAAAATTAGAACAATTACAAATTGAAAGATGTGCAAGATAGCACTTAGAGGAATTGAAAACTAAAGCTAATAAAAAAACATGTGCATAATATAACTTAGAGGAAAATTAAACATAACACTAATATGTATAATTACTCAAAATACACCTAGATAAAATCAAAAACCTCTCAAATCCTTTCTATGTGGTTGATGAAGATGACTAACAAGTTGTTGTTTAAGTACCATTCTAATTGGATCAGATCTTTTTCTACTTGTTAACATCTTTGAATTATCTCCAAGTGAATAAATTTAATCAAACATATTTCCAATATAAACAAACTCATCATGTGGTTCAATACTCACCTCATATTTATCTTTAATATTGAGAAAGTCTTCTAATTTAACCATATTTTGATCAATAGCAATAGCTACAATTTCAACCTTTAGTGGCTCGTTAGAGTAATGTTCTTGGATTTTTGTGACATATTTATATATTCCATCTTAATTTTCAACTACTAAAATTTTTTCAAGCTCTTCATCAAAATATTCTTGATCTTCACTTTTAGCTTCTTCATCTTTACTTAGTTCATGCATAGGGCTACTACCTTATGAAACCACTGCTACAATGTCATTGGTTGTTTCCATATATTATAAAACATCTTCATGATAGGATTATTGAGGCTTTCTTGCTAATACAATTTGATTTTTTAATGTCTCCTTAAGGGATGCAACAAGATCTCCTTCTATGCCAAATTTAATATAATTTGACCAACATAACTCTTGATCATCATTTCTTCAAAAAATATCCTTTTCACCTACATTTTCTTATTTTTCCTTCTATACAATATTTTCTCCTTCAAAAATTAAGATGGTATAAGGGCAAGAGATTCTATTTGGTCGAATAGGAATATAAGTCATTATTGGCTGATCTTGAATGTACTTTGGGATTATAGAGGCATTGAGAAGTATTTTATTCAATATTTATTTAAAATAAGGGTAAAAACTTGTGTTAGGGCTTCATTCTTCAATTATTCATACTTATCTCTCCACTCAACAATTAACCTCTCAAAATCATCTTCATAGACAACTTTATTTTGAGGTATGGGTAGAGGGCTCAAAAAACTTAGAAACTTTCTTGGTTTGGATTAAACAAACTTATCCTTATCTTGATTTTGTATAGGCATTGGAAAAGGATCTTTCTCAAAATTAGGAATGACATAATCAAGGGTATTAGTCCAAAAAGGCTTCCAAGATGAAATGGTATTAGGCTCTTGGGGATGAGTGAGTAAATATTTCATAGCCTCATTATATCTCTTCAATGATTCAATATATTTATGATGTACATAGTCTTAATATGTAATCTATTATTGGTACCTATTGTATTCATCTTCCCTATCAATCTCCATAAATTGTTTCTTAAAGTCAAATATTATCTCTTGCACACTCTTTTTAGGTTGATTGGAAACAACATGATTTTGTCAAGGTTGATTGGAAACATGATTGTGTGATGTGATTAAATATTATGAGGATATTTATATAATTTTTTTTATTTCCACTTTATGTTAAGTCATAAATATTCTCATCTTGATATGAATAATATGAAGGTGCAAAAACTATATTTCTATAAAATGGAGGATTGAAATATATACCAATTGATGTTTTTAGGCACTTGGACTACTTAAAATAATTGTATATAACTTATATTCACCAAATTTTTATTAATTTAATAATTTATTTTCTTGAAATTTCCAAAACTATAACCAATCTTTAGCAATATTCTATGTTATTGTCCCACCGAGCATGCCAAAAACTATTATCACTCAGACTATTGAAAACTTATGCCTGTTCACACTTTTGTTGATAAAATGGAAACTATCCAAAGTGTGGGAAATTATAATTGGATATAATATATAAATTAATGTCTATTTACCTTTGTTAAAATCACCTACTTCTATCTAAACTATCTAATTTTGTGCTTTCTTGACTAGGAAAAGGGTAGAAGGAGATATGTTAAAGCTAAAAAATGGAAATGAAAATTGAAAATTGGAAAGATACACCAATATAAAATTCAATTTTTCATATACTTGACACACTTTTTAATATAAACAAATTTCACAAATTTACTTCATCTTCATATAATAACTCTTACATAAGTATTTCACATGCAAGTCTTGACAAACACTTACACTAGCTTGGGAAGAATGAATAATAGTTGAATTCACTTCTAGTTTAGGTAGAAATCAAACTTAAAAAATTTATATGACTTAAAATAATATTAATTTTTTCATAAGGGTGATATATCATACATAAACATAGAAAAAACAATCAATTACTAAGCTATATCAATAAATATTAAGAACACACTTCATGAATAGCTTGAAAATGAAGGAAAAACTAGTTCTTTATTGCTTCAAAAGAGAGGTAGTAAAAATTTTGGAAATTTTAAGTAATAAAAAATAATAATATGATCATAATAATTCTATGAAATATAATACATATATAAGATAATAATAGAGAGAAGTTAATCAACTCCAAAGTAGGAAACAATTTCACATGCAAGTCAAGTTAACTCCATTGTAACTCCAACTTCAACTCAAAATTGAAATACACTTTTAATTCCACCAAATTACTATGTATAATATTTTATTTTATACCTTATTTATTTTTAAAATGAGTACTAGGAGAGAGCATTATATTTTAAAATTCAAATGGCTCTTCATGCATCTTAAATCTTAAGTTAACTCCTTGTAATCTTGCATACAACTTTTAATCATCTTTAGTTAAATATTTTTGGTATTTAAGTTATCTCCTCTTGGTATTTCATGATATTAAATTTATAATTCAATTACATTCACTTGAATATTTATTTGACTAGACTTATCTTGACTTCACACCTAGAGTTCAACTTCAGCTATCTTGCATACAACTTGCATGCATGTTTGGCCTCGTGTCTCTTCTAAAAATAGCCCATAGGGGAGCATAGTATAATTGGGATGCATGGATATTTTTTATATGGATATATTTCCTAAAAATATGTCTCTAAATTTTATCAATAACTTAATTCCACTTATCCACCTTTGCATGTTTTGGAACTTCACTTTTTTAGGGTTAATTGAAGGTTCTTTGAAGTTGGCTTGTAGTTTCCAAAATTAGCCCAAAATGGGGTGCCCAAGTTAGATATATTATATCATGTGGGTTTTTATTAATCAATTAAACATTATTGATAAGTTTTCATCTAATTATTACCAAATAAGCTTTCCAAACTAGTTCTTCTTCCATATGCCTATCTTGTACAACTTTGACAAGCTTCTTGAATGCAGTGTAAGATCCAAAAAAATTGATGGATATTCATAAATATAATATATAAAGATAAAAAATATGACTCTAAAGTAATAATCATGGCTTCATATACCTTAAAACAAAATTTCAGCTCTAAATTCCATGTACAACTCCCAAAAACACCATTTTATGCTCTCATGTGTTATCTTGTTCTTCAGAAATCTTGATTTGGATTAGGGGGTCTAAAATGAGTTACAGGCCTGAAAAAATGATCATAATATTATTTTTGTATATGATTAAATTGTTAATATCTAAAAAAAAATTAAAATCACCAAAACCCTTCACTAAACTCTTTAAGAAAAACTCACAAAAAATGTCTGCTTGCAACTCTAGGGATGACCTGGAGATGTTTTTCAATGATTTAAGCCTATTTTAAATTGATTTTAATTTCATTATCATTTATTTATACCTTTAAATTAATTATACACACTATAAAATCAATTTTTTCCATTTGAGGGACCTGAAACACCCATTTCAAACTCCATTTGTGAGCAAAATTTGAAGAAACTTTTATTCCCTTCATGATCAAACCTATGTATTGAATTTTTATATCACTTCAAGTAAATTACATAATTTTAAAAAAATATATATATTAATTTATATCAAAATATACTCCCATGTCAAATTTCAAGAGTTTTTATTTAATAAAACTCAAAATATGCACTTTAGCTTGTACAATTTCATTTATGAACACATGTAGGTATATATATTTTGTCATTTTATTGAGTTTTATGAATCATAAATAAATTATTATTTTTAAATTATTACCTATAATAAACCTTTTTATCATTATAATAATTTTATGTTCTCAACCAATCACTTAAATCACTAAAAAGTGCCTTTTCTAACTGTCTCTTTTGCTTGCTTATAACTCTAATGCTTACACCTTTAATTTTATCCATTATTTACCCTTAAATTTTGATTTAATAATTTATATAAATGTCTTATATTTCCTATAATATCTCACACCACCTTTATTTTTTTTAAAAGTAAACATACTTCTTAAAACTAAGCCATGAGGGTTTAAGAAGGGTTTTAGAGCACCTGTTCTTCTTAATGATTTTTCATAAAGTTAAGAAATTATAACCTAAAACCAATGCATGAAATATTTATTTCATATATTTCCTAAACTCCTTATAATTCTATTTTATCTAGCTCCTCTTCACCTTCATGTACTGGGCATTTAAAAATTGCCTTCATTAGCTTACAAATAACTAGTTAGAGGAATAAAAGAAACCTCTATCAAAATTTGGACTTATGAGTCATTCCTAAGAATAATTTTGGATTTATTAATATTTTATGATATTTTTAATACCCTTTTTTACCTTTAAACCTTTAATTGAGTCTTTTTAAAAACCTGCACATAAGCAACTTTGACCAATGGTGGTAAAATTATCAACAAGGACACACCTAGATAAACTTATTTATGCTTTAATTAAGACCATTAGCTATAAATAACACCTAATGTAGTGAAAAAAACATTTTCAATTATTACCCATCAAATATAAGTTATTATTTATCATTTAGAGACCAACTTATTCACCATTTTGTGTAATTAGATAGATGGGATGGTGGTTGCATTACACACCCATTTATTACTAAGCATAGGACATGTTCTTGTGTGCTTGATTATTTGTTTTCAATACCTATATTATGTGTTATCCCATATGCCTCAAATAATTCTAAATTTTCTAAGTCCAACCTTGTCACATCTAATTATAATGTTATGCATTAATGCATAACTTTGTTTAAATCAAGAGTCATTATACCCAATAACAACATTATGATGTCCACATTTTACCATTAATCTATATAATCTTCACCATATCCAAAACCCATTTAGGTCTATTTTTACCAAGATAAAATTCTAAATTAATTATTCAAATTTGGTATACCTTTCCAAATCAAGTTAAATTGGGTCAAGCCTTTCAAAGTCAACCTTCAAATGTAAATTCAAATTCAAACTTTACCAAGTCAAACAAAGTCAAAAATTTAAACCTTGAGGTCTACTTTGACCAAATTCAACATCAAATCCATAAAAATTTTACCAAATTCTATTAAAATTAGGTCAACTTTGAACAAGTCCAATCAAGTCAAATCTAGTCAACTTTAACCAAATCCTAGTCAAATTTGGTTAACTTTAACCAAGTCTTAGTCAAATCAGGTCAACTTTGAAAAACTCAAATTAGGTTAATTTTGACCAAGTCTAATCCAAGTCCAAACTCATACATTTAAATAAAGTCAAATTAGTTCTATTTTGACCAAGTCACATTAATTTAACATCTTAATTTAAATATATCCTTGTTTTTCCATTCAATCTCTCATGTTTATCGATTGGGAATGATGAGATCACAATGTCCATATTTTCTTATATCCAAATCAAGTACAACATCAAAAATAAAGATCCAATATGAGCTTAATCAAATCAAACATTGCATCAAATCCAAAATTCTAATCAAATTACATTAACTAATCTAAACATCAACCAATCCTACATCAAATTCCATTTAGACCCATGGTATATCATAATCCAAATTATGTTATAAACCACCATCTCAATTTCAAGAAATGATTGACAAAATCTTATAGATTCGCTAACATGTATCCCACATAACATCCCTTATGGGTCCTTCATCCACTAGTCCAACATCCAATTCCCTTAAGTCACAAACATCATGAAATCTATTATCTATCGCCCATCTAACCTTAAAGCCATAACAAATCTGACAATCCAATCATATACTATCATTGTCCCTCCAAAGATCATAATTTATTAAAGACTAGGTACATCTAAGTCTAATAATCATCCATTAGGGATATGTCAAGATCTCCTTCCCAATCATGATTAAACTCCTCCACTTCCAAGTAAAGTTTAATACAATCACTCTATCCTTGACCAATCCATCTTCAATGAATCCATTTTTATTGAATCCCCCATCTTTGACAAATCAAACATAATTATTGGCCCACCCATATTTGACAAAGGTTTTAATGAACCATCACTTGGCCAACCATCCATCCTTGGTCAACCTATCTTTGACATCCACTCTTTTTTGACCAATTACTAATATTTTATGAACTCATCTTTGATGGCATCATCTTTAGACTATCACTCCATATCCCATCACATAGAAAACCATCTAACACCCAAGGCCATATGTCCCAAGTGACAACTGTACTTATAGACAACAAACATAAAAATGCTTTCCATTTATATAGACTCAACATCATCCTATTACATTCATATAAAATGCAAAAAGTAGCAACTTGAGCATGGCTAATGACACCCAATCCTTATATCCCTCTTGCTTTCTCTCATAACCCTCTCAAGCTTATTTTCACTAATTACCAATCATCTGTAGCCTTCTAAACCTGACCCTAGCTAAGCCATGACCCTCTCTTCATGACTAATTCATCCCCCTAGATCTCATTTTCTTAGGATAATATCACTAAAGTTGAAATATAACACTAGACCCTAGGGTGTCCCCTTTTTAGCACTCTTATAAAATCACAATTTGAGCCCAGATTATCATTTTTCCCTGATTCATTTTATTTATTATGTCATCCTAGTTTGGTTTCATTTAATCCATGACCAATATCTCCCTATAAAATCCCATTCAAAGATCATTTGGAAAGGGTTAGAAAATATCATTTAAGTAAGCAAGACCAGTCAAGCAATCTTCCCTATTCTTTATATACAGCCAGCCTATATACTTTCAATCCAATTCAAGACCTTACACCAATCCTTAGTCATCTCAAGCACACCTAGCTTTAGCATTTCTTTCATTTTATTCACTATTGTACCAAGCACTCTTAAAGGGATAACTACATATGGATTGATCCCTCTTTGGAGTATTGGTATGTAGGTAGCATACCCACATATGAGGTGTGAAGCATGTCCAGTACATCTTACACATACTAACCCCTTTCCCCCATTTGTTAAAGTTTATTTAAATTTCATAAATTATACAAGTATACAAATAATTATCTCTATAAGGAGCTTTGTTGATAGTGAGGACCTCAAAATTGGTACACAGGCTCACATTGAACATGTGAACAAAATCTAGAAAGCTTAAATCCTCAAGATAATAGTGTCAAAAATGACTACAATTTTAGAGCCTAGGGTGTCCAATTATGGTGCTCCTATCCAATTAGAAAATTAATTCCAAGATCCTATTTTTGATAGTGTCCCGGTCCTACACACAAATTTCTAGACCATGTCTCAGTTAAAACAATCTAGAATAAGCTAAGTTTTATTTTCTCTCTCTCATTGATATTATTATAAAAGGTCTAATTGTAATTTAATTTCACAAATTATTATATTTAATTAGGAATATTATTTACTAATTTATCTTAATCAAACTTATTTATTAAATAGTAATAAAATTCTATTATTCCCAAAAATAAAAAATCATTTGGTGAACCGACTTACTTCAAATTTCGCATATAAACCTTAGAAACCCTAGGGTAAATTCCTAATTGATTTTTCCCATTAATTTTTTAATTTTTCCTTGAATAGTTAAATAAAAAATTAATCTCAAATTTTAAAATTTTGTAGTAAATTTTAAAATAATTTTTATTTCAAACCCTAGTTGCATACACTAGGTCCCAGTAATTTTCTAGTATTAATCCAATAATTTCTTGATTTTTTTTACTTGCATATCTAAAATCAAAAATTTAATTCAAATTTTCAAATTCAATAATAATTTCAAAAATAATTTTATTTCAAACCCTAGTTGCATCAACTAGCTCCTAGTAATTTTCCAATCATTTTCTAAATTTTTAGTTGCATATCAAAATAAAAAAATCTCTTCAAATTTCAAAAATTCATATTAATTTTCAAAAATTTATTTTTCTCAAAACCCTAGTTACATCTACTATGTCCCATTAAATCAAGTACTTTCCCATAAAATTTTGATTTTTTTCTTCAATACTTAACTCATCATTTTCAATTTCAAAAAATCATAGTATTTTGAAAAAATCCCTAGTTGCATGTACTAGCTCCTATTTTGCTTCTTGAGGTATCACCTTACATCCATAATCAAATTTCAAAAATGATTCTCACTTATGTACAAATTTTTCTTACATTTCTTGCAAATAACAAGGAAACCATAATGGGCCCTATCATGTATATGAATGATGAATTTTATCATATGTTAGTACAAAGCTTCATCCTTTGCATTTCATGTTGATTTTTCATTATATGGGCTGATATTACAAACTTCATTGCAAAAAATGCACAAGAATTAAAAATTGTTTTTGCATATTCTCTTTTGCTCATATAGAATAATTACTATCTCCATTTTTCTAAATGAATTCAAAATGTTATGTTGCATGTCAAAAATTTATTTGCCTTTATGCAAAAATTCATGTTCTCTATCCTTTGCTTTCTATTCCTCATGTGGAAAATTGTTCAAATTTATCATGTTAAATGCATTCAAAATGTTATGTTATATGTCAAAATTTTATATTCCTTTATGAAAAAATACATACCTTATATCCTTTGCTTACTATGGACTTCTCTTTATAAACATGTTATTGCACAAATCAACACTCAAAATTCATGCATTTCACTTCACATTCATGCTTTCTACATAAATTCATATAACTTATTGGTTACCTTTAAGTATCTTCCTACCACTACTAGACACAAGAAAACACTAGCAGTTATATCTATCCCTCCTCCCTTTAAACTTGGTACATCTAGCTCTTATCCCACATCTACTATTAGCTCTATGTTTATAGTAGATCATGTGGTCCATGCTATCACCCAAGTTTATTAAGATAGGAAGATTGATTACACACATGGTGATAGTTTTATCAATCAAGATAGCACCCTTTTAGATACAGTTTCTATTTTTGATCTTCTTCAATGATAAAATGTTTACAAAGATGTGTTTTATGTATCCCTTCACAATACTAAAATTCCTATTTTAGCTGAACCAACTTATGTTGCATCTATCCACCACACAATGCAATGGACTAAAGAGAATATTTCTTTTGAGAAAGAGGATTTACCCCCACAACACATCACTAAACAACATATACCTTTGTATATTGAATTTATAATTAATGATGTGGGGTCAAAATAATGTTAGTTGATAACAGTTTAGGAATTAATATTTGAAACATATCTTTTCTTAAACATCTTAACATACAACCTTATGAGCTAGACCATTCTGATATGAACATCAGAGGTTTTGACAACATTCCATAAAAATTAATGAGTCCAATAACACTCAATATTACCTTAGGACCTAAGACACTACCAACTACTTGCCAAGTTATGCCAAATGACCTCAATTATAATTTATTACTTGGTCGGCCATGGATTCATGATATGCATGTAGTCCCTTCTACACTCCATGCTTGTCTAAAATTTAGTCACAAAGGTTACATATACACATGCCCAATAGACAATGAACCTTTCAAATATTTCCAAGTTATTGAATCTCCATAGAATTATATTGTGCACTTTAATATCAGTAGTATACCTATATAACATGCTACTCACAATGCACCCTTAGACCATTCACCACATCAAAAAATTCCAAATTTTGTTGTAGCACCAAAACCAAATCACCAATTTACTTCACCTTTTACACTTAAATATCTTAATAATATGGGCTACCAAGGTAAAGGATTTGGAAAACATGAACAAGGAATAGTCAATCATATCAAGGTATCCACACAACATAGAATCCAAGGGCTTGGATATCAATTTAGCATTAATCATGATAAATATTTTCCAACCCTTTCAAAACACATTAAATTTTGTTCACCCATTACACGTACTAAAAATATAATTAATCATACCTCTACATTATCATTGGTCTATCCTAATCTTATCAAAAATATAGTTTCACCTGAATTGTTTACATTAGATGAATTTTCTAATGATGAATCCCTCCTATAATTCTTTAGAGCATATGAGGACCTCCCAGCCTAATATCATAAAAATAGATTTCCAAATCACATAAATGCCCATGCATAATTTAGAGAAAATCTAGATTCTTCCCTAGATATACTAGTTGACTTAAATGATACTATTCTTACAACTCTATATGCACTTGATCATTCTACATTACTTAACGAGGAAATAGTAAATTTTAATTTTAGAACTAACAAGGATCCTTGCATTGTCTTATTAGTTACTACCTATGAAAGGAAGAGGATGTAGATATTCATCAAACTTTAACAAATTTTCCAAAACTCTTTGATTGGTCCTATTTAGATATGGTAGGATTTGATACATCTATAGCAGTCCACCGAATTCTTCTATACCCTGATGCTAAACTAGTTAAGCAAAAAATTCACAAAATACATCATAAGGTGGCTCTCCTAGTCAAAGATGAAATCTAATGCCTCTTAGATGTTGGTTTCATTTGACTAGTGGCACATCTTGAATGGATTTATAATATAGTTCATATAGTATAACCCAATAGATAAATTCAATGTTGTTCTGATTCTTGAGATTTAAATAAAGCATGCCCTAAAGATGATTTCCCTTTTCCAAACATCAACATGATTGTAGATACAATAGCCAGATATGAATTGTTATCATTTATGGATGTTTTTGTTGGTTACAACCAAATCAAAATTACTAAAGAAGATCAAGAAAAAACATCCTTTACAACACCTTGGGGTACGTTTTGTTACATTATCTTGACTTTTAGATTAAAGAACATCGGTGCCACATATCAACATACTATGACCACATTTTTCATGACTTGACTCACCATACTATTGGTGATTACGTAAATGATATACTAGCCAAATCTAAACTATGAAAACATCATTCTCTTGATTTATGAAAGATCTTTCAACAACTCAGGCAATATAATGTTTGATTAAACCCAAAGAAATCTATGTTCAAAGTTACATTAGGAAAAATCTTAAGCTTCATTATTTCTTAGTGTGGCGTAGAGGTTGACCCTAAGAAGGTAAAATTAATTATTGATATGCCACCTCATATGAACTTAAAACAACTTCGATCCCTATAAGGCAAGATCTAGGCAATCCATCATTTTATAGCACAAATTGATGAAAATCAATCATTTAATCAATTACTAAAGAAAGATACAAAGGTTTTTTAGGTCCAATATTGTCAAGAAAACTTCAATATAATTAAGCAATACCTTCTTAATCCACCTATTTTAGTACCACCTATCCCTGATAAGCCTTTCCTCCTATATCTCTCAGTAATAGATCATGCACTAGGAGCACTCCTAACAAAACACGATGATCAACATATTGAGTGAGCAACTTATTACATTAATTATACACTGGTTGATTATGAAAAAGAATATTTCGTAATCAAAAAATTATCTAGTATTAGTTTTTCCTATTAAAAAAAATATGACATTACATGGTCAATAATGAGACTCACGTCATTACAAAATAGACCCCTTGATGTTCCCAATGGCAAAACCACATATTTTTGGTTACATCACAAAATGGGTTATGTTGTTAAAAAAATTTGAATTAAAAATAGTCCTCCAAAAATCAATAAAGGGTCAAATCATTGCAGACCATATGGTAGCAACACTACTCTTGGATACCAACCCTCTTAGCGACACATTAAGAGATGGATTTACTAATTATTCTATTTATTTGAATACTTAGACCATGTTCTTTGATGGCTCTCAATGTGCATCTAGTGTAGGAGTAGGCATTGTCTATGTTAATCCTTCCAGTCACATAGTTCCTATAGCATATCGACTAAGCTTTTCCTACACCAAAAACACTGCATAATATGAAGCACTTATCTTAGGTCTATTTGTGTCTTAGTCCCTCAAAATCAAATCCATTACAGTCTTTAATGATTCCCAACTAGTGCTCAACCAAATAAATTATGTCTATCAAACAAAAAGGAACATATTATCCCATATCATAACATGGTACAATGTTTATCATCACAATTTGATTATTTTTCTATAGAAAGTATACCAAGAAAAGACAACTGACATGCAGAGGTAATGGCAAGTGCCACATCTCTTATCCCTATCAACATCAATGATGATCAAGCTATTTTCATAATTAAATAATTACAATTACCATTTGCACTTTTCATCTTAGACACTACACATAATTTTGCAACTCTAGAATGGTTCTCTGACATCTATAATTTTTTAAACAAATATATTACACTAGATACTTTCTCATGAAATAACAAGTACATGCTACATAAATAATCACTCTATTATGTCATCATTTATAGGGACCTCTTTAAGTGATCCTTTGATGGATAATTACTTAGATGCTTGAATGTAGAAAAAACCAAAATTACTCTTACATAGATATATGATAGTGAGTGTGGTGGTCACTTTAGTGGAAAGTCTATGTCAAATAAATTGATTCAACAAGGTTACTACTAGCCCACTATGGAATAAGAATGTTTACAATTCAAAAAGCTATGTGATAAATATCAATGACATAGAAACTTATAACATGCACCTTCATAATAATTGTAACCTATTATTTCTCCATGGCCATTCATGTTATGGGGATTTGATCTTATTAGAAAAATTAACCCTAAATCTACTAGTGGGCACACATTCATCATCATAGTTATCAAATATTTTACTAAATAGGTGGAAGTAGCTCCACTTTAATCTACTAGAAGGAAGGATATTTATAGCTTCCTCATGACCCATACTATTTCATGCTTTAGCTTACTTGAAGTTAACATTTTTGATAATAGAACATCATTAAATAAAAAAAATGTCAAAAAATTATGCACAAAATATAATATTAAATTCAAATTATCCACTCCATACTACCCATAAGGAAATAGTCAAGCAGAAGCCATTAATAAAATAATCAACAACATTTTGAGCAAAATCGTGACCAAATTTAGAGATGATTGGCATAATCAATTAGTATTTACATTATGGGATTAACACATAGGTATTCATACACCCATAGGAGCCACACCTTATTCACTCATTTATGGTTCAAAAATATTTTTACCACTAGAATTAAAAATCCCATCTCTTTATGTCTCCCTTAAAGGTATTCTCACTAATGATCAATATCATGAAAAGTGTTTACACTAGCTCAAACAATTGTACCATACACACATTCAAGTAGTAAAACATCTTAGAATCTAATAGCAATGTATACAATGCTCTTACAATAAACGAGTTCACACTAGAGAATTTGAAGTAAATGATCTCATTCTCAAAGAAAATCTTCATAATGTCAATGCTAAAGAATAAATCAAAAGAAAATTCAAACTAAATTGGCTAGGCCCATACATCATTACCAAAAAGCTTATCCCTAAAGTGTATCATCTAGCCTCACTCAAAGGAAAAAAACTTAAAAATCCAATGAACATTGTGTATCTACGTAGATTCTATGTATATTATGTTATTTTACACATTTTTTTGTACATAATCTCTTTTCAACATTGGTTGTACATAATTTCTTATACTTGATTATACATAGTTCAAAATTTTCAAAATACAAAAATAATATAACATTTCAAAATCCAAAAACATTCAAAATTTTCAAAACACCAAAAACATTTTGATTGTATGCATCATCTATGTTTTACATTGCTAATATCATACTAGGACTTACATTTGTTGTTTCATGTTATTTTATGTCTATTTATCTACATTACCATGTTTCACTTGATCTTTTTTGAGTGTGTGCAGTGACATCTAGCTACTTAATTGCTTCACTCTACCCATTGAGGGGATATCCTACTTCTACATTTGAGACACACATCGATATATCTTCCCATAAGGGCATCTTCTACATGTCTACACCATCTAGGTTATGTCATTCCTACACTACACACTCCAAGTTATCATGTTGATGTACATTACTTACTAGATTACATAGATTACTATATCGATAATTCACTAGTATATAACACTTGTGTATCTCTTAGCATATACATAGTTGTGTACTAAACATGTCTTGCATAATTTCACTCTTGCTTTGATTAGTTAGATGTGACTCTATCTTTTCTATTATTACATGCTTTTTCTTCTTGCTTAGTGTAGCTTGTTTGATTATATTTCTAATTCTTTGCTTGTCTCTTTTATGTGCCTTAGGATATTTGTTAATGTCCTTTACTTATATTCATGTGTGTACCTTAGGGCATTTGCCAATGTCCTTTACTTGTACTCTTATACATGTATGTGTCCATTATGCCAACAATGTTTATTTCACTTGTATATGTATGTTGAATTTGAACATGCCTTGTATGCTTACTTTCTAGTTTGAGTGACATGTGCCCATGTCCCTTGTTTACATGGCCCCTTGGCCACCCTTGTATGCTTATTACTTCTTTATTTATGTTACTGTAGTTTGATTGCTTCTCAATTATTTCAATTCCATGATCTATATCATGCATTTTCCTATTCTCTTGGATGCCATGATGGACATCATGTTCCATCCCTCCACCTAACAACTAATAAATTGACAACTAACACTTTTAGTTCTAGTTTAGTACATTTTACATGCTATTACATTATTACATCTATCTAGGCATACCATTATTAATATAACAATCTCTCAAATCAAACCATGTTATATCTCAGATATCTTCTTGATTATCATTGCCATATCATGTATATTTATAGCTTAACACACTTGTAGTGCTTCTTATTTTAAGGGTAGTCATTGTCAGGTACCTATTCCCACCCTCAAAAGAGGAGAAAAAAAATAGGGGTTTTGATACAGAGATCAAAGCTCCTAACAATCAAAAAATCTAGTTTCAAAATAACCAAAATAGTAACCAGTCATCAAACCATTTAGAATAGACCAAGAAGATAGTTAAGATTATATAATAGTGATTAGTTTTAGCCCAATAAAATAGTTATAAGTTTGGACTATAACCCCAGACACTAGGGTGTTCTCCAAAGAGCAAAAAAAATGGGTTTTCTAAAAGTAAGTAAAAAGGTAGGTTCAATTATAGTTTTGCACAATCAAACTAGTTTAAATGAGTAGTTTTTAGTATAGTCTTCTCAAAAAATACATACATAGGAGACATCATGCATGGCATGATTGGTTCTCACTTATAATTTTAGATATGGTAGTTAGTATAACTTCTAGATCAGAATCCATGTTTTAGACACCAGTGATTTAGGGCAGATTGCATAACACTTTTGCTTCTTTTCTTTTAGTTTTCATCATTACCTAGGCATTCTTAACAATTACATGCATTATTCCATCTATATGTGGTTGGAATCATTTAGGAGTGACTTTCATACAAGCCTAACCTCCACATTATTGAGTACCTGAGTTCCTTAATGGCTTTCACATAAGCTAAATTTTTAGTTTTAGAGTGGCTTTAATCCAAGCCTAATCTCCATATTTTCTAAGTTGGCCAGCATTGGCCTAGTTTCTAGCACACATTCAACTATCCATGCCATATTTTCATATTTCTAGAGCATTCATGGGCTTTAGAAGCCATCTCATATGACATACTTCATGCTAGTATTAGTTCATAGCTTCACTTCATGAGGCAATGATGGAGCCAAAGGGCTAGCCTTTGTATTCTTGAGCCACATATGTAGATGGATTGGACACATAGTCTATACATCGATTACCACATGCAAGATCATCTAGATTTATTTAGTAGGTGATGATAGAGCCAAAGGGCCAGCCTTTCCATTCTTGAGCCACTTTTTAGGGAATTGAGCACTCAACTCCATTCATGATATAACTTTTGGTACAACATCATCCAACACATCCAACATTACTTATCCTTACTCAACATCATAATAGGTTTGTATTTGTTTGTGTACCCATTGAGGTGTATTCATTCCTTTCTCTTCCTCTCTCTCTCTCTTACCTAGCATTGTACATTCTTATTTATATTACATATAATAATAATTGGTCTACTCTTTGTTTTCCTTTCGTAGATTCACACTTACACAACATGCTCTCTATACACTATCCAACATTACTCAGTATCACACAACTTCACAGGCTTCACCTTTGTAGGTAAGTTTAGGTATGATTTTTATTTTCCTTTATCCTATTATTTCACTTTGTTACATCACTAGAATAAGGGGAGGGGGGAAATCTACTCATATAAAATGAAAAAATTGGAAACTTGAGCATGGCTAATGACGCACAATCCTTAGGTCCCTCTTGTTTGCTCTCATAACCCTCTCAAGCTTGTTTTCACTAATTCTCAATCATTTTTAGCCTTCCATACTTGACCCCAATTAAGTTATCACCCTCTCTTCATGACTAATCCATCCCCCTAGGTCTCATCTGCTCAGGATAATAGTGCCAAAGTTGGACTATAATGTTGGACCCTAGGGTGTCCCCTTTTTAGTACTCCTATCCAATCACAATTCAAGCCTAGATTATTATTTTCCCCCAATTCTTCTTGTTCATTATGATAGCCTAGTCTTGTTTCATCTAACCCATGACCAATAGATCCCTATACAATCCCATTCAAAGATCATTTGGAAAGGGTTGGCAAATATCATTCAAGAAATCAAGAATACAAGTAAGACCACTCATGCAATCTTCCCTATTCTATGCATGCAACTAACCTATACAATTTCAAGCTAATTCCAGACCTTATACTAGTCCCTAGTCATCACAAGCATACCCATTTTTAACATTTCTTACATTTCATTCACTATTATACCAAGCACTCTTAAAGGGATAACTACATATGTCTTGATCCTTCCTCAAAGTATTAGTATGTAGGTAGCATGCCCACACATGAGATGTGAAGCACGTCTAGTGCATCTTAAACACACTAACACCTTTTCCCCATTTTCTAAAATTTCTTTCAATTGCATATAAGACATAATTATATGCATAATCAACTCTACAAGGATCTCTATTGATAGTCAAGACCTGAAAACTGGTACATAAGCTCACACTGAGAAGGTAAATAAAACCCAAAAAGCTTAATTCCTCATGATAATAGCACCAAAGAAGGACTATAGGATCAAATCCCAAAGTGTCTAGTTTTGATGCTTTTGTCTAATAAAAAAATGAAGTCTATGATCTTGTTTGTGATAGTGTCTAAGTTCTACACACAAATTTCCATACCTTGTCTCAGTCAAAATAGTCTAGAATAAGCTAAGTTTGATTTTCTCTCTCACTATTATTTTTAGAAAAGTTCTAATTACAATTTAATTTCAAAAATCATTATCTTTAATTAGGAATATTATTTACTAATTTCCCCTACTTAGACCCATTTATTAAATAAGAATAAAACTCTATCATTACCAAAAATAACAAATCACCTATTAGTTCAGAAAAATTTCATTTGTCAAATTTGGCCTCCTCACAGATGACAAACTTAACGGTATCAATCATTCAAGGTTATGCAAGGATGTCCCCATGGCTTTGTTTCAAAGTATCTAATATCATATATCAATCAAAATCTTGGAAAGGATGAACTAAAAATGAAAAGGCCTTGGCCTTCATGAGAAAATAATCATCAAAGTTATTTATAATCATGTACACAAAGGACTTCATGACATCGACTATAAACCATTAGTTCATAAACATAAATGTGTTAGTGATACTTTTGTGGTTTCTAAGGAATCCTCATCCAACATTGACACAAGCTTTATTCATATTCCCTAGGAGGACCATATTATCATTAATAATTTTAAAAACATTTCCACCCTCATCATCCATCTAGGCATTTAATCTCTCACACTTGTCTATTGGGACCAAAAAAATGACTTATCATCAGCCTTCTTCCATAGTAATAAAATAACAACATAATTCATGATTGGTATCTAGCTAGAAGAGCATAAAGTTGCATCAGTAGATCTTGGGAAACAAAAAGTGTTCTTAAAACATAATCCAAAATTAGTGTCCCCTAGTGAAACTTTATTTGAGGATCTATGAGATAATCCAAGAAATAAAAATCCAAAATTAGCATCCCCTAGTGAAACCTTGTGTGAGGTACTACAAGGCAACTAAAGTCAATCATGGAAATCTAGAAGAAAATTCCCTTGGTGAAACCTTGTTTGAGGCACTATAGGACAATTAAAATAAAAATATAGAAAGTTAAAGATTTAAGTCCCTTAGTGAAAACCACTAAGGCACTATAATACCAAAATCAAAATCACATAGATACTCTCAGTATCATGGAACATGAGATTGTTGGTCCCCATCCCCCTTTGCATCAAGATCCTCACATCCTTCCAAATCCTTTACATTATTAAAAAACATCTTCCATCTAATATAACTTCCACTTCACCCTTAGTGGCACCACCCTCATTCATAGGGTCTATGAAAATATCCTAATCAATTTATATGAAGCCAATCTACAAATCAACAAATTTCACAATGACATCTCTAGAGCACATACTTGAAAAATCAAGGTTGACATTATGCATCTCATAATCTTCCAATGATTTGAGATGTTAAAGAATCTAAAAAATCAAAAATCAAAAGAGAGAGAAATAGACATAATTAGTCTAATGGTGAAAACCATGTTTATGGTGCCTTGGGCAAGTACCATGATGAAAATAAGGTTTATGGCATCATTTGAAAAAATATTTTCTCTTCACATACCTTGACACTTGGAGGTAACCCCATCCTTTATCCTATCCATCCCATTTCCATATAAATCCATATCCCTCATCCATTACTTTGAAATCATATTCAACTATCCTTATCCATCCTAAACATCCTACATCATCCTCATATCCATCCTATCATGTTTGTCCTTTTTCCCCATTTTGACCTTAATAAATAAATGGAATATGTTTTAAACCTTTTTTGGGAATCATATTGGCATATCATCCAAATGGTACTTTGATAACTAGACACTTGGTTCCCACATGGTATGGTCCTTGGAATCCATAATCCATTCCTAGTTATCCCTCATCATCCATTATCATCCAACATTGTCCTAAATCATATCCATCTATTAAATCTCCCATCCCAATGTTAAAAAAAAATTCCCTTTGTTATTATCCCTTGTACATACATCCAAAAAAAAATATTGTACTTACATCTATAAAATTCCTTTGTATATACTTATTCCAAAAAAACATCAAATAATCCAAAAAATCCCTAAAAATTAGAAAAGGCCAAAAATATTCAAGAGAGATATAAATCCATGAAATCCAAAGACATTTGGCTTGTCCTAAAATCTAGTGAAAATCCTTAATCAAATCATTTCAGCTACCATTGGGGTGTGTCCTTCCCAAATCCACCCTATTTGGGGTAAATCAAATCCTCTACCCAATTCGAACTCATAGTTTTTGCCCTGTTTGGGGTAAATCAATGAATGTAACTTATTTTGGGATATTTTTCATAATTCATCCCCTTGAATGTATCTTTTCTTATGGGAACCATCTAACTATCAATATCATTGAGCCTTCACACATGGAATTTTCATTTGATCTATGACAAGATGTTTTGTGTTACTTTTATTTTCAATTTTGAGTGTTTATTTAATTTTCCTATTGTTTTTTTACTCAATACAAGTGTACCAATAGTATAATCATATTTTTTCCATATCATGGTGCTTCTTTTCATGTGAATTTGTTTAAGTCCATCCATTATCATATGACAATAATGTCATCATGATTTTTTCATATCATGGTGTATTTGTCTCATTTGTCTATTAGATCAGGGGTCAGTCCTTATGCACTTTGTAGCTAGGCCATCATGGTGTTTTATATCATGGTTCATATTGTCATGTGATAAATCAAAATCAATTTATAAATTTTCCTTTGGAGATGCACTAAAGTGGTAGATTATTCCCTTACAAAATCATCTAGTTTCAAATCTAATCATCTCATCGAATTGTAGACCACATTAAATCAAGTCATCTATTCTTTGTCATTTATCATCATATTCATCCTATTTTGTGAGAACTACATCAGCTTGTGGTCCTTTTTAATTATTAGGTAGCTCTTAGTCACATGGAGTTTCTAAGGTTAGCTTGGCTGCCATTCTTACACTTTTTTACATTCCCTTTCCATTTTCATATTTTAACATCCAATTCTTTTAAAAATCATTCTCTATGGCCTACATGTGTACGCATCCATTTACCAAATCCAATATTATTATATAATTTATCCAATCCTCTCCAAATATAATCACATCATTCTTCAATCATTATCACATCATTATTCAATCATTATTTTCATCTATTGGGGCATCCTCATGTGCCTAGTTTTTTAATGGTTGCTTCATCCTTTGAATAGTCATTTTACCATCCCCACATGTTTAAATACATATATCACCTTCATATCATCCATAAACATGATAATTTTATCCTTAATTTATGCAATAGGTTAAATACTTGATATGTCCTTGTAAATCAATGTATCAATCATTCATCCAAGCTCACAAGTTTCACCCTATATGGGGAAAAATCAAGCTTACATCTCATCATCAAGATAAATCATTCCCCATCCACCATTCTTAGGGTAGGTTAATCCCATAAAATTTTGGGATATTTTTCCCAAATCCACTCTATTTGGGGAAAATCAAATTGTGCAACTTATCTCAAGATGTATCCTTCCCAAAATTACCCTATTTGGGGAAAATCAATCCATCCTCAACATAAATCAATGTATGTAAGCATTAGTTTAAGTGGGTTTAATCTCACCCATGGGTTAACCATCCTCACATCTTGCATCCCACCCTTATTTATTCATCACCCACCCATTGATTATTCTATTTTATCTTCTTTCTTTCTTTTTTAAGAGCCCATGTGCATTTATTCATCCTGGTATATCCTCTTAAGGGGGCATCATCCATCACATTCTTTCATCATCATCATCTAATTTTTATCCACCTTATTTTAGCTTCTTCTATATTTAAAAATTCATTACTCTACCCCTCATGTCTTGAAATGCACTTTCATAGATGGGGAAAATGTAGAAACCTAAAATTGGACACTTTGTGTTAATTTTAACTATTTTATTAATTTGTGATAACATTATCTTGAATTATTCAATAAAATATTATTTTCATTTAACATCTCTATTTTGATTCACTATAAATTCCCCTGATCAATTAATCTCTTCTTCCATAATCATATCGATTCCCACAAATTCTCATTCACATCACACTAGTTAATTAATGTCTGTTAATTAGCTAGTCTCATCAATAATGGAAAATTATAGAATGCATAATTACTATTTTATATAAATAAGTAAATATTATTTTCCATCTCAAATTGGTTATGTCATCAAAATACCCACTTGGAAATTTAAAAATCATTTTCCAAAAGTCAAAGTGTCTTTCACAAGGCAATTTTAATTCAATGTGAGAAGTGTGTAAGAAAGTTTTATGACATGCACATACACACTCCAAACCCTCATGAATAAATATTATTAATATTTATTGACACTACATTCCATATCATTTAATTTTTTCCTCTCATTTTAGTATTTTTCCTCCACCTTCGATCTTCATTTAGGATTAGTGGTCCACATTGATCCAAAAAATAAATAAATTAAGGAGCCCTCTCCTCTTTCAAACAAGCTTTTAATAGACACCAAAGCTTTATTCAAATGACCTTACAAATATTCAATCATCCTTATCCCTCATCTTTAAATCATCTAGTTTACAATGGGTTACATTTTTAGATTTCCCATGACCATTATACAAGTCTTTCATACCTACATCTAAGCATGTCACTCTCTTTGGAAAATGAGATTACAAGGAAAGATAAAACCATTTATGTTTTCTTAATTGTTTATTTTATTTCTTCTTCATCTTGCTCAATCAGAGGATGCACACCTAGGTTAGTGGTATCTCTAAATTATTTTTTATCTTGTACTAATCATAAAACCAACATTTTCAATCTTGTGTTATAATAAAAATTATGATAATTTTATTTGAATTTAGTTAGGTTGAGAAAGTGATTAATATAATTGGTTTTTTTAATTAATATCTTAATATAATCACTATGGATAAATGTTTATGTTTTATCATTAAAAAATTACTATGGTGATTATTCATACAAAAGTGATGCTATGGAGATTATAATCAATAAATTTTCCTTAGACTCTCTTCCATATTTGTTTTAGATGAGCACAGGTTGATTTATATAGATATAGGTTAATTAAAGTTAAATTGAGATAATAACTCATTCAATTGAAAGCATCTTAATGAAATATGGGACCTAATTTTTTACCCTATTTTTCTCTCTTTTTTGCATTTATTTAAGCTAATTCTCATTTAATATTTAGTCATAATTTTAAATATCCATTTTGGGGTAAGATTGGCAACATTTTGAGATGAGGTTAAGTGTGATTACATGAGTGATCTCTCTTGTGTGGTAACATTTGCATTTTTCACTGAACTATTCAATAAGACTACATAAGAGAGTCTAATTATACTAAAACCCATGCCTTAGGTTATCTCTGATAATACTAAAATGAGAGGTTTTAATCCCATAATATTTTTAGGTGTGCATAAAACCCACATCAACATTAAGTGTCCTCAACATGAACCATTGACTAATATTATCTTCATAGAAGGTGAATACTAAAAATATGTTCAGATTGGTGATAATAGATAACATGCCATATGTAGTGTTAGAGGTTTACACTAGTTGGGACTTAAAATTATAGAATTAAAGTTTAGCACATAATGTCTAGAACCCCTTGATTATATATTTCTACCAATAGTTTGTGGGAAAAAAGTGGATAATACACTTATATGGGTCATTCCTCTTAAATACAAAGTGAACTTCACATTAGGATAACATTAGTTACAATAGATGTACGCTGTAGTAAATTTGACTAATCAACATCTCACATTCACACATGAGGATAAAATTATTAGGATTCGACATGATAGAGATGTTTATCATCTAGAAGAACAATCTTCAAAAATAATGAAATACGCATCAGTGTATCAATTAGAACTAGAATAATAATAAGTAATGTGATTATACAATCTCAAGGACAAACCAATTTATTACCATTTTAACCTTGATGAAGATGACCCACTTTTAGATACATGATTTCAAGTTTCAAATATTCTAAAAATATTAAAAAATGAAATAATTTAAAAATAAAAAGACATTCAAATATTTAAAAAATCCAAAATCATGACCTAAGAATGACATGATGGCTAGTTTACATTCTTTACATATATTATGTATCACATGATTGGTATATAACATATTATTTAAACACACACATGTATTTTATGGTATTTGAGTGTTATGTAGGACATAAAAGTTACACATGGGCATATAGATGTTGGTTTTCCCTCTACCAAATGACCATGCCAATACTGGGTGGCATCTTATTCCATAGGTTTCACTATTACTTGTTATATATTTCTATGACCTTTGTACCAATTAAGCCACCTATATTTATAACACTTTCCTTTATAGTTTCTAATTTTTTACACAATGCTACATGACATTCCATTTTATCATGATGTGACATTTATACGTATGGAGGGTGTAGACTAGTTCCTTGTATGCTTAATTAATGTTATTACTATTTTACATGATAGGCTAATTTGTGTGTGACTATTATGTGTGGCCTTTGGCCTTGATTGATGAAACATCCTTGATGTCCCTTGTTTGTGACATTTTTATGTCATCCTTTATGTGGCCCTTAGCCTTATTTGCTATGACATTTTATGTCCCCTATATGTGTCCCTTGGTCTTAGGTGTGACACTAACAACTATGTTTGTTGAACTTGTTGACATTGAAGGGTGACATAATTTGTATCATTGACTATTAATGTCTAATATTATTTCTATATATTTATATTGCATGCTTCATTAATACACCTACCTAGACATGATACTTACGTGCCTTGCATTTCATATGTGACATGCATGCCTTTATTGATACATGTGTTACTATGATGACATATTCTCAACGTGATCAAATGATATTAAATGATGTTATCTTTATACATGACATGATACAATTCATTCCTATTTTGAGATGAGTAACTTATAGGATACATCCCTCATCTCAAAATGGGGACATTATAGTCAGCTTGTAATAGATACAAGCCTCCATGAATATAAAATTAGAGTATAAGTTTCATAGATTTCAAAGATTTAGATGGTTCAGATATTAGATGATTGAGATACATGATAACTATTGGCACATTGATACATATTATAGGAGCATATTTCATGCATATGCATTGAATTTAGATATAATTGAGCATATATTTATACACATTTGGGTGTATATGCATGGTATAATGAAAAATAATTTATAAGAATAGAATTACAAGTTTTCATATACACATACATTTGAGATACAAGTTCTTAGATTCAACATATAGATGCATAGAATTCTATATCAATGAGGCAAAATAGGTGGTATGATACCGATTCATGCACATATACATAAAAACATAGTTACAGTTGAATGACAATTATTTATCATTACACTTCACATTTTTCATAATTAAAATCATAATTGGGGCATGTACATGGTCCAATATCTTTTGATCATGCATTATATTCTACATTGAGTGAAACTACATATTTAAAACATTTGTACATGATGGGGGAATTGACATTGTTTTTTACTTTCTGATTATTCTTTGGTGTGTATGCATGGGCAAATTCACAACCATTTAAAAGAATAAAATTACAAATTTTTACATACACATACATTTGAGATACAAGTTCTCAAATTCAACATATAGATGCATAACATTATATATTAATGGTATGGATTTAGGGGGAATGATATTAGTTCATGCACATATACACAACAATAAAATTATAGTTGAATGGAAAATTAGATACCATTCCACTTCACACTTATCATATTTTTTATCATGATTGAGGTATGGACATAGCCCATTATCTTTTGATCATGCATAAAATTATATATTAAGTGAAACTACATATTCAAAATGTGATACATGATAGGGGCATGAACAATTTTCATTCCTTTGCAATAATGCTTTATATTTGTACAAGGATCAAATTAAGTGAAACATTACATTTAAATATAAAATACATCTATATTTGTTTATTCATTTTGAGTAAACCTTAAATGATTAATTCTCTCATTTACCTAAATGGTGATCTATTTGACTTGAACCTAATAGAATGATTCTCTCTGTATTTTTCATGTATAGTTATTTGAGTTAGTGCATTTTTTAATTTTCCCCACATTCATGAGAGTTAGGGTATATCACCTTCCCAACTCATGATATTTCATAGTTACAAAGGTTTGGGTCATGATCACCCCAACTCTTTAATGATTTAATAAAGAATCATCACCTCCAACAAGTTATGAATAATACATGGTTTGCACCAACACACAGTGTATTGTAACCCTTTCTCTTTCAATTTTTTAGAACTAATATTTTGAAAATGGATATTAACTAAAAATTCATTGTAGTTTTTTCGGATCAAATTTTTACATTGGATCCATCTCCTAGAAGGCAAAGTGTGGTGTACACACTTAAGTATATTATATCCTTTTACTCTATCAATTTCATTACTAATATAAAAAGGGGGAATTGTAGATACTAAAATTTGGTTTTCATTACTTGAAAATGGCAATATTGATACACATTTACCAAGCATGACTTGAGCATTTAAACAAGGTTATACTTCATGATCCCTTCACACTTGTATCTGTATAGAGAACACCCTTGTGTTAAACCAATGGTGTTTCATAAGTGACCTTGTTAATAGGGATTCTTGAGAGGATAATGATTATCTTAATCATTAATAAGAAGGTTTAAGTGTACCTTCCTACTTGTGGAGCATCTTTAATTTATTGATGTATCCATGATGGTTTGAGTCCCTTGATAATAGTGAGATAATTTCCTCATAGATAAATTTTGTTTCCTATGGTGGCAGCATCTAGTTAAACATGTTTTCTATGGGTGTTGATAGCATTGATGAAAGGGAATTTTATTTTTGATCTAGATGTATCATTAACCCTAAGTGGTTGCACCTCCCTATCTATTAAACATGCTCATGATAAGAGTTTTATTTTATTTTTTATCTTGTATGTTAGTTTCCCATATGGCGTAATTTAGCATGGATTATGACAAATGAGATTTTTTGGGTGTCAATCCTTTTGAGGTGACCCTTCTCTCTTTGTGTTGACCATTACATCCTTTTGATAGTTCATATTATATAAATACATGCAAAATCTAGTGGCATGTGGTACCATGATCGATGCTTGTGTTAGTTTTTGGGGCTTGTAGTTCCTCATATTTATAACCATGATCCATACCCTTATATGGATTTTGAAGTTTGGGCCATCCTTATATATGGTTTTATGAGGAGTGAATGTGTCAAACATCCATGATTATTGGGGAATTGTTTTGTCTAAGAGGATGCATTTTACAGTGGATTCATTTTCATAATAATTTAGGTGTGTCACATGTACCTTGAATACTTATATGACATATGTTTCCCTTCTTTTCAAAGTTATCATTGATTATTGTATGAGTTTATTGGAATGTCCATGAGAGTGTTATTAAATATTTGATGTAGAGTGTTAGAGTTTCAAGGCACCATAATGGATACGATACATGAGATTTATAAGTTGGGATGCATTATGAGGACCATTTAGAAAGTGGGTTTATGGTAGAATAAGTGTGTGTCCTTAGGATAATTTATACCTTCTTAGGGTTATGGAGTGATTACTTTAATCAAGATTTGTGAGTCCCTATTGTGTACCATGTTGGGTAGGTGAGTTTTGTTGAATTTGGATAATATAGCCCACACACGATTGTAAGACCTAAAGGAAGTAATATTACACTAGAGATTGAGCTTAATAAGAATAAATTGTATTCTTATCAAGAATGCATATTTCATGTGTAATATAATTTCAGGTGCACAAATTCATTTTATTCTATCCATTCTATTATTATTCATTACAAATGCACTACTAGATTGATCAATATATAGGAAAGAGAGAGTGGGATAGACAACCCATAGTGGGTATGTCAACACTATGTGCCCAAAATAAAATGGTGAATAACCCATAGAGGAATGTGGGAAACTCATAGTAGAGTGTGCATGCACTCATAGTGGAATCCATGTGTAAGCCAGTCATGGTGTAGAATGAATAGATTTTACACTAAACACATGTGCATATAATTAAGCATATAATTGTGTACCAAACAATGTACACATTATTAAGTCCTAATTAATCTTAAATTAAACAATTTTGAAAGGAACCCAAAAGGAAAATTATTTTGGGTGAGAATCCTTTTCATTCCAACACCCCCCTTAAGTGCAACTTAGGAGGAAATCAAACTACAAACATGTAATAAAAATAATGGGTCCCGGTATCAAGGCCTAATGAGGTACCCATGTATAAATAACCCCTAAAAATAAAAGAGGAGAAAACTCATAGGAAAAAACTCCTCCCCCTGAGATGATTATAAGAGAAGGTCATGTGACCCCTTTAAAGTAGTGTATCCCACCCCTAAGAGAGTTTATAAGTGATGAAACTTACTCTTAGTGAAGGGTTTAGTTAAAATATCAATAATCTACTCTACTATAAGATAATAATGTATATTAATGACCTACTCTTGAATCAGCTCCCTGGTATAGTACATGTGGATCTCTATGTGTTTGTCCCTCTAATGATTAAATGGGTTCTTCAACATTTGAATGGTACTCTGATTGGCACAAAGGATGATAGATGGTCATGGAATAATGATGCCAAACTTAGTCAAAATATTCTAAAGATAAATAACATCATTAGTAGCATTTATATCCCCTTGATACTCAACTTTTATCAAATATAGAGTAATAACATGTTGCTTCTTATTCTACCAACTAATGGGGTTTGTTGTATTCAACACACCCCACTTTTTATTTTCATTCAAAAAGAGGAGACCTCCTTTATTTTTTTTTGAAATAATGAAAATCTTAGAGGTGTACTTATGAGTTATAAGGGTTATAATACTTATGATACTTGTACAAAATTGGTGTTTGTAATGTTAAATCATGTTGTGGTTTAATTTTGGATGCACTTGCTCAAACTAACCTATAAATGAAAAGGACAAAAAGAATGGCTTTATATGATAGGTATGAAGGTTTTTTTATTATGGAGTATACTTTAGCCAAATCCTAGTTTGAAATATTTTAGTTATAAATTTCTCTTCAAAAAGATTCTCTATGGAGGGTTTCTCATCAACATTTACATATCAGGAAGTTTCACATCAGCAAATTTCATTTCAGAGGGGTTTCATCCAAAATATTCCTATTGACAAAGCTTGGTCTGTGGAAGCTTTAAATTGAAAAGTTTCATTTTATAAAGTCTCATTTTAGGAATTTTCACTTCAAAAACTTTATGTTAGTAATAATTACTTTGACATGATCTAACTTTGATAACTTTCTTTGTGGTCTTGGTCTTTGGGAGCTTATTCTTCTACAACTTCCATATCAGAGACTTCACTATGAAGAATTAGTCTTTGAGGACTTTCATTTTCAAAGGATTATATCATAAATATTCTCATTAATAACTATTGTTTTGGAAACACTGTCTTTGGGAAGATTCTTATCAGAGTATTTTATGTCATGCATTTACATATTGGAGACTTTGTATTAGAATCTTTTATTTTGGAAACTTATTCATCAAAAGGATTCCTTCAGTAGGTTTGGTCATTATCAACTTTGTGTTAGAAAATTTGGTAACAAATATTTTTGAAATGCATTCTATGCTTTGAGGTCTTTTGGCCCAAAAGCAAATTTTGAATTTTATTGACTAGGATATATAATGACACATGGAAAATGATGAAAGGTCACACTATGATAATCTAGATGACAAAACATCCTATATGGCATGCACACTAAGAGAGGGTAGTTAAATTTGAATTGAATGAATATGATGAGCTCATAGACATTAATGAGTAATGGTACATGAACTATAAATCAATGTTGGAGTTCTATCTACATCTATACCCCAATCAATTTCATGCCATTAAATATTTAATCTCGAGTAAACATCAACCTCAAGCAATCCCAAAATTCCTAACTATAATCACAATGATTTATGATTCATGAACTTTGGCTAAGTAAAGAGACACCATTATCATAAGTTTAAAACATACCATAACTCATCATAGTTACCATGGCATCATCATCCAGGTCCTATATGGGATCCCTACATGATCTAGGTTCTCAATCAATTATTCTATAGAATATTTGGATATTATATCTGAGGTTACTATGTTTAATGGGTGTTATTCAAATTATTTAGCATTATGGGAAGCAATAGAGAATTTGGATTCATTTTCACTTGAGGAAGACATAGTAGCTAAAGATAAGTAGTTAATAAAGGACCTTATCCCTTTCAAAATATAATCTTTAAACTACGCAGTTGTAAATCTAGAGGATATTTTATGTATCGATTTACTATGGGGTCTATTATTTAAAGGGAGAATCATGGATGGAGGATATATTCATTATGTAGATAATGAAATTGTTATCATGTTGATATGAGAAAAATCATTCAATAAGTATTTAAGCTTACTCATTTTAGATGTTGCATATGATTTATATACGGTCATCACATGGGAAAAGGCCCACCACCTAAAGAGATCTCTATCAAGATGGCTACTACCTAGGGAGAATTTCACTTTGAAAGAGCATGGTAATATCCCTATACCCATTACTAGTTTTAGAATGGGGAATCCATAGGGATGGCACTACTGAATAAGCTCTTCAACCATGCTAGTATCTACTTCATGCACTTGGAATGGGTTCCCCTTTTGGACCTTTTAACTACCTTAGAACACACCCACACTTTGGGGGAAATCATCAAGACACACCTCCAAGAGTAAATTCTATAGAAGGATAAGTGGTCATTGGGAAGTAACTTATACATGATGTCCTACTTATTAGATGTATATATGGGCACTGTATATAGACATAATGGATTCATGTGGGAAACTAACACCAAAGTTATCAAAAAAAGGATTTGTGACTATTATAACTTCATGCACATATATTCATATGCAAGAAATATAGCCAAAAAATTTGAGGATATTTACCCCCAAGTATGGATGTATATCCATGATGAGTTGTTTCCAAGAATTTATACAAACATAATCTAAAAACTAACCAATAATGTAGGAGACTAGTGGATATATCTGGATTACACAGTGATCATGGTGGTAGGGCACAAGGTAGATCTTATCTAACTCTTAAAGTTTATTCTATATAAGGTATAAAAGTAAGAAATAACCTATCAAAATTAAAATAACATTGATTATGAGATGATGAAAAATAAGAAGGCCACCTTCTATAGATATCACATCACCATTAGGCAAATGTAGTACATAATTCTCAAATAGTTCAAGCAGGTTGGTAATGCCAGGAAAGCTTATGTATTTCCCACCCTTCCTCATAGAGACTAGGACCCTCATGGAAAGTTCCAAAATAAAATTCACACCTTTGGAGTTGACTACAAGCATGAGTCAATTGATCATGACTTTCTTTTCTTGAATGTCAAGGAAATAGCTGGACTAAGTGAGGACTTGCTAAGATTTATTCAAGAAAAACCATCTATAACACTTAGTAATTTTCACCTCCTAGAGGATGAAAATCCTCATATTTCTAAAGCGGTAGACAATCACAATAGCTAGAAGGGAGAGGGGCTAGATCCCTAACTAGTTCAAGGCCAACGTCAGGACCAATAGTAGTTGGTAGTTGAGGCACCACTCATTGAAGAAGAAGAAGAAAAAATAAGGAATAAAAATTGCATACTTAAACACAAAGAGGAAACACAAGTGTTCTCAGTTCAACCTTTAATAGTTGAATTGATCAAAGTTAAGCAAGAGTTAGTTGAGGAGCTAAATATAGCAAGAGGTAGTGCACAAGTGAAAGCCAAGATTATTTGATTGGATTCCTCTAATGAAGAAGAAATAGTGGCTAATTCAGACCTAATGCCAAGAACTACTCCCCCTTCTCTTACATCACAGTCATTAATCCCATAGGAAGGTAGTACAATAAATACTTATCAAATAAAGCCAAGGAATAGACCACATACCCCTTCAACCTAGGAAGTATATGAGGAGGATATGCAATAAGAAAAGGTTATAAGCTTAAAATCACTCAAGGCCAAAGCACCTATCATAGGTGACTTATCTTTTAAGGACCCCTTACTCATAGCCCCTTTAGGTTTTTCCCCTTTGATGCCTTTACCTACAATTTCCATTTCCCCTAGACTAGTTATTTCCACATTCATTACCTAATGGATAGTATCTATAGGTTTACTATTTTTGCATTCTACGAGTCCACCTACTACCACATCACTTTCTCTACCCTACGCTATTGTAGCTTCTATCCTTGTGGTTTATATCCCTTTTATTTCCCTTCCATTAACATCCACCCCATCAAAATTTATTTTTTGCATCCTATCCATTAGTCAATCTATCATTCCAGCTACATCCCCTTCTACCCAGTTGGGTTTATCCTTTCCTTCTTCCACTCCCACCACTGTAACCATAGTGGTAACAAATAAAAGGGAACATAAGAGGTATCCAGTCTTTATGGTTCATCCAATGTAAAAATATGGGAACATATGTTAGTTGAAGATTAGTTGGCTTGTAATGCATAATTCTTCCACATAAACTAAGTAAGAACCTAAAGAGCATGATCAAGTAGAATCACATCCCTTATATCCCTCAAGACTCACTCTTCTATATTGGTCTAAGGAATTAGGAGACTTAGCCACTAAGAGGCCCAATCTAAAGATAACAAAATTTCCAATGGTGAGCTCCCTATTTGATAAAGCCATTGTATCGATATAGAGTGTAGGAAGAGGAAAATAGAATACATCTCAAGTAGAAGTTTAATCATAGAAGAAATGGAATAAGTATATTCCATAAATAAAAATTAGAATAGGAAAAAGGGTCAGTCCCCTTATATTAAGGACATGAAGTCATAAATTGAGACCCACATAGAATACATCCTTGATATAACAATGATAACAGCCACATCAGTTCTACCTCATGTTATTTTTCCTATGATGACTATAATTCACACTGGTATTACATATTTAAGTTCAACTCTAGATACTATGATGTTAACTACTAATACCACTACAATTCCCATAGTATTTTTGAGAAAGGTCAAGTAAGAGCCAATTTAGGTATTGGCTAATTTTTTACATTTTGCATGTAATTAACATAACTAAATAGTTAAATTCTTAGTTATATATATATATATATATATATATATATATATATATATATATATATAATTAACTATTTTTTTATCACCATGCATACATTGCATGGTTAGGTTTGTTTTAATGCATCGATATGTAACTCAGACTTATCTTACAATCTTTTTGGATGTAAACAAAGTATTCTAATCTTAGAATATGAGGTGACCCCTTCCCCAAGTCTATATATACAAATTATAACCCTCTTTAAAAGGGTCAAATTTTTTGAATGAAATATAAGAATAAATCAAAGATTTTGGATTGTCATGCAACTGTGTTTATTCTTTCTTCTTCCCTCTCTATGATCATGAATTAGAAGTTTCTTCATTTGTAAATTTATTCAGTAATTTTGATGTGTGCCAATGCTATGAATGAATCTAAAAATTATGTTAATATATGTTAGTCTTAGATGTGTAATAGATATTAAAGATTGATATGTTTCATTGATTTATATAATTAGTACATGTTGAATCTATAATCTAAAGTGTGTAGAAGTGTCTCACTTGATATAGTATTTTAGGAGTGAGAAATAGTTTCCCTAGATAACTTCTTGGTTTGAGTTGTAATCTCTTATCTAAAGGTTTGCAACAATAGCCTTAAAAAAGAGTAACCTTTAGTTAAAACTAATAAGCACCTTATATCTAAATACCCAGACTCCTAATCATGTTTGTTTGTAAAATGAGAAAAAGTTGCAAAGGGAAAACATTGGTCCTAGAAATACTTGTCCACCAAAGAGATATACTAATAAATTCCATTTTAGAGACATAGAATCCTTATTTCTACCTTACCCTTCCTCATCTTTTTTTGAAGTTTTTTTGAGACCTACTCACCATAAATTAATCTTTTGCCCATCTAGCTCACCTAGTGATTTATCCTTTTTATTATAATTCACACATCCACCCATAAACTTGGTTGAAAAACCAATAGGCTCAACCCACTATTACACCACCTGGTTGTTCCAACCACATGCCTACAACTCGTGCCCTAGAGTGGAACCTAGTTTAACAAAGATTCCAAAATGTTAGAGGTTACCTCATTTAAAACTCTATGAGTTGTATAAAAAACACACATCAATAAAAGAGAAAAAAATTGGCATTAGAAAGAGGGAACAGTTATGTGCTTTCCTAATAAATAGGGAACCCATCATTATGGAGACACCTAAGAAGTTAACAAAGTCTAGGGCATAAGCCAGTCTTTTGGTTTCCCCATTGTCACACTCTAGGAGTCCTAGACCTATACCTTCCATCCCTCAAATACATAGAGTTTTAACACCTTCCCCTATAAGGAATTTCCTACTTGTCAATATTAACATGGCTCAATCTTATCTAATCATTCCACCATTTCTATCCCTGGGGACCAACATGATCTATCGAGGAATCTAGAAAAGTATATGCCTACTTTCTCCCCTTTAAGTGGGAGGATAGTTGAAGAGCATATCAAATATTTCAAGTACACCTTTAGATTAATGAATTTTATCCATGATGATGTTACATGGAGACTTTTTCCATTTACTTTTAAATATTCTTCTTATGATTGGTATCTTAGTTTGTAGGGAAATTCCATCACCTCATGGGAGGAGTGTCAAGGTACTTTCCTTGCACAATTTGGATAGGTAACTAATCAAAGTTTGGTACATCAACTCTTTACCAGCATGAAAATAGAACCCAATAAGTCCATCTAATCCTTCAATGCAATATTCCAAAAGATCCACATTTGATTTAATGTTGCATATAAGCCAGATGAAAATCTCATGATCAAAATATATAAGAATGTCTTGGATCCTATTACTGTCATGTTCTTGTAAAGAGATATTATTTCCATGACACTAGCTTTGACATTCCAAGAAGATATCAACATCAACAAGCATCTTAATCTATATCTTATCCCACACAATCTGGGAGGTCAACCATTTAATAAAAAATTGTCATCTTTGAACATAATTCCACATGCAAATCAAAACACTCCTGTATTCAATTAGAATAAGTTGTACACTTTGCACCCATGATGTAAAAAATAATGAATTAGAACTATAATTTCTTGATTAATAATACATAAATACATAAGCAAAAAAATAAACATCATGCTCATACTAACATAGCATTCACTTAGGGTTTTGATTCTAGAAAATCCCAATTGGATTCTATACAAAAAATGGTTCAAAAGCTGAGCAAAGATTTTTTGAATATTTAGAAGAGGATGTGTAATACCAATACTCATAGCTACAATCATAATTATACCTTTCCAATATATAACAAGACTTTTAATAAGCCTACTAATAATTTAGACCAATAATAATCTAATAAGCTTCCAAAAATCAATATCATGGAAACAGCTTTTCCCAACTAGTGCAGGGTCCATAACACATCTTAGCATGGAGAGTTAAAATGTATATAATTTTGTGAAAATTTCTAAATCTTCTAGAGGGTGATGATCAGACAAAGTCAAATGATGAATCCTGTAGATTTGCCTCATGAATTTTGCCCTTCTAGTTTAGCTATGGTTTTTGATAATTTTGAGTCTCCCTTTCTTAGTGAAGATGACAACATCCTAGAAGATAATTTTAATAAAGTGCAAGCATTCTATTAGTTTAATAGTAAAAATTACAATTTGAGGAATAGGAAGTCATTCACTGCTTATAATCCTCCTAATAATATGGTTATACCTCTAAATCCCAAGGCTGATAATAATCCTCCTTCCCCTAAATAAAATGATCAACCTCAACATAGAGAGGAACAAAATAAATAAGGATACAATATTGTTGAATATATGAAGAAAATTAAGGCCAACATTACTCTTCATAAGTTAGATTAAATCATAGCGTAGAAAGAGTTATTATAAAAGTCCATCACAAGTAAGTCTATGGCAGAAAAGTCTAAGTCAACCAACAAGAATGTTATCTACAAAAGCAAGCCAAAAATCTCCCCCTTTTTAATGACTATTTGAGTATTTGAAAAGAATATACACAACTATCTAGTAGATTTAGGAGCTTCAGTGACAATAATGCCAAATTCTATTTGTCAAAAGCTTGGATTAACACCAAAACCTTTTAAGAGGATTATGTCACAACTTGATAAAATAGCGATGCCTATATTGGGAGAGATAAATGATGTGATAATTTAGGTAGCATAAGAACCAAGAGTGTAGATTACTATCAACATATTTTTAGTTGACATTCCTAAAGGTGATGGGTTATTATTAAGCAGAGATTGGTCAAAAATGCTAAATAGATATATTTCCATGGACTTTTCACATATTTAACTTCTAAGGAGAGGCATAGCCAATCAGATTAGAATTGATCGAGAACCAAGAATGAAACATCCTATTATGGAATATAATACTACCAATGAGGAGGTAAGTTATAAATCTCTTAGTCTTGAAATTTATACATTTTTTCATGAATCATGAGTCACCAGAAGAAATTATAAGACCTTACTAATTATGAACCCTCCATTTAGATGGATCTAGATCTAAGCAAGGATTAGGTGTTGGTATCTAATTTATCAATCCACAAGGAGAGAAACTGTTGGTAGCATATAGGCTCCAATTTTGATGCACCAATAATAGAGTAGAATATAAAGCCTTGATATTGGGATTTTAGTTTACCCTCAAGAATAATGTCAAGGAATTGTTATTATACAAAGATTCTGAACTTGTGGTAAATCAAGTAAGAAATAAATATCAGTGTAAATTAACATATCTAAATAAATAAAAGCATAGGGCCTAGGATTTGATATAATCATTTAAAGATTTTAACATACTATTTATCCCAAGGGAACAAGATGGAACTATCAATTTACTGATCACTTCTGCATTAAATTTGGCACCCTTATAGGAGTTAAAAATCTAGAATTTTTCCTTTGATTTGGTATCATGTCCTTCAGTACCAAACAATGTTGAAATTTTTCAAGTGTTTGATAATGACCAACAAATTATCTAATTTCTAACAAATTTAAGATAATTTGAATCTTAGATAATAGATGATATAAAAATAAACCATAGGAGATATGAATAATTAGATGAAAGAGGGATTATCTAGTTAAAAGATAATTTCCTCCCTTTGAGAATGGTCATTCTATAAAGGACTTTTGATACAGACCCTCAGGCTCAATCACAGAGGTAGTTTAAGGTTAATGAATCTAAATTTAGCTCAGAAAATGTTGGTGATGAAAAGAATGAACACTTTGTCAATATTGGCTTAAGTTACACACCTAAAGAAAGGCAAAGAGTTAAATAAACTAATTATTAGGCACAAATATGTAATTGCATAAACTTATGAGTACTTAAGTGTTTTCAATCCTAAAATCATGACCTATAAAATTCCACTCAAACCTAATCATAAACCATTTAGGAAAAGACAGAGGCTAGTTATTCCTATCTTGGAACCACTAATTTAGAAGGAAGTGGAAAATCTGCTAAGTGTTAGGATTTTTTTCCCTAATAAACATTCAACTTAGGTGTCCAATCTAGTTCTAGTGAGGAAAAAGAGTGGAGAGATAAAACTATGCATTGACTTCATAAATATGAATAAAGTATCAAAAAGGGACAATTACCCCTTGCCCTCTTTAGATGAGGTAATAAAAATGGTAAGTGGATCTGATATGATGTCTTTCTTGGATGCATTTTTAAGTTACAATCAAGTACTAGTTAAATTATAAGATAGGATGAAAATTGCATTTACCATGAAGTCAGGGATGTGTGCGTACAAGTGAATGTCATTTTGGATGATCAACGTTAGAGTGACTTTTTAAATGGAAATGGATCATGCATTCCAAGGATTTATAGGGAAGTGCATCATAATATATATGGATTATCTCACTATTTTTTCTAAAAATAGGGCTAATCATATAGACCATATCCAATCTATCTTTGACAGGTACAAAAAGTTTGGAGTATCACTAGACCCCAAGAAGAGCATATTTAGTGTTATCAAAGGCAAAGTACTGGGACACATCATTACCAAGGATGAGATCACCATTGACACAAATAGGATTCAAGGGATATCAAAGATAATGTTTCCAAACAGCAAAAAGGAGTTCAAATATTTCTTTGGAAAGATAAATTTCATAAGAAAATTTATATCAAGATTTGCAAAAAATGTTAGACCCTTGAATGCAATGTTCAAATATAATGCCAAATTGGAATAGATTAATGAAGCTAAGAAGTCCTTCCAAGATATAAATATGGCTATTTCACAGGCCCCAATACTGGTAAGCCCTGATTTCATCAAGAAATTTTACTTATATTCATTTTCCTTGGAGCATATTATTTCTTTAAGAATCACACAAAAAAGGGAGGAAAGTGAAAATCCAATTACATTTATGATTACTAAGTAGAAAGATGTAGAGATTAAGTTTCATCAATTATTAAGAAAATCTTTGCTCTCATCAAGTCATAAAAAAAAATTTAGGCACTGCATCCTATGGAATAAAACCATCATTATAATACTAAATCCTATTTTTAAGATCACGCTTGGAGAGAATGAATTAGGGGAATGTAGAGGTAAATGGATAGATAAGTCATAGGGATTTGATATTTAAATCAAACCAGCTAGGATTGTTAGGGGACAAGGTATATTCAACTTATGACTAAACTAAACCTAAACATCATTATTGAAGAGGTCTGCTAGACAAAGGTCTCCCAAGAAGATTGGTATTCAAGTATTATTCAATTCTTGCTTACTATAACATTCTCCCAAGAACTTAAAAGATATTAGAAAAGAGATTTAAAGCTCAAGGTTTCTTACTATATTATTATAAAGGGATTCCTATATAGAAATAATTATGAAGGCATTTATCTAAGTTGTGTTTCATGTGATGAAGCTAATGAAATCTTGGAAAATCTATATCAAAATACAAGCATGGACCATCAATCTAACAATACCATATTGCATAAAATACTCAAAAAGGGCTACTACTGGTTGACTATTTTTAAGGATGTTCATTTCCTCATAAGGACATGGCATAAATTCCAAGTGTTGGCTAAGAGATAAGTACACACATATATGCCACTATAGCCTATAATTTAAGGTAGGTCATTTTCCGAAATGGGACCTAGACTTTATTAGAGTAATAAATTAAAATTTCTCAATGAGACACAAGTTTGTGCTTACTACTACAAATTAATGTACTAGATGGATAGAGGAACTAGCCATTAAGAACTATAGAGCCCAAAATGTGATAATTTTTCTTTAATAACATATCACAACAAGGTTTGGTACTCCCATCTCTTTTATTTGTGATAATAGGCCAGCATTTCAATCAGCTTAGTTCACTGAGTGGGCCCATGATAATTAGCTTACAATTAGATCATCCTTAAACATTACCCACAAATGAACAAATTGGTTGAATCAACCAATAAAAACCTTATAGATGCAATCAAAAAGTCATTACAGATAAACCAAGGGAGTGGAACCTCCTAATAAAGTATGCACTCTAGGCAGATAATATGAGGTATAAGTAGGCCTTTAAATATGTTCCATATCTACTAGTATATGGGAAACAACCCATGTTCCCAATCATGTTGAAATTACCAATATATCAGTTCATGAAAGAGTACATGGAGCCTAATGAAAAAATATATTCAAGATTATTGGACATCATAAAAATGGAAGACTCTAAGGATAAAGTGTTGCAGAGATTTAGCAAGCATTAGGATGTAGTGTAGAGATGGTTCAATAAAAGAGAAAAAATCAAATATTTTAGGATCTCTAACTTGGTACTTCTATGGAACAAAGTTCATGAGAGGAAAGGAATACATGATAAGTTTACCCTACTTTGGATAGGGTTGTATCAAATATTAGAAATTTTGGGTAATAATGCTTTCTATTTAAAGGATCTTCAAGGTAACGATCTGACATATCCAGTGAATAGACAATTTTTGAATCATTACTTGATGGCTTTCCCATCTGTAAAGGTGTCTAAGTAATTGTAACATTTTGGTAGAGGTAGGAGTAGATTAGATTTGCTTTATTAGTTAGTTTCCTATTTTTTTTTCATTTGCTTTTATTAGATTAGTTTGCATTTTTAGAGTAGTTTTTCATTTTCAGTAGTTTCTTGTTTTTCAAAAGAGTTTCCCTTTGATTTCATGACAATTAAATTCTGGTCAATTTTGATATAATCAAACATAGTTTGAGGTTTTTTTAATCCAACCCAAATTAAGGGGATAATGCATATTGTATTTTAGAACTTTTAATCTAGTTAAGCAATGAGAGAGTTATCCATGAATACATCTTGAAACTAATGATTTCATCAAGTATGTGAAATTTACTCCCATAATTCTATGTGAAGTTAGAAAACTTTCCTTACTCCATTGGGTCAAGTGCATATAAAACATTAATACTTGTTCAAGGTAATAATCATGGACATATGTAAGAGTTGATAGGGACATTTTGATTAAACCAAAATTTTAACTAAGACCAGCTCATTGTGGTCACCCTTTCCCTCTTTCAATGAAAGAAAAGATTAAAAAAAAGGCATAATCCAAATCCAAAACAAAATCAAAAGAGGATTTAAATCCAACATGATGAAATAAGATCAATGCATCACGCATCATAAGAAATATGAAGGAAGGAGGAATAGGTGATCAAAGGTATCTATGTAAGGGTTATGGATGCTTGGTTGGTAGTAGAGAATTGACTAAGCTTTGCATATATGTACTTAATGCCTAATAAAATTTAAACCTATATCTCATTCTTATGACTTTCCCTAAAAACATGAAACAAGAGGTAAAGAACAACACTTTTCACACACATATTCAAGGTGTAAGTAGAGTTAGTATATTTCATAGGATTATTAAGAGTCTCTTTCCATTTCTAATTTAATCATTTATTTTAGGATAACTTTTTGGTTGATATTGGGATTAAAAAATAATGGATTTTGGGTTCTTGAAAACTCTAGATTATTCATCGTTATGAGTCACCATTTTTTGTATTCAACACATGCCACTCTGTATTTTTATTTGCCTTTGTTTTTTTTGAAATAATGAATAACTTGGAGGGTAATTATGAGTTCTAAGGGTTATAATACTTATGATACTTGTAGCAAATTGGTGTTTGTAATGTTAAATGATGTTATGGTATAATTTTGGATGCACTTGCTCAGACTAACCTATTAATGAAAAGGATGGACAGAGTGGCTTTACATGACAGGTATGAATATTTTTTATTATGAAGTATACTTTGGTAAAATCCCAGTTCATGAGTGTTCAGTCATAAATTTATCTTTGTAAATATTCTCTATAGAGGGTTTCTCATTGGCATTTACATATTGGTAAGTTTCACATCGATAACTTTTGTTTTAGATGGATTTCATCTGAAATATTCCTATCATCAAAGCTTGGTCTGTAAAATCTTTACTTTGGGAAGTTTCATTTAGAAAATTTACATTTGAGGAATTTTCACTTTGAAAACTTTATGTCATCAAAAATTAATTCACCATGATTTCAATTTGGTAGCTTTATTTATGGTCTTCATTTTTGGGAGCTTATTCTTTAGCAAATTTCATATCAGATTCTTTACTATGGAGAATGAGTCTTTGAGGACTTTAATTTTATAAGGATTATATTGGAAAGATTCTCATCATGACTTTTTATTTCAAAAAAAATCTCTTTATAAATATTATTATCAATAGATTTTAGGTCGATCATTTACATGTAAAAGACTTTGTATTGGAAGATTTAATTTTGGATACGTGTTCATCATAAGGATTCATTTGACAGTTTTGGTCATCAACAACTTTGTTTCAAAAAAATTTGGAATAAATATTTTTGAAATGCATTCTATGCTTCAAGGTATTTTAGCCTGAAATAAAATTTTAAATTTTATTAACTAGGCTATACAATGACGCATGGTAAAGGATAAAAGGATATATCATAGCACCTTGGATGATAAGGCATCCTATGTGGCATGCACACTAGGATAAGGTAGTTGAATTTAAATTGAATGAAGGTGATGATCTCATAGATGTTAACAAGTAATGGCACATGAGATAGAAATTAATGTAAGAAATCTATTTACATCTATACTCCAACTGAGTTCACATCATTTAATCTTTGAGTTAGAGTAGACTTTAAGCTCTAGTGATCCCAAAATCCCTAAATACTATCACAGTGGTTTTCTATTTGTGAAATTTGACTAAGTGAAGAGATGCCATTATGTAAAGATTGGAGCATACTAGAAATTAGCATAGTTACCATGGCATCATCATCTCCATCCTATAAGGGAACCACAACACCATCCAGGTTCTTGATCAAGGATTTTACAAAATACTTGGATACTATGTTTGAGACTGCTATATTTGTTGGGTGTCATTTGAATTATTCAGCATTGTGAGAATTAGTAGAGAATGTGGAATCATTTTCACTTAAGGAAGATATAGAAGTTGAAGATAAGTAGCTAATAAAGGACCTACTCCATTTCAAAAGACAATCCATACACTATGCATCTACAAAGTCATAGGTGATATCATGCATTGATTTACTATGGGGTCTATTCTTCAAAGGGAGAATCATGGATGGAATATATCTTCATTATGTAGACAATGACACTATTGTCACATGTATATTAGGAGAAGTATTCAATAGGTATTTAAGGTTGCCTATTTTAGTTATTACATATGATTTATATACAATCATCACATGAAAAAAATCCCACCATCTAGATCAAGCTCTATCAAGATGGATTCTACCTAGGGAGAGTTTCACTTTGATAGAGCATGCCAAGATCCCTATCCCCATTACCAATTTTATAATGGGAATCCACATAGGGATGGCACTGCTAAAAAATTTCTTTGGCTATGATATTATCTACTTTGTGTACCTAGAATGGGTTCCCTTTCTAGACCTTCTAATTACCTCAAAGCATACCTACACTTTGTGCAAAATCATCAGTGCATGCCTCTAAGAGTAGATTCTACATAAGGATAAGTGACCATTGGGAGGTAACTTATACATGATATCCTACTTATTAGATACAACCATGGGCACTATATATAAACATAATGGAGTCTTATGGGAGCCCAACACTAAAGTCATCAAAAATAGGATTTGTTACTATTACATCTTCACGCACATATATTCATATGTGATAAATATAGCCAAAATTGATGAGTAGCTTTACCCTCAGGTATGGATGGTTATCCATGATGAGTTGTTTCCATGAATTTATACAATCATATCATAGACACTAGATAATAATATAAGAGACTACTAGTTATATTTGGAGCACACAATGATCATGGTGGTAGGATACAATGTAGATCCTCTCTAGCTCTTGAAGTTTATTCTAGATAAGGTAGTTGAGCAAGAAATCACCTATAAATTTTATAATAAAATTGATGAGAAGATGGTGAAAAATAATAATGCCACCTTTCATGGATCTTACATCACCATTGGGTGAATGCAATACATAATTCATAAATAGTTTAGTGAGGTTGACAATACCAAGAAATCTTATGCATTACCCATCCTTCCTCATAGAGACTATGACCCTCATGGCAAGGTCTAAAATAAAATTCACACCCTTGGCCTTGACAATAAACATAAGCCAATCGATCATGGTTTTCTCTTATTTAATGCCAAGGATGACAAGGAGTTTAGGGAAAAGGCCACAATTATAGGACTAAGTGAGGACTTGTTGAAAGTGATTCAAGAAGAACCATATCTAACACTTAGTGAAGAAATGTTTAGAATTCCACCTCTTGGAGGATGGATATCCTCAAATTTTTAGAGTGGTAGGAAATCACAATATCCAAAAGCAGAGGGGATAGATGCCCAACTAGCTCAAATTCAACCTCAAAACCAACAATAGTTGGTAGTTGGCGTACCATTCATTAAAGAATAGGAAGAACAAGTTGAGGAAGAATAATTATTTGATTTTACACAAGAGGAAGCACAAGTGCTCCTAGTTAAACCTTTAACAGTTGAATTAATCAAATTCAAGCAAGAGTTAGTTGAGTAGCTAACTGAGCTAGAGGTAGTGCACAAGTGTAATCTTAGATTATATGTTTGGATTCCTCTAATGAAGAGGAAACAACAACTAGTTTGGCCCTAATGCCAAGCACTACTACCCCTTCTCTTCCATCATAGGCATCAATCCCATAGGTAGGTAGGGCAATAAAGACTTTTCAAATAAATCCAAGGGATAGACCACAAACCCCTCTAACCCAGGAGGTAGATGAGGAGGAGATACAACATGCAAATATTCAAAGATTATATGCACTCAAGACCAAATCACCTATTACACATGATGCATCTAATAAGGAACCCCTAATCATAACTCCTTTAGGTTTTTCCCCTTTGATGTCTTTACCTACAGTTTCCATTTCCCCTAAACTAATTATTTCATCATTCATTCCCCAATGGACATTTTCTATAGGTTTACTATTTATGCACCCATCCATGAGTCTACCTACTACCATAACACCTACTCTACCCTCCACTATTTTAGCTTATATCCCTATAGTTTCCATCCCTTTCATTTAACTTCCATTAGCATCCACCCCATCAGCATTATTTTTGTCTATTACATCCATTGTTTATTTCATCACTCCAAATACATCTCCTTCTACCCAATTGGGTTCATCCTTTCCTTCTTCCACTCACACCACCATAACCATAGTGGAAATAACTAAAAGGGTACCTAAGAGGTAGATAGTCTTTATGTTTCATCCAATTCCATAGTATGGGAACATAGAGTGGTCAAATATTATTTGGCCTATAATGCCCAATCTTTCCACACAAACTAATCAAAAACCTAAAGAATATGCTCAAGTAGAAGTATAGCCCTCAGATCCCTCAAGGCTCACTCTTCCATATTGGGCTAAGAAATTAAGATTTTTAGCCTCTAAGAGGCCCAATCTAAATAAAACAAAATTTCCAATGATGATCTCCCTATTTGACAAAGCCAATTCATCAATATAGAGGGTGAGGAAGAGGAAAATAGAAGACAACTCAAGAAAAATATTAATCATGAAATAAAAGGAAGAAGTATATTCCCTAAGAAAAAGGTAGAATAGGCAAAAGGGTCAGTCCCCTTATATTGAGGACATGAAATCATATATGGAGACCCACATAGAATCCATCCTTGCTATACATTAAGGGATCAAAATGACTAGGCAGGAGCTCGAGGAAGAGTTGGAGACACTCAGAGAGTAACAACAAGTGATTTGGGTTCATAATGGCACTAAAAAGGATGTGTAGGATGTTTCCCTTAGGTTGTATGAAATTCTTGATTCCATTCATTTTTTGAGAGTCAACTTAGCTCGACATATTAATAACATAACCAAATTGTTCATGAGCCATAAGGAAGATGACACCACATGTTAATAACATAACCAAATTATTCATGAGCCACAAGGAAAATGATAGCAAGTTAAATTTCTTTGTTTTTTATACACCTAATAAGGCATTCAAACATCTAGATTTTATGACCCCATTAGAGGCATATAATGTTTTTAACTTAGTATTAATAATAACTCAAGAGGCTTGAGACTAGGTGTTATCTTCAGAGGCTTTAGTCAATAAGTTGGCTAACTAAGAGAAAGAAGCCAAGCATTCTGTCATGATTGGAGTTGACTACCATTTGAGACAACCAAGGTAGGTTGGTGACTAGAGATTCATTTGACCAAATGATCAAAAAATCCTCTAATAACTTCAAGCAAATAAGCTAATGGATGAAACAACCAAAGAAGATCATAATAATATAATGGATGAAATAATCAAGGTAATTAGGACATATCTCCTAGATATGAGTCTAATCAGATCATATTACACTAAGTCATACAAACATTACCAATATTTGGATGCGAAAAAGAAAGTTACTCAATAAACACCACTTACTAGTTCCACTATGCAAACTCTACCAACTCTGTCGACAATGACAATGACCACATCATCTCTACCTCATGCTACTATTCCTATGGTGACTATAGTTCACACCACTAGTGGAACTCTAACCACTACAATGTCAACTACCAGAACTATTATAGTTCCCATATTAGTTTTGAGATAAATCAAGCAAGAGTCAATTTAGATATTAGCTAATTTTTTACATTTTGCATGTAACTAAAAATTTAAAGTCTTATTTACATATACATTTTAATTAACTAACTTTTTAGCATCATGCATATATTACATGATTGGGTTATTTGTAATGCATCGATATGTAACTCAAACTTATCTTACAGTCTTTTTGGATATAAACAAATATTTCTAATCTTAGAGGATGAGGTGACCCCTTCCTCATGTTTATATATACAAATTGTAACCCTCTTTCTAAGGGTCAAAATTTTTGAATGAAATACAAAAAGAAATAAAGGATTTTGGATCTTCATACAACTATGTTTATTATTTATTCTTCCCTCTCTATGTTCATGAATTGGAAGTTTCTTTGTTTATAAATTGTTTCAATAATTTTAATGTGTGTCAATGTTATGGGTGAATCTGACTATTACATTAATAAATATTAGTCTTAGATGTGTAATATTTATTGATCATTGATATGTTTTATTGATTTATATATTTATTACATGTTGAATCAATAATCTAAAGTGTGTAGAAGTGTCTCATTTGATATAGTATTCTAGGAGTGAGCAATAGTTATCTTGGATAACTTCTTGGTTTGAGTTATAATCTCTTATCTAAAGGTGTACAATAACATCATTAAAAAATATCAACCTTAAATTAAAAGTAATAAGCACCCTATATCTGAATACCTAGACTACAAGTCATGTTTATTTGTGAAGTGAGTAAAAGTTGTAAACAATAAACACTAGTCCTATATATACTTGTCCACCAAAGAGATAGACTGAGAAATTCCATTTTAGAGACACAGAATCCTTCTTTTTGCCTTACCTTCCCTCTCTTTTTTTTTAAGTTTCTTTTAGAAATACTCACCATAGATTAATATTTCACCCATCTAACTCACCTATTGAGTTATTCTTTTTATTATAATTCACATATCCACCCAAAAACTAGGTTGAACAACCCACATGCTCAACCCACTATTCCACCATCTGGTTGTTCCAACTACATACCTACAACTTGTGCCCCATAGTGGAACCTAGTTCCATAGAGATCCCAAAACATTATAGGTTACCTCATTTAAAACTCTCTAAGGTGTGCATAAAACCCACATCAATAGATCCTAAACCAAGGTGAAAGTTGAATCGGATGTGGACTTAGGATCCTTAGAATCACCAACCCTATCAAAATTTATATATCCAACCAAGTCTATACTAATATATATTTCATAGTGTATCCCATGTCAAGGAGTGCACTGGATGTAATATAAAATGCATTTGGTGCTTTTTAATGAAGTTAATGTGGTTCCTGCATAAATTAGGCAAACATGCCAACTACAAAGAAAATGTTGGGGTGAGTGTGCATCAAATATATGAGACTTATAACAAGTTGATGATACAAAGTGTCATCAAATAGTGCAGTGGAACACTTCACCTCAAGCTTAAATATTGATAAAAAAGGAGTTAATAAGGCTTAAAATTAGCCACATTAAATTGAACTAGAACATTAAGAGCATATTTGGGCTATGCAAGAGTGATCCCAAAAAAATATTTAGTGATCTCAATCCCAAAAAAATGGTGTAAACATCCCAAGTTGGTCATAATAAACTGATCATGCAAAGCTTATTTGACTTTTTCAATGATGGATGAAGAATTCCTATTAAGAATTAAATCATCAATGTAGAGGAACAGAAGTAAATAGGAGTCATTCTATCATAGAATGTAGACATTTGGATCTAAGTGATAACAAATAATCTAGTCAAGAGAAAAAAGGATTCCATCTTGGCATACCAAGCCTAAGGGGTATGTTTGAGGCCATGAAGAGACTTATACAATATTCATAACAAGGAATAATCCTCCATGAACCCCTACGGATGCTCGATGTAAATCTTCTCCTGAAGATCCATGTTAAGAAATGTACTCTTCACATCCATCTGATGTATAACCCAAATATGAAGTTCAATAATAACCAGAGTTAAGTAAATGGAATTTATCTTAGTAATAAGAGCAAAGTTCGTAGTGTAGTTAACACTGAGAACTTGTGAGAATCCTTTGAAAATAAGCCATGCATTAAAATTATCAACAGTTCCATCCACTACATATTTGGTTCAGTAGATTCACTTAAAATGAACCATTTTCCTTCCTTTGGTAAGGGGGATAAATCCTAAGTGTTATTCCTCATCAAATAACTATACTCATCCTCCATTACTAAATCCCACATAACAAGACTAGATGTTTCATAAAAATATTGTGGATCAAAAACAAGGGTAATGTATGCATGTGGAAGATGGTGACCTTCTGACCAAGTCCTTCAATTATTTGAAGGATCCCTAACAAATGTTCCTATCAACTAAAGAGTCTATCTAACCACATCAAGATAATTAAGAATATGAGGTTGAATAATTAGAGGTGATAGCCACTAAATATAACCCTTACAAAGGTGGAGGATAAGATAAATCATCTGAGTCACTATCATCTAAATCCACTTTGGATGGAAGAGGTGGAGTATGAGAGGCTAGGGGAGGAAATAATTCCTTAAACTAAACACTCCTCTTCATTAAAATCTCTTCCATTTATGGATCAAAGAGTTGATATCCCTTGACACCATTAAGATATCCAACAAAGAGGTAGGGTTAACTTTGTGTGTGTAAATACTTGAATTTTTATAAAGGAATGTGTACCAATATAGTGGAGCCAAAGACTCAAAAATGTCAAACAACATGTTTTTGATCACACCAAGATTTAAAATTTATCATGTCTTTCAAGGCCTTATTAATAACATAGTTCTAAATGTGAGTGAAATAGTAAATAAATTCACCCCAAAATTTTAGACCAAGAGACTGATCAAGGATCATGTAATTTTTCATCTCCTTTAGGGTAATATTATTCTATTTAGTAACACCATTTTCTTGGGGTATGTAGATAATATAATGTTGAAGGCCGATCCCTTCAAGTATGAAAATTTTCTCAAGGTGATGATTTACATATTTTTGGCCATTATCTTTACAAATAATTTTTATAGGTTTCCCATACTGCTTCTCAACATGAGATTTGAAATCTTGAAACAAGGTAAAGACTTCACTCTTCTAACAAAGGAATTACACCCAAGTGAACTATGAATAGTCATCAATGAAGGTGAGGACATAATGATATTTGTTCAAAGATAAAGTGGGGAATGGACTCATAAGATCACTATGAACCAATTCAAGGACTTGTGAATCCCTCTAAGATGACCCTTTGTCAAACTTCTTATTTAAATTATTTATTATTGTATAGCATAAATGTATGCCATTAGAAAATTTCATACGATGAAATTTTGTTACCATATCCTTTGAGTTGAGTTATTGAAGGTAGCGGTAGTTGTGATGGCCAAAATGCTCATGTCATAGTTTACTCACGAAATCTATATGAGTGAATAAAGTAGTATAAGGGGAATGAGGCATAAAATGGGAGAATGCATATAGCTGAGACTCATAATCAGCTTTCCCATTGTAACTAAGGCATCATCCTCAATATCCCAAACTTCTAAATAATCAGCAAAAAATAAAATCTATTATCATTCCCAAGATGTGTGATTTTGTAGACTGAAAGAAGTTTAGCACATAAATATGGAACATAAATAACATTGAAAAGTACACCTTTATGCATCATAACCAATCATTTTCCAATAATATCCACTAATGTATCATCTCCTATGTGAATATGAGGTAATGAACAAGGTTTCAAAGAAAATAAATTATTCCTGATTAGAACCCATATGATGTGTGGCCCTAAACTTAAGTATCTATTGTTGGGAAGATTTGCCTACTATGGCAAGTGTTTATCCTTTCCTTTATTTGAGGTTTAAAAAATAGGAGTTGATTCCTTAGTGTATGATGATGTAAAATTGATGTGATTTTTATTAATAAGATGATTCAGGTCATCGATTTACTTAGCATGACACTAATGCTCATCATGAACAACTTTTGTGTAATATGAACAAGTTGAACACTCAATCTTCTAAAAATCCCTTTTCATGATTTAAAGGATTTAAATGTTATTGGTGTAGGATGTGATGATTGTGCAATAACTTTTTTTGGCTTTAGCATTAGTTATTTTTTCTACTTAGATCCTTTTGAATGTGGAAGATGAACCAACACCAAGGATTGTGACTTAGATATCTTCAAGATTCCCATAGTGATCAACTTGCCATGTTCAAATATTAACATTTATAAAAATGACTCAAAGGTAGGTAGTGTATTGGCCTTTCCCATAATTAGTCAATGAGTCTAAAAGCTATAAATAAACACTACATTTTTAGAAGTTAGTTTGGTTATCACATTGCTTACTAATTGTACATCCTTATTTACAATACCACATTCATTTATTTGTGATCTTATTTCATTCACTTTGGTTACATAATCTTAGATGTTTTTAAAACCATATGGACCTATTTTAGTGAGTTCATTACCAATTTGATACCCCCAACCTCATCAATTTAACCATACAAGTTCTAGAGTTTTTTCCAAGCCTCATTCAGTGATTTGCATTAATCAATGTAAAAACTAAGGTCAAGAAAAATGAATATGTGAAAATAACCAAATGTTTTAGTGTGCTCAATTAGACATGCATTCTTTTCCTTAACAATCATAGGTTATATAAATGTTTCATTAATGTAATGGGTGTAGCCTTTACCCCTTAATGCACTCCATGCATGTTATTTCCATGTTATGTAATTTTATAGAGCCAAGAGAGGAAATTTAGGATTACCCATGGTAAATATGCAATAACACAAGTGAGAACACAAAAAATGAGCATAGTCTCACAACATAAGCCCCCCCCCCAAATAATATATGATTCTATCAATTTATATTTTCTATGGTTATGATGTCCACTTATGTAAAAAATAAAGTGGTTGTAGTTTCACTATGTTACAATTAAAAGTTATAGAGTAGCTAAGCACCAAGAGCAAAAACTATCTACATCTCCACTTAGAATACAAAAAAAAAATCCATATTCAATAAAAAATGATTGTGAATTAAAGTTTACAAGCCCAAAATATCTATCAGTGATGTTAAACTTTAAATCCATAACTTGCAATGGAGAGACTTCTAGTTGGTCAAAGTGGTGTTGCCAACATTAGCAGAACTATCACCAAGTTTGGTTTTTGCCAAGTTCAGTAAGAAAGGTTGACCAATTACAGTAATGTTTTATTTTGTGATAAAAATTAAAAAAACACAGTTTGACTTGGACTAAAGTATTTTGGTTGTATTTCAATGTTTTTTTTATTATTATTTTGAGGGAAAAAATTAAAAACTCATTTTTTGAGTTACATATATAATTTTGAACAGTTAGTAAAACTACAATAATGTTTTAGTTAATAAAAAAATTATATACTTTAAAAATATTATATAAAACTTATAAGGAGAAGTGCAAAACCCAAAATTTGTTATGATTGATTGTTGACACCTTGAAAACTGAGTGAAGAAGAAAAGACATTTTTTTTGTTGTATTTTTTTGCAATAATTAGTAAAATTATGATAACTTTTATGTTTCTTAATAAAATTAAAAATGTTATAGAAAGATTAAAATGAGGCACACAAAACACATAAATGGTATTTAGTGATTATTTATAGTTTAAAAATCATTTGAAAAATAACATACATTTTTTATAAAAAAATAGATCTACAAGTCAAATGTCCCAAAAAAAACAAATCTAATTCTTTTTTTTTAATATAGAATTGATCAAAAGATTTATTGTAAAAAAATGAAAAACTCCAAAAAAATTGCACTCATCTTGACATTGATGATGCACATATTCTTGTTACAAAAGGAACAAATGATACATCCAAGATGAGCTTGGGTGTAGTGTGCAAAAAAATGTTAATGCATAGAGATGATTTTTTACAAAAAAAACTTATAGATTAGTTTTTATATCCAACTAGGATGAAACAAGAATAAAAACTATCTTTATTAGATGATTTTAATGTGATGGTGAGCTCTATTTTGCTCCATCAATATCTAGAATGTGTAGACACCTAAAACTAGCCACAACTAGCTTTCGATCAGACTTCAAACTGATTCCTACCAACCATTGTAAATTAAGCCTAAGAATCACTAAATGTCCCAAATTTACTTACATGTCATTCATAAAAGTTTAGAATCATGTTGAGACATATATAATTAGCGTATCCTACCATATTCAATAGTAACTTCTCACAGATTCACCTCTAATCATCTTGCAGCATCACAATAGTCAATTTGGCCTATGGACATATTAAGTGGGGTACTTGCACACTTAAATCAAATTTTGGAAATGCTAAAAGGTTAATTATAATTAATTAACAAGTTAAACCAAATTAAATTCCTAGTTGAATTATCCATTTTAAATTAATGAATATCTAAAAAAAATTCAAAAATTAAAAATATCCTAGCCTATCATCATTACCTTTATGAGTTATCAAGCTCTTTGAAAATATCCTAAAATATCTCATTTTGGAGACCCATGCCTAGTAATTGTAAATCATTATTACTTGACAACTATTAACTCTAATAGAGTTATATTTTACTCACCTAGGTTAGGTTTAAACCCATTCTAAGCTTTAACTTCACCCTAACTCACCTTGGGTGCGAGGTAAATCCTTAGGTTATAAATACAATGCCATGCCTTTTGAATTATGAGCTCTCATAAGCCAAAGTTATAATGTAAATTTAGAGAGAGACATAAGTTATTTTGTTACAAGTAGTGTTATAATGCCAAAATTCTAATCCAAAACAACATCAAGCCACATCAAAGTCATATGGTTCAGGGAGAGAAGAAGGCAACAAGCTTCATTTTCCAAAAACTTCTTGATGCACAAGCTGAGCAAGCCACTCAATAAAGCATTTAAATATCCCAAGGAAGGTAAAGTATTTCATGTCTTTTATGTTTTAATTATGCTTCCATTTGTCTTTTGTTACTAAGCTCCCCTCTAAGTTCTAGGCTAGGAGTGTAAGTGTTAGTCTATTTTTTTATTTGAGTTTTTATTACTTTAACTAACACTATGCTAACCTCCCTTGGATTTCTATGATCATAAATGGCATGCTTGATGGGACTTCAAGCATCCCATATAAGTAAGGGGATTGATATATAGCTCTTAGTTTTTATAATGAATACTTGATAATCTTCAAAATTCAAGTTTTACCTTTTTCACGTATTTTATTTTTTAATGATACATAGATTACATAGAGACTGATATCGATTCCCTGTAAATGACATCGATCCTATTAGAATTGACATCGACTCTTATGTATAGAATAGAGCATGGTAGATACATGTTTAACTAGTTTCTCTTGACTTTTATAGTTTTTGTTTTAAGTCTAAGGGCTTGAATATTATTTATCTAATTATTTTCTTGCAAGATCTGGTGTTATTTATTAGTTTTAAATTCATTGGCTAATAATATTTTTTTTCAAACTATACTATTATTTTTTTATGGTTTACAAAAAATCAACATTGATCTATGTTGACTGATGTCTATCTTTTTGTGACTGATTGACATCAATTTTTTTAGACCGATATTGATTATTGTATCGATCGACATTAATATTTGATATAGAAAAATAGAGAACCCTGATAGCAAATTTTGAAACCTTGTTTTCTCATTCATATTGGGGATTCTAAGTAGGTAAATACCCTCTAAAATTTTAGGACCTAAGTTGGAAAAATAAAAAATTTTGTAAGTGATTAAGTCTTGAACATTTTATTTGGTGCCTAAAAGGAGTTTAGTTGTTTTTATGTTTAATTGTTTATGATTTTTTTTGCACATTTTTCAACTGAGGCTGAGGGGCCAAAATTTCATAAAGATCTCACTTTGGTGCAATAAAATAAATGCTCACACTTAGATACATACTCTTAAGATTTTTTGTTTTATTCTTGTTCTTTTAAAGTTTTTTATTTCACAAAATGATTGATGCATGTATATTTTCCTCATGTACCCTTTAGGGAACTCAAGTGACCAAAAGTGCTCTTTCTTTGCCTTAGTTTCTTTTAGTCCAAAAATCATGAAAATAATTTCATTAAGGTCTACCCTAAATCTATATGATTTGGGTGATTCAAACACAACCTTAAAGTCTTTTCATGTGTCTTTTACTTTCATGTATTTTGGCTTATGAGTGGGAGTTCATCACCTCCTCATGGGTTCTCTAGGGAAGTGTTGACCCAATAATTCATCTCCCAACATCATTTCAACACCACTCCATGGTTGGGTATACAAATTTATTTCAACTTATTAAGATGCTTGTTTGAGTGGTTAAACAAAATCTATTAGTAAGATATTATCTTGGACTATAGGGAAACTCAGACATCACACTACACTGATATAACAATGAATGTAGTGGTTGTGAAAAGGATAAGACATTTTCACAAGTTAGTTTATATGGATAAAAATTATGTGAGCATCTCTTATGTTAGACACACTTGGGACCATCTAGACATGAGCACAAATTGATATATTAGAACAACCCCACTTACCACATGCATACTATTGATGTAGGGTGAGTAACCTGAATATCCATGTCATAGTATAAACTCTTAGGAGAAGGGGGCATAAAAAAACTAATTTTCATGCACTTTTACTTTTATATTAACACTTAAAATCCTCCCAAGAGTGATTATACTGATGGAATTTGATAGTATTATACAACTTTGTTAATTTCAGGATCTAGGATGTTACACTTGGGTGTTTATGTCTTTTTATCCTTTATTGCATTGTCTTAAGTCAAACTATATATTTTATTTGTTATAACATATCAATATGAGATTTTTCTTATACATCACTCCATTTGTTTATGAGGCATTACATTTTCTATTTGGCACCATACATTTGCCTTAATATTTTTCCAAAAAATTATGTGTGTATTACTTGATTGAATAAGGGAAACATTATGTTTCCCAATTCATTACAAATTATTGTACCTTCGAGTCTTCAAACCAACCATTGATTACATATTTAGAGAGCAATAATGTTTTTACACTACTCGATTCATTTCATAGACTTGTTTGCCTTGTGTCCAAGTTTAAATTTTTGAAACCAAATCCATGTATACCTTTTGGATATTTACCTAGAGTCGTTATGCCATTCAATTTTTTTTATCTTGTTGTTTGTTTAAAAAATCCTAGTTTTCTAAGATGATTTCAAAATTAGCCTTGACAAGTTCAAATTCAAACATTGATTGATTTATGCCTATTCCTTGTGTAATTTGGGCCTAGACATCGCTATTTCTCTTTTGGGTTGTGTAACTTAGGTTAATTCTTTACCCAATTTGAAAACTATTAGATGCACCTTTATTTGGGAGAAATAGCTTATCTCCAAGTGCCTTTTATTTCATGAATTATGCAAATTGAACAATTTCATGTCTAAATTCAAATGCCTAGTTTATACCAAAGTGTTTTATATTTGTTATATTAAATCTCACCTTGTTTTTAAAGTCTAGTTTTTGTGCCTTGTTTTTCCAAAATACCTAGCATATGCATGTTTTGAGCCTAGATTTTGTGTTGCATTTGGCCAAAAGACATAGAAAAATTTATTTTTCTTAGGTTAGACTTGTTTAGAACACTTTGAATCTAGAGTTTGGCATTCTAATTTTATTTCATCCATTTGACCCCTTGGTGTATACATTTGACATTAGACATTTGATGTTAGATTATTTTGTACTTAGTTTTAGCATCAAACCTTTTTGGAGATACATCTCCATTCCTTTGACCAAGTTAGACCAAGTTTGAACTATTTGTCCTTTAGACATTATTTTTCAAAGCTTATATAACTCTAGGCCCTTTGTTGTGAAAAATTAACCATTGATTTGAAGATGTCTCACTATATTCATAGTGGAGTCATATGCAATCTGGGATATGGTAATGTGGTCGCATAATAAGACTTTATTCAAGACCCCTATGGTGACTATGTAGTTTTTGAGACATATCCTTATCCACCTTACAACACTTAATTAGGGGAACAAAGCCAAGATCCTTTAGCTCACTATTTGGTCAACATGCCTTCATACTCAGAGTAGGACCAAGAACAAATAACATAATACTTAAGTACTGTACATATAGTTCTAGACCAAGTTTTACAACCATACTATGTTACAATACCATTAACATATCATCCCTATTTGTTTTATCATTAATTTCTTACAAACAAGGATGAGCTTTTAATCAAATTTGCAGAAGTAGGGGCTAAGTTTCTATTAGAGTTCCCCCATGAAAATTTTCCAAGTCTAGTTAGAGTGCCTTACAACATGCCTTATAATCAAACCAATGAATAGGCCTCTTTTATCAATCCTCAAACTCTTTTGTTGATGTCATATCAAGACCCACGTATGCTTGTCATGGGAAAGGGACTCATGGAGGACCACTTCATACAAATTTAGATAGCATACTAGACCTATTTGAACCTAGCACTCAATTTCAATAACATGGCCATGTCAAATGTTCCTTTTATTAAGCTAGATCCTTCAAAAAGAGTCCTAATCAAATTGATAGGTCAATAAAATTAGGGTATAAACCCATTTACACAAATCACTTTAGTTGGAGACATGTTCAATGTTCCCATTATCAAAGAAGTGTTTATTGATTCTATGCAGATAAATGAGCCAAACATAGTGGATAACATGCAAGTATCATCCAATCCAAACTAAAGTGGTGTAACTTCACAAACAAATAGCCCATAAAAAATGTGTCTTTGGTTAACACCCTGAGTGGTCTAAAATATCAAGGGGTAGGATTTTATACCTCCCAACTATAACAATCTACCTTTAATTCTCAACCAATTACTTTTTCAAGAACACAACCATAAGGATTAAGTATTCTAGCAACAACCAATGCCTTGCCTCAATAGAATGTGATGAATGTTACTCCACCACCAAAAGTGATGAATAACATCCCACCACAATAGGCAAAATTTAACATTCTAATGCAATAGAGGTAGAACATTCTTCCACCTCAATAGGGGGCAACTAATGTTCCACCTCATCAAGTAATTACAAGTATACCTCTTTAGTCACATGCCAACATGCCTTCATAAATGTTGTCTAATTAACAATGAATGTCTATTGGTTACCAAAAAATGTCAAATCTTAAATGAGTGTCTACTTCACAATAGGGGTTCACAAAACCAAGAGGTTTTACTATTAAAAAAGTACCAATCAGGCAATAGTTGCCTTTTGTTCAAAACATGCCAGAAATCCAAAGATAGGGCCTTATTTCACAAGTTCCCCTTATTTAGCTATGTATGACTAATTAGCATCAAGTCCTTATTTAACCACAATAGGCATAGTACTTCACCCAAATCCATATCCTTCCATCTCAACCATAATTTCCCCAAATCTAGGCCTACATATTAAATTTAAACCAAAATATCACATCACAATACATGCACTTACAATAATCACATCTTGATCTATGAATGAATATTCCTAGTCAATTCCTTATCCAAACTAGCATTCCAAAATAAACCATGCCTCGATTATACCATAGTCAAATTAATCCACTTTTGACTACTCATCCTCCACCTCGGGCCAATATTCTATCTAGTTTCTTAGCACAAGAATTATAGTAAATGATGGATGCAATTGCTACCATTCAAGTTGGTAAATAGACAAAGAAGTTTAATTTAGATGAAGTATCTGCCTTCCCATTCAACATGGAGTATTTATAGATACCATTTCCTTAGGTTACAATCCACCAAATTTTGATAAATAAAAGGGTTAAGGAGGCCTAAAAGCCCATTTAAAAAAATTCTTCATTGCTTACTATCCAATGGCTTATAGTGGCATATACTTCCTACTATTATTTCCCTAGAGTTTAGCAAGATAAGCTTTGGAATGGTTCTTGCAAATTCCACAAGAACTTAGTATCTAATTTTGATGACCTTTCAAACAAGTTTGTGTAGCATTTCTCCTATAATTTCAAACATGAGATTTTAATGGTAGATTTGACCCAAGCCAAACAAAAGACCAGTGAAAGTTTCACAAGTTATCTATAGTTATGGAGAGCACTTTCTAGTCATTTCATTCATAGTTGTTTCTAACTATTTTCACTTTTCCACATTCAAAAGGAATAAGAAACTAAAAGAAATGGTCAAGGGTTTGATGTTACCTGGATGAGGTATGTGCACCATTATCCAGACATTGTAGGGACTCCTCTTTGGTTGTGGAGGATGACACCTGTAGAAGAAAGAGACTTAAACAAGGAGATTGTTAGCTGGATGTAAGGTGGACTACCAAGCAAAGCTCGGTCCCAAAACTACAAAGACTTCCTTGTGGGATGACAGTCCACTGTTAATAAGTAAAAGTGTCAAAAATAAATAAATGATAAATGACAAGCAAAGAGGAAATCAGATAATGCGTACCTGTTATCTGTTATCAGTCTGCCATAGTCATCGACGTTGGTTGTTTTGCCGGCGTCAGTTTGGTTAAGGTTGCCAACGTCAGTTAGTATGCCGATGTCAGTAGGGGTAATGGGCCTGGAGGCCAGCGTCAGTCGGGGCAATGGTCTTGGACAGGGTTTGGATGGGTTTCTGGTGATAGAATGGTCTGCAAAATGGTTTGTGGTAGTCTGAGAGTCTATGCAAGGTTTGTGCTAGGTTTACAGGGTAGAGAGTGTGGCTAAAAAAGGGATAAGGATGTGGGGAAGGCCTCTTAGCCTTTCTGGGAAGAAGTCAAGTCTGGTCTGGTTAATGGCCGAGTCTGGTTCATAGCACTTAGAAGTAGCAAATGGGGACTAATTATCAAAGCATTCTAAAATACTGAGATGAAACAAAAGAAGAATACTTACCTCTTGCCTGTTGAAGAAGAAATGTAGGAGACCCGTTGTTGATGTTGTTGATGTAGAAGACTACCTGTAGAGTGGAGTGACTGATGTAGAGTACCTGTACCCTGTGATGCTTATTGTGTGTTTAGGAGAGAGGGAGAGAGAGAGGTCGAAAGATTGGATGCAAGAGGATTTTTGCATTCAGGGGGAAGAGGTCCATTGATTCGGCCTACAAGTTGGTTTTAAGAAATTGACTTCGGTGATCCCACCGGTGTCAGCCGACTGTAACCAACGTCGGCAGCTAGAATAACAAAAAAATGGCTAAAATTAGCCTTTTGACCATTCTTCCAACTGCCAGGGTCAATTGGTCATGGGAAAATGGTTGAAGGTGAATTAAATAAGTGCGAGAGGGTTGAAATAGGTCATAAATTGGTCATAGGGTGATGGGAGGCATCCAAGGGGAGTTATCCAAGGTGGGGTGAGGTGGCAAGGGGGTGTTATTAATTTAAAATAGTTGATTTATTTTAAATTAATAAATGTGTGGGTTAGGAATGTTTAGAAGTGGACTAAGGGGACCGAGGGGGGAGACTCGACCAAGGGATAGACACGATTTCGATGTCTACATTTGGCCCTTTTTGTCTTATTGGTTATTCTAGATGAACTGCAAGACAAAAATAGGAGTAAGTTGCCCCAGGTACGGGATAAGGTTGTTTGTCCTGTTGGTTGTTCTAATGAACTACAAGACAAAAATAGGAGTTGATTGCCCTGATTATGGGATAAGGTATTCCCCCTCAAAGTGGGAGTCGAGGGAAGGGAACTTGGAATCAGGTGCTGATTTGATAGATAGTGGATGGATATGGTGAAGTTTGAGTGTGAACACTGTAAAGGTTGGGATTATGTGCATACCACTTCACGAGATGGTCAAGTTAAATTGTCATAGGTCAAGGGTTAAGGAGTGCCAAAATCAAAATAACTAGGCACCAACATTTATTCATAGCTAATTAGGTTATTCGATCCAAGTTGTATCTCTAATGGTCATCGTGTTCCAAGTATCTTGAGCTCAGGAAGTGCTCTTGGAAACACGAAAATGTCACAAGTAGTGTGGATCAACTTGCTCGTGATCCTATACTTGTGAGGTTAAAATGTGGTGTAGACAATTTTGCTAACCATTCGTGAGGTAGCATACATGCAAAAACAACCAAGGTAAAGTTGTCTTGGAAGTGGTCATAGTTAGAGGAGATAGTCACAATCTCCAAGGTCGCTAGTCGAGTTGAGTCGAGATAAATAGTAGGTCCATTAGATGGACGGATGAAGGAATGGCCAAGCTAACCTCAGAAGACCCCATGTCAACTATGTGCTACCTACATAGCCCTTATTATTAGGGCCTCAGGCCAATGTAGTTCTCCCAAAAAGGGAGGAAGAGGGTCGGTTATGGACGGAGTTGGACGAGGGTAAGTCATGGTCAAAGGTAAGATGGTTTGTCCATTAGATAGACAAACAAATAGATGTGGCTGAGCTAACCCCAAAAGACGTCATGTCATATGAGTGATACCTACATAGCCCCTATTGTTAGGGCCTCAGACCAATGTAGTTTAGATTAAGAGTCAAAGTGGTTGATGATTGGTTTATGATAGGTTTGGACTAGGTCAAAGGTAAGATGGTTTGTCTATCAGGTAGACAAACAAATGGATGTGGCTAAGCTAACCCCAGTAGATGTCATGTCAACTAAGTGATGCCTACATAGCCCATGTTGGAAGGGCCTCAGACCAATGTAGTTTAGATTAAGAGTCAAAGTGGTTGATAGTTGGTTTGGGTCATGGTTAAATGATGAGGGTAAGATGATGTTACAGCCTTTTCCATATTGTGTAATGGTGTATTCTGTAACATTGGTTAAGTGGTCTTTCATCCCTAGCAATTGTCCATATTGGGTGATGGATGTATGCTAAAAATGAATTGAGTATGTTTATGCTTCAGCAAGTAATGGTTTATGCTTGGCATAAATTACATGGTCAATAGTTTCCATGTGTATTGGTTTCCATAGAAACTGGTGTGAATAGGCTATGGGAACGTTAGTGGTCTAAAAAAGGGTTTGGGTTGGATTGGTTGGCAAATGATTTGGTTGAATGTGACCAAAGGTATGAAGGAAGTGAAAGGCATTCTGCCCTTTCATTGATAAGGACCATAATGATAGCATAGGTAGGGGGTTTTAGAAACAAAAGCCTCGTTCATGCATTACGTCATTGACCATTGGTTGTGTTAGAGAAGTAATCAAATCACTTTGACATTAAAATGAGCTCAAAATCCCTTGAGTAGGTGATGTGATATGGGAGGAGAGGGTAACTCCTTTTAGTAGGGATAACTTTGCCCCTTTTTATAGGAGACCCTGAGAACAACTATAAGTCAAGTCCATGACTTTTTCTTTTTTTTGGCAGACTGATCAATGCGGGAAGTCTACGTAGAGATGTCATTGTGCTTTGTGGTTATTTGTGAAGCTGATCGATGTGAGAAGCTTCTAAGAGAGTGTTGTGTGTAGTAAGAGTTTAAGCATAGCCATCCTTCAAGGGAGTGGTCTATATTTTTGCTTTTTATATGTTTGAGGGCTTTGAATAGCTATCCTTCGAGGGAGTAGTCTATTAGCTATAGCAATGATTGTACAGCTTTCCTTTGAGGGAGCAGTCTACCTTTAGAGTTTGTGACCTTTTGATATTTTGACATCTCAATTTATTTTTGACAGAATTTTGAGTCATGGACAAGACTATAGAAGTTTAAGGGCTCCCTTTTATTAAGACAAAGCATCCATACTTTATAAAAGGGTTACATAGGGTTTATTTTAGAGAAATAGGGTTGAAAGGAATGAGAATTAAGAGGACCAAGATTGCTCAAAGGACAATCTCAAGTTAAATGTCAAGCAAATGAGTACTCGAATAATAGTAGAATGGTCACAGATGCAAGGCATTAAAAGGCTCAATTTTTGGCTGATCTTCGAAAGAAGACAGACGATAAGTCCCTGATCTATGCTTGTGCATTATGATGTAAGGTCTGAGCCAATTAGGAGCAAACTTGCCTCATTTACTTCTTTCCAAATTGGTCACGTGTTGGAGATGATTAAGAAGTTGGTTGATGTTTGGTCGATGTTTGGACATGAAGGTGGTTGATATGTTGTTGGCATGTTTGATTGGTTGATGTTTGGTCGATGTTTGGTCATTGCTCGATTGAGGCTTGGTCGATGCTTGATCTAGGCTTGGTTGAGGTCAGTCGAGGCTTGGTCGAGGTTTGGTCAAGGATTAGTCGAGACTTGGTCGAGGCTTGGTTGAGGCTTGGTCGAGGCTTGGTCGATGCTTGGTCGAGGCTTGGTTGATACTTGGTCGAGGTTGGTGGTCAAGTTGACTGTGTTGATTTCAAATAATGGGGTTAAAGGCAGTGGAAGGACCATAGTCTAGTGTTGAGATCCCAATTTAGGTGATGATGTTTGAGAGGCCTGAGATGGTGTCAATGGTTTGGTTAAAGGGTGGTCAAAAGGATCCTTAATGAGAAGGGTATGCCTTTTTTAGTGTTGATGAATGATAGCTTTAAGAGTGCAACAACGCTCAGTGTCATGTCCCGGTGTGTGATGATAGTGACAAAATTTAGTGTTGTCAAACCAAGATGGTCTTGATTTGAGAGTTGATGAGTGTGAAGGTGAGGAGGTATGGGAAGCATGGGATGGTCTTGAAGGTTTTTTGATAATATGGTCAAGAAGAAGGGTGTCTTTCTCCAAGCATTGGCGAATGACAACCTTGAGGGCACAACAATGCTTAGTGTCATGTCCCAACATGTAATGATAAGCACAAACTTTAGTGTCATCAAACCAGGGCAGTTTTGGTTTGAGAGATTGGTATGATTTAAGAGGTGGAAGACTGATGCGAGAAGACTGCAATAATTGTCATAAAAACAAGGCATAAGAACCTGCCAATGGGTCTACGTGTTTTGTTGCAGTAGGGGTTGATGACTTTTGTTTTGGAGGTGTAGGAGGCATTGGTCATTTTGGAGGAAATATATGTTTAATGGGTAAAGGGGATAATGGAGGCAATTTGCCTCTGTGAGGTGTTGGAGTAGGAAGCACTCCTATTAAGGTAGATGGATGTGGGCCCAAAATAGAGGGCAATGATGAAGGTGGGGGAGGAATTCTCTGGTGTAGTTTAGTGGCCTTCTTTGGTTTGGTTTGAGGGCCACTATTATGCAAGGCAAGGTTAGATATGGGGCGAACACTAAGAGATTTCATCTCTTTTGGCATGGTGGATGCCTGCGTGGGTTTGGGTTCAGATGTGGATGGAGGTGAGTGAGATGTAGTGATCTCAGGCAAAAGGCAAGAGAAAATTGTCACTGGGTCATCCTCGGTTGAAGTGGGTGAAGAGACAGGGTCTTCTCTTAGTGGAGAAGAAATTAGAGAATGTGACTCCTCAAGAGGATAGAGGGCAGGGATAATGGTGCCTTCTACTTGTGGTTGAGGAGTAAGAAGGGTATGGTCCTCCATTGGTAGGAGGAAGGATGAAGGTGGGGCTAGTGGCATTGGTATGGTCGAAGCATCCTCCAATATAAGAGAGGTTGATGGAGAACTAATAGGAGAAGAAGGCTCTTCTACCTGTGATGAACGAATGGGAGAAGAAAGCTCTTCTTCCTATGGAGGAGGTTAGTCAGGGACAAGAGGCTAGACCATGTTGACCATGCATATATCATGCTCTTGGGAGCTATTGGCCATGGTCTGGACATTGTTTTGGCTAGGAGGATGGTTAGGAAAAGGTTGTTTGAAGATATCAATGTTTTGGTTGGGTGGTGCATTTGGGTTATCCAAAATAAGATCTCCCTTATCTATCATGTCTTGGACAATGTTCTTGAAGGTTTGGCAGTTGTTTATGTCATGGCCTTGGACACGGTGATAGTGACAGAAGTCGTTTTCCCTATACCATGTAGGGATGGCTTTTGAAGGGTCAAATTGAGGTGGGCAGATTGGAGGGAGATTGAGGACCCCCTGTTTGACAAGTTTATCCAAAATAGAAGCGTATGATTCTCCTATAGGAGTATAATGACGTTGTATATACCATTGTTGGAATTGTTTGGTGATGCTTTGAGATGTGGAAGGTTGAGATTGGTTAGTTGTTGAAGATGGTGATCTAACGACCACAATGTTGGCCACTCCTTTGGACTTGGAATTGGCAGAAGAAAAAGGTCTAGAAGAAGAAGGGTCATCAATTTTTGCTTTGGTATTACGTAATTTGACCCTATTTTCTTCAATAGCACAGAGTTTAAGCTTTTGGGCCATGGTGAAAGCTTCATCAAAAGTGCGGAATGTTTGAACCTACAAGGTAGATGAGATGTGCATGGTACATGCTCAAGAGAAGAGCTCAATGAGCTCGGGTTGAGGTAAAGGGAAGGAGAGTTGGTTGATTAAGCCTCTCTAATGGGCAACAAAATTAGCTATTGATTCATCATCAAACTGCCTGATAGAGTAGAGGTCTATAATGGAGACCTTTTTGGTGATATTGATAGAAAAGTGGTCAAGGAAAAGTTGGGCTAGTTGAGTGAAAGAAAAGATAGAATGATTGGTGAGAGAGCTATACCAATCAAGGGTAGCACCAGAAAGTGACATGGGAAACGTGCGTAGCAACAACACATCATCATGCGCTATAAGATAACTATTGACCCAATTTTTCCCCTCTGGAAAAATTTTGGTCACTCTCTTCCAAAGCTATGAAAGGCCAGTCAATTTCAAGTTGCAGTCCATCTTCAAGTTCATGCTTCAGTTGAATGGAAAGGTTCAAGCACCTTAGTTCAAAGGAAAAAGTTCAAGTCAATGGTTCAATGCATCTAAGTCTCACAAAAAAATTCAAACTTTTATGCAATGGGTGGCAAAATTTTTGTGCATGGTGGTGGGCAAGGGAAAAGAGACCGCTAACACAAGCAGTAGGCAAAAAAATTGCCGCGCACAACAGCGGCGAGGAAAAAGAAATCGGCAGCGAACTCAATCGACGTCAGCAAAACTACTATGCATGACAGCTAACTCGGCCGATGTCGACAAAACTATCACACATGGTAGTAAATCAGCTGACATCAGTAAAATTTTTGCATGCAGTCCACGACATTGGGTGGTAAAATTACCACTCACAACATCAAGCAACAAAAAAGGCCTACAGAACATAGAAAAAGGCCTACCCAATGGGTAGAGGAGCAGGCTGCATGCAAAATGAGGTAGCAAGCATGGTCCCAGCAGACTTATGATGTCATCTATAATGTTTTCCCTCTTCCCAATGAAGACTCAAGTAGCCACTTGCAAGCAAAGGCCAATGAGACTCATCTTGGCTCTTTCGATATAAATACGCAGACTTGGTCATTTTTAAGGGATCTTCTCTAATTTTGTAAAGAGCACAGCTCTCCAAATTGTCCACCTGAATTAATAAAATATAGTTTTTTGCCTCCATCTTGGATAGATTGTCTATGTATGTTATGAGTATTATTTATGTTTAGTCATTATCTCCGATGCTTGCACAAGGTAATGCCAACAGACCAGCCATCTATAAGGCACCAGTTCTGCAGCTGAAAGGAGAAGAGCAATATTTGAGGACAAAATAGAGGAATTTGCTTGCAAGTGTGTATTCCACAGCACCTTGGTAAACCTTTGTTATGTATTTTCCATTATAGCCTCCCTGTTAGTCTTGACAGCCTAGTTCTTCTGCCAAATGTGTAGAGTATATTTGCATTTTTTTTGATTCTGAGAGTGGATGTGGAAGGTCAACATTTATTTTGGTGTATCACCTCTTTAGAGTAGGTTATTTGTTTTCCTGTATTTTCTTCTTCCTTTTCATCCCCCTAGTATATCTATATATCTATATTTTGCACTGCTTGAAACAAACAAGATACATCAGAGGGAACTAGCCCATACCTAGAGACTCTCCTCTCCTGCTTCACCATCCCATAGGTGGGAGAGGATTTTCCATGTTGTGGGGAGAGGGCAGGAACCTATTTTCCTGCCATCGAGTGTAATCTCTAGATGTCAATAGTTTTGGCACGCCTGGTGAGACTATAATTTTATCAGTTTCCAATGCAGTAGTATTTTGGGATTGATGTTGGTCTTGCTACAGTCATTTCAAATATTTCCAACATCTAGCGACTCCACTGGTAAGAGCTCAGTTCTTTATTTTAAGACCAGTCACTTAAACTTCTATGCCAAAAGTCACCACAAGGTCAGCTTCAAGGGGGGTCCCTTTTTTTTTCATTGAGTTGTCTTTAAACTCTGCTAAAAGGCTCAGGTTTGAAAGAACTCGCCCTTATCCATTAGTAAATCCTCCTAGACTTGTCGCTAGGAACACCAGCCCATCTCAGCCATAGTTGCAGCCCGTTCTAGCCATGGCATTGCCTTTTGCAACTTTCTGCAGTGAGAGCCCCTTAAACCTCCCATGCTATGATCTAATTCCAGGAATAGCTCTAAAAAATGTACCTTCTTTTGATGGAGTGGGATCTATTACAGTTGTTGAGCATATCAAGAATATTGCCAACCTTTGCAATATTCACAATATAATAGAAGAAAATATTGCCATCAGACTGCTAGCCTTGTCTTTGAAAGGGAAGGCTCTTGATTGGTATGACACCTTGCCTGTGAATTTAATACATTCCTGAAACGAATTAGGCACCCATTTAACTGGTCGTTTTGGGGAGAAAAGTGACGGCCTCTCTCTTGTGGAGCAACTGACGACTATAAAGAGAGCTCCACATGAGTATATGCAGGACTTCAACACATGGTTCAAAAGACTTGGGATAGAATTCCCATCCTAGTAAGGCTGACTCCCAGCTACGCTTTCTTGTACTATTTAAAAGCATTGAATAGTGACATTGCTGTGATGATCCAATCTATGGGAGGGTACATATTGCCTAATGCTTATGACATTGCCATAGCAACCAAAAATTGCTTGGTTCAAGCTAGAAAGATCACTCTTAGGCCCAACATGCCACTTTTCCCAAAGATGCTACCCCCTATACAAACCATTGCACCCACATTAGCCCCTGTGCTTGCTATTGAGAAGCCAGCTGTTGTTCTGTCAAATGAACTGCATGAGGTTAAAATCCTATTGCAAAACATGTCAAATGAACTTATAGCTCTTAAAAGGAAACAAGCTCAAAATAATAAGCCAAATCTGGGATATCAACATTATGGTCAAGCACCTAGAAACCCTTTTCAAGGCTATAGTCAAGGATAGGGTCAGCTCACTTAGATCATGCCTTATCAAAATTATAACGTAGGCCCCTCTTCGTCATCTAAAGCCATGGTGCCTACTCAAAACAATCTAGTGCAGGAGCAGCCAGGTTGTTCGACCATGGGACATGGTCAAGAGCAAGCTGTCCATACGAATGATATGATGATTTTTTTCTAGAATTTAGGAAACTAGGTTGCTGATCATTCCCAATTTTTTGAGTTTTTAGCATAGCCTAGCACGAGTAATAATCAAACTCAGCTGGATTCTACTCTGATAAATCATGAAGAGGGCGAGCTCTATCCAATTAATTATGGGGGTGCTATAGGCAATCAGGCTGATTGCATTACAGCCAATACGAGATTTAAAATAAGAGTAATTGGAGAAGCATAGGCTTCCCCTCAGGTAGCAACGAATCCTCCACCACACCCTTTTCAAAGGGCCCCAATTTTCGGTCAACCGTCTGCACCTCCAGCTCCTCAGTCTACAACTCCAGCTGGGATCAGCCTAAAGCAAAGCACAAAGGGAATCAGCCCCCAAGCTAACATTGTTGATCAAATGAAGAAATTGCATGTAAGCATTTCTCTATGGGATTCATTATCTCTTTTAGGACAAAGGGACGTGTTGAAGAAAGAATTGCATGAGCTAGATCGACAAGCCATCCCAGCAGACACTGATAACATCCTAATGGCGAATGGGTAGCCTTCCACTTCATATCAGGTAAAGAAAGAAGAAATGACTCCCCCCTTTTATGTATCTTTGATCATAAGGGATTTCTTAGTACACAATTGCATAATCGACAGTGGGGTCAGCACTTCAATAATGCCCAAGTGCATTGCCAATAAGATGGGATTAAAGTATGAAGCAATGAACAAAAGAGTCTTGCAACTAGATGGGACGCCTGCAAAGATAGTCAAAATCTTGAAGGGATTAAGTTTAACATTACATGCCTGCCTGACATTCTCAATTCCCCATGATATAGTGGTAGTGGACGTTCCTCCATATTTCACAATCTGTTTATCTAGAGACTTTACATCTAAGATAGGTGGCTATCTAGCAGCGAATTGGTCATATCTAGTTTTCAAAACCAAGTACAAGAACAAAGTGAAAATCAAATCTGAGCCACTCTACAAGGACCATCTAGAGCCCTACTCACCCAAGGCAGCAAATGTCAGTTACACTATCATCGATCCAGAAGAGTCTTAGACAGACCAATCTTCATCTTCTACTCTTGAAGGAGTCACAGATCTACTCTTGGATGAGTGGGGAAGTGATAACTTTGAGCATGATCCTTATAAGTTTATTGAAGAGGCAGACCTTGGCATCTATTGCTTGCATGAAGAAGGCATCGTCATGCCCAATATAATGAAGGAGAACAAAGAAGACCTTGGCCTATGGCAACTATACTTCGATGGATCCAGAAGTAAATTGGGTGCTAGTGGTGGGGCAATGTTAGTTTCCCCTTCTAAAGAAAGGTACTTTTTATCTTTTCATTTCCAATTCTCTTGCACATGTAATGTTGCAAAATTTGAGTCTTTGATTCATGGACTTGAATGGACAAGAAAGAGAGGGATCAGGAAGTTACAAATCCTAGGGGACAGTGAACTGATTGTGAACCAAATAAGAGGCCTGAACTTGACCAAGAACTCCTTGCTAAAGTCTTACAAGCACAGAGTCTAGGACTTGATGGAGGATTTCCTTACTCTTAACATTACCTTGATTTCCAGGGAATAGAATAAGCAGGCCGACAGGCTGGCAACTATTAGCGCCCAATTTGATGTTTTAAAAGAGATAAGCAGGGATTGTGGTTCACACCATTTAAAAGTGGTGGTTCAGCCTTCAATTCTAGACAAGGTTATGAATTGGTAGGTCTTCAAAAATGACCAACAGATAGCTCTCTTCCTGCAGGAAGAAGCTGAGTTCGCAGTCCATAATCAAGCAAAATTGCAACAGCAATACGAAAATCAGATTGTTTAATTAAAGAACAATAAACTCCCTAAGGGTCTAGTCATAATTGAAAGTATTTTCAATAGAGATGACCAACTAAGAAATGACAAAGCATGCATCACTACTAGAGAGGAGAATTATGAAAAAGTTGAAATCTTCAAGGACAAGTTGCTAGCGCTTGGTAAGGTCTACACATTTCAAGAAAGGCAAGCTTCCATTCTGCTGTGTCAAGAGTTTGTTGATGTCTTCGCCTGGAATTATAGTGACTTGAAAGGCTTTAATCCAAGACTTGCCCAGCACATCATTGAATTAGAGGAAGGTGCAAAACCAGTCACACAAAAATAGAGGCCTATTAATTTGATGATCAAAATCCTTATGCAAAAAGAATTGGTCAAGTTGATTGAGTCTGGTATTATATTTCTGATCAAACATTCCTCATGGTTGGCAAAGTTGGTTCCAGTTAGAAAGAAAAATGGGGAGATCAGGCTGTGCATCGACTTCAGAGACCTTAATAAAGTCTCTTTAAAGGATCATTATCCCCTTTTGAACATGGAGCAGATCCTCTAAAAGGTAACTAGTTTTGAATGTTTCTCCCTCCTAGATGGTTATTCGGGATATAATCAGATTCTAGTGCGAGGTTGTGACCAATACAAAATAGCCTTCACCACTAAATGGGGAACGTTCACCTACCAAAAGATGCCTTTCAAGCTATCCAATGCTGGTGCTACCTTCCAGCGATCCATGTACATGGCTTTCAATGGTTTGATAAATAAGAACATGCTAGTGTACCTCGATGATATAACGGTTTTCTCCAGGGAGGCGGGCTGGCACATGGAACACCTCAAGTAGATTTTTGAGAGGTGCAGGGAATTTGGCATCTCTCTAAATCTAAAGAAATGTGCATTTGTTGTTCATGAGGGGAACTTCTTGGCCACATTGTGTCCAAGGAAGGTTTGTCTATTGACCCTGAGAGAGTCCACTCCATTCTGGAGATGTCCCTACCAAAGCACAAGAAAGGCCTACAAATTTTCTTTGGCTAGATAAATTTCATTCGGAGGTTCATTCCAAATTTTACTGAAATAGTTAAACCACTAGCCTCTATGTTGAGGAAAGGTGAAGAATTCAAATGGACAATGTCAAGAAAAGATAGCTTTGAAGCCATCAAATAGGCTTTGACCCAGGCTCCCGCTTTAATCAGCCCTGACTTCAATAAAGACCTCAATCTCTATACCTTTAGCAATGGAGAAGTGATATCTGCTATGCTTACTCAAGCAAATAGTGATGACCTTGAGCAACCACTTGCCTTCTTCAGCCAAGGGTTAGAGGACTTTGAAATTAGGTACACCTACGTAGAGAAGCAAGTCTTGGCAGTAGTGTGTAGCCTGAAGAAATTCAGATATATGTTATCAAACAGCAGGATCCATCTCATGGTTCCACATCCTGGCATCAAGGATTTCTTGACCAATCGAGACTTAAATGAGAAAAGAGTGGGATGGATTACCAAAGTGATGGAGTACGACATAGACATCAAAATCACCAAGTTGGTGAGAGGAAGGGGCTTGTGTGAATAGCTAGCTATAGATTTGAGACAAAAGGGTGAAGACAACTTGTTAATCCATGACACAGCCACTGCAAAAGAACCAGTTGTCACAAGAGATTAGACACTGGACATGAGGCACTTCCTTCTTACAGGCGAATGTCCACAGGGTCTCAATAGGGCTAGAAGAAGGTATTTTAAACTTTAGTCCCTTCTTTATGTTTTGATTGATGGAGTATTATTTAGGAAGGATCTCTCTAAGGTTCTCCTAAGATGTATTGACCACAGTCAGGCTGACAAGGTATTGGCTGAGTTTCATGATGGGCCAACAGGCAGCCATTTCATCCCTAAGACCACAGTGGCTAAAATAATGAGAGTTGGCTATTTCTAGCCCACTCTTTTCAAGGATGCCCATGCCTGGGTAAGGAAGTGTCAGAAGTGTGCACTTTTTGATGGAAAATAGTGATTGGCTACCATGCCCCTACAGCCCATTCAAGTTGAACAACCATTCATGCAGTGGGGCCTAGATTTCATAGGGATGATCAATCCTGCCTCTAGTGTTAGACACAAATGGGTCCTGACTACTATAGATTATTTCACCAGGTGGGTGGAAGCCATTGCTTTGAAGGAAGTGAATGCAAGCGCAGTCCTAGATTTTTATGAGGACTTAGTGACACGTTTTGGGGTCCCGACCACTATAATTTCAGACAACACCTTGGCTTTTCTGGGAACCAAAACTAGTGAATGGGTGCTAAGGTATGGTATATACCTCAGCACTTCATCAAATTACTACTCGCAAGGGAATGGGCTGGCTGAGTCCACAAATAAAAATCTGATCAGAATTATAAAGAGGACCATGGAGGAAAATTAGAGAACTTGGCATGCCAATTTGAAGATAGCTCTATGGGCTAATCAAATCACTCCAAAGAGATCAATCAAAAATTCTCCATATACACTTATGTATGGAAGGGAAGTAAGGCTTCCCATCTCACTCAAATTGCCAGCATTAGATCTCACCCATCAGCTACAGTTAGAAGAAGGAAGCAGCATGGAGGTCAGATTGTGTGAACTAATGGAGCTCCAGGAGGTGAGGAATCGGTCCATGGTCTCTATGATCAGTCACCAACAGCAAGTGAAAAGACATTTTGACAAGAAGTCTTTGTCAAAAAATTTTGCTAAAGGAGACATTGTCTTAAAATGGGACGAAGACAGAGCTAAGCCCAGAAAACATGCAAAATTTGATGCCCTTTAGAGTGGTCCTTACATGATTACTCAATGCAAGTAGTAAAATGCATTTCAAATCTCTAAGTTGAATGGCAAAGAATTGCGTATCCCAGTCAATGGGATACATCTGAAGCATTGCCACTAATTTTTGGTTTGGTTGTACATAGTTTTCCTTATTTTTTCCTATTTTCCCTAAGTACAATTTACACAGTTAGTTGTTTTTAGTCTTGTGTGTTTCCCTTTGCGTGTGGGGGTAAATTCTATATTTTTGATCTTGGGGTCTTTTGGGCTGTTATTAATTCTTTCAAGCTGCATCTGACTCCATGCCCAATGGATATTTAAAGGCAACTGAGTCCTAAGCATAGCAGGCATGCTTCCCCTGGGAGTTGCCAATTTGTTAACCAAATTTTGCCCCTCTGGCAAAATTTTGGTCACCCTCTTCGAAAGCTATGAAAGGCCAGTCAATTTTGGGTTGCATTCCATCTTCAGGTTCATGCTTTGGTTCAACAGAAAGGTTCAAGCACCTTGGTTCAAAGGAAAAAGTTCAAGTCAACGGTTCAATGCGTCTAAGTCCCACAAAAAAATCAAAGTTTTATGCAATGGGCAGCAAAATTGCCACACGGGACGACAGGCAGGGAAAAAGAGACCGCCAACACAAGTAGTAGGTGGCAAAATTGCCACACACAATAGTGGCAGGGGAAAAAAATTGGCAGTAAACTCGATTGACGTCGACAAAACTGCCATGTACGATAGCTAACTCAGCTGACGTCAGCAAAACTACCACGCACGGTAGTAAATCAGCCAAAGTCAGCAAAATTTCCACATGCAATCCACGACATTGGGTGGTACAATTACCGCTCACAACATCAAGCAGCAAAAAAGGCCTACAGAACATAGAAAAAGGCCCACCCAATGGGCAGAGGAGCAGGCCGCATGCAAAATGAGGTAGCAAGCATGGTCCCAGCAGACTTATGATGTCATCTACAGTGTTTTGCCTCTTCCCAATGAAGACTCAAGCAGCCACTTTCAAGCAAAAGACAATGAGACTCCTCTTGGCTCTTTCGATATAAATATGCAGACTTGGTCATTTTTAAGGGATCTTCTCCAATTTTGTAAAGAGCACAGCTCTCCAAATTCTCCACCTGAATCAATAAAATATAGTTTTTTGCCTCCATCTTGGATAGATTGTCTGTGTATGTTATGAGTATTATTTGTGTTTAGTCATTATCTCTGATGCTTACATAGGGTAATGCCAATAGACCAGCCATCTACAAGGCACTAGTTCTGCAGCTAAAAGGAGAAGAGCAATATTTGAGAAGGACAGAATAGAGGAATTTGCTTGCAACTGTTCATTCCACAGCACCTTGGTAAACCTCTATTATGTATTTTCCATTATAGCCTCCCTGTTAGTCTTAGCAACCTAGTTCTTCTGCCAGATGTGTAGAGTATATTTGCATTTTTCTTGATTCTGAGAGTGGATGTGGAAGGTCAACCTTTATTTTGGTGTATCACCTCTTTAGAGTAGGCTATTTGTTTTCCTAAATTTTCTTTTCCCTTTTCATCCCCCCCAGTATATCTATATATCTATATTTTGCACTGCCTAAAACAAACAAGATACATCAAAGGGAACTAACCCATACCTAAAGACTCTCCTCTCCTGCTTCGTCATCCCATAGGCGAGAGAGGAGTTTTCATGTTGCAGGGAGAGGGCAAGAACCTATTTTCCTACCATTGGGTGTAATCTCCAGATGTCAACAATAATAAGCATGTCTGAATGCTCATAGGTGCTACTGTGGGTCTTCCTTACTCTAGAAGTGAGTAAACTTAGGAAGTTCCCACTGACTGGGATACATCCAGATTGGGATGGAAGGATGGATGGGTTTGTTGCAAATTTGGTCATATGAAAGGACATTGCTTGAACCAAAAATGGAAGCCTCAAGCTTAGACATTTTGTCCATCAGCATCTTGATGAGACCAACTGATAGATTGGTAGATGGGGCACCCCCTAAGTTGTAAGGCACTTGGAAGGTGCTAGAAGAGGCATATGACGTAGTCGGTTGCGCTTGTATAGGTGCAACATATTGATAACTAGTCATTGGGATAGATGTGGAAGCCAGGGGTGGTTATGCCATGGAGTTAGAGGGCACAAATTGAATAGGGGCAACCAAAGGTGGTTGAGGGGTGGCAGCACTGGTTGAAGGGTAGGTAGTTACTCTTGTGTTGATGGGGGCAAGAGTAGGTGGGATGGAGACAACTAGATTTTGGAAAGGGGTAGAATTTTGTTGGATAGTCTGCAGTTGATGGGGGGCCGAAGCCCCAATGGAAGTGGGCCCTGAGATAGAAGGAGAAGCCACACTTTGAAGATTAGTCATGGTCAGGTTGATGGTCAAAGCAAAGGCCGAAGTGGTCATGGGTTGGGTAGCAGATGTTGTCGATATTGTTGCCATTTCAGTTAAGGAGGTTGGCATCTCATAGGCTAGGTTGCCTAAAGAGTCTCACATTTGGCTTCTTGCAAGATAATGTTGAAGGGCCTTGACATTGAGGTCAAGGAACCTTTCAAAGTTTTGGTCCCCTTCAAGAACAATAGATGGTCGAGTTGGGGTTGGTCGGACAAGAGTTTGTTCAGTCTCTGAATGATACTCCATTAGAAGACTGGTTAGGGAAGGCGAAGGTGAGAGTGGTTGTTGCCTTGTGTGGTCAACAAGAGTCTTGGTTTGACTACGTGTCAAAACCATTCAAGGCAAGAGGTTTAGGTTTTAGAAACTGTGTTTTTTAGTCTCAAAAAACTAGAATGGGTGTTGGACAGAAAGAAAGTTGGGTTTTAAGCGTGTTATTTGAGAAGAGGATTTTTGGACAATGACAGACGTCAGTTGAAAAACTGATGTCAGTGAAATAGATTGCCAATGTTGGTCAGATAATCGATGCCAGTGAAGAAGGTTGGCAACGTTGGTGGTAAAATCGATGTCGGTCACTGTGTTTTTCTAAAAACTTAGATAATTTGAAAGTTTTTGGAAAAAAAAGAAGAAAACGTCCTCACTAGCTCAAAAAACTAGATAGAAATAGAAAAATAGATGAAGACAGATAGACCCTAAGCGTTAAATCCTAAGAATAAAATTTTAGAATCATGTTGGCTTATGCCTTAGAGTGTGTTTGGGAAGTTGGCTTTTAGAACGGGTCCTAGAAGAAGCAGTCTAAAGTTGGTTTTGGGTTAGTTTCGGTGCTCAAGATCTGTGTTAGGTTCCGTACGTGGCCTGGTGCTAAGGAGTAAGCTCCCCTCACTTCATGAGCCTAGTGATAAGTTGGTCTCACTTAGCCAATATATACTTCCCCTAGAGTTTATCCTCTGCCAGAGAATAGAGTGGGCTTCCCCCTTGGTAGTGAAGTCCAAGTGGGATTGCCAGGACGGGTAAGGTATCTGCTAGGTGATGAAATCCTAGTCGGGCCTTGTCTCAGGTGTGTTTAGATGTTTAATTTGTGATAGTGGTTTGGATGTGTAACATAAGTGGACTACACTTTATTCATGATGCATTTTTAATTACTAGATGTGAGAGCTAAGTATGCATTCAGGAAGAAATGAAATGTAATGTATTTTAAGCCCAAATTGAAATGTGTGTTTGTATGCAAACAAGTGAGAAGAGGTTGAAGAGTATGACTTTGACTAGTCTAAGATGCAGGAAAGAAAGAAAAAGAAGGATTTTTTTTAACTTTGCTGATGGTGTCTTTTGGAAGAGGTAGAGGAAAAGGATGCAAGGAGAGACCTAATGCACCTATATGAAAAGTTTTCTTTTAGAAGAAAAAGTATGAACCCAAGGAAAATTCCTAGGGTCCCACTGGGCATACTAAAATGTTTCTAACTATTTTCACTTTTCCACATTCAAAAGGAATAAGAAACTAAAAGAAATGGTCAAGGGTTTGATTTTACCCGGATGAGGTCTACGCACCGTTATCCAGACGTTGTAGGGATTCCTCTTTGGCTATGGAGGATGACACCTGTAGAAGAAAGAGACTTAAACAAGGAGATTGTTAGATGGATGTAAGGTGGACTGCCAAGCAAAGCTCAGTACCAAAAGTGCAAAGACTTCCTTGTGGGATGATAGTCCACTGTTAATAAGTAAAAGTGTCAAAAATAAAGAAATGACAAATGACAAGCAAAGAGGAAATCAGATAATGTGTACCTACTATCTGCTGTCAGTCTGCCACAGTCACCGACATCAGTTGTTCTACCAACATCAGTTTGGTTAAGGTTGCCAACGTCAGTTAGTATGCTGATGTCAGTAGGGGCAATGGGCCTGAAGGCCAGCATTAGTCAGGGCAATGGTCTTAGACAAGGTTTAGACGGGTTTATGGTTGACAGAGTGGTCTGTAAAATGGTCTGTGGTAGTCTGAGAGTTTGTGCAAGGTTTGTGTTGGGTTTGTAGGGCAGAGAGTGTGGTTGAAAAAGGGATAAGGATGTGGGGAAGGGCTCTCAGCCTTTTCAGGAAGAAGTCAAGTCTAGTCTAGTTGATGGCTGAGTCTAGTTCATAGCACTTGGAAGTAGCAAATGGGGACTAATTATCAAAGCATTCTGAAATACTGAGATGAAACAAAAGAAGAATACTTACCTCTTGCCTACTGAAGAAGAAGTGTAGGAGACCCGTTGTTGATGCTGATGATGTAGAAGACTACCTATAGAGTGGAGTGACTAATGCCGAGTACTTGTACCCTATGATGCTTAATGTGCATTTGGGAGAGAGGGAGTGCGAGAGGTTGGAAGATTGGACGCAAGAGAATTTTTACATTCAGGGGAAAGAGGTCCATTGATTCGGCCTACAAGTTGGTTTTAAGAAACTAATGTCGGTGATCCCGTCAGCGTCGGCTGACTGTAACCAACGTCGATAGCTAGAATAATGGAAAAAGGGCTAAAATTAGCCTTTTGCCCATTCTTCCAACTGCCAGGGTCAATTGGTCATGGGAAAATGGTCAAAGGTGAATTAAATAAGTGGGAGAGGGTTGAAATAGGTCATAAATTGGTCATAGGGTGATGGGAGGCATCCAAGGGGAGGTATCCAAGGTGGGGTGAGGTGGCATGGGTGATGTGGCAAGGGGGTGTTATTAACTTAAAATAGTTGATTTATTTTAAATTAATAAGTGTGTGGGTTAGGAATGTTTAGAAGTGGACCAAGGGGACCAAGGGGGGAGAGTCGACCAAGGGATAGACACAATTTTGGTGTCTACAATAGCTTAATAAATAAGCAATTAGTCATTGTGCTTACCAAAAATTTGCATAGCAAGATTCTTACCATCTAGAGCTAAAATGTGCACATACCTTTAAATAAATAATTCATAAAGGTTTATTAATCAAAAAGGCCCTTATTAACAAATGGATTATCAAGCTTACCTCATCCAATCAGAACCAGAATCAAAACTAAAGAAATGGCCAAAGTCAAAACCATAACCAAGTCTAAATGTAAGCATTGCAACTAGCCCAAGCCTATAATTATGAAAATCCTAGTAATTTAATTGCAATAAGAATTTTATTGGTAATGGAGTAATCAAGTCATGACATGTCCAAATGGTGCAAACATCATCTACTCAATCCACACTACAAATTCAAATTACTCCTCACCAACAACCTATTCAATAAGCACAACCTTCATAGTAGCTTAGACCTGCTCAACAATTGTAGCAACCTTTACCCTTGAAAACCCCTCCTCTAAGGCAAAATGGGCCTACTCATTAAATTTTTAGTGACCTTGGAGAGCATATTGAAGTCATGTTTTTAAAATTAGCTATCACTAATCTGATTAGTTGGCCCAATCTAAATCACTATCCTAAGGGAATTCCTTACCCATATTGATACTGAACAAATGAATTTTATGAATACTATTAAATTAATGGACAAAATTTGTGTCATTATGTGAAAATCAAACATCTCATTTAGAATATGTTGGAAAATGGTGAGATAACATTGGATAATAGATCTTCTACATCCAAACAAAACCTAGGTATTTATCAAAACCCTTTTCCACAAAATAACAATAAATAGTAGTAATAATAATAAAGGCCAAAATAGCAACAATAATAGTATCAATAGCTGAGACAATAATAGCAATACCAGCAACAACAAAACCAATGTCATCCAAATGGACATAACCAAGGCTAAAACAATGCCAACAACCAATATACTTACAACACAATTGCACATGGCTATAATAAAGTTGTAGGCCATATTGTAAGAGATCACATTTACACCATCTCCATCAATCTAAGACCAAGTATCAACCAAATAAGACCATTGCTAATCAATTCTAACAAACTAACATATTCCAGTGATCTTTCCTTGACTTGGGACCACATATAGGCATACCAGTAAGTAGGGATTACTACTTTTGGATGTTATACCAATAATTTTTTGTTTACTTGTGACCACATACAAGTGTACTGGTAACTAAGACTTATCCTATTTGGCCCCCCTCAACCATCATTTACTAGTAACAATGATTTTGTATCTAATCTCATTTGTATAATCATAACTTAATAGTCAAAGATTACCATCTCAAGCCCACATCCATCTGCCACTACAGACATCCAACCCCCCATTTTGGCTAGGAATAAGCCATTTGTCAATGTGAAAGAAAATATGTTCGAAATTATAGAATAATTGTAAAATATTCCCACATAAATTTTCATTTTGGATTTGTTGCGTACATCTACAATCCAAAAGAACATCTTAACAGAGTTCCTCAACCAATATCAAGTTTCCAATGACATATCCCTAAACAAATTTCAAGCTTTGGTTGGACATCTATCTCCAGGCCATCAATTATCTTTTGACCAAAGTGATATGGAATCCCTTATCCCTCATCATAATAATCCCTTATACATCAAAGTTGTCATCATATGATATAAAGTGAAGCATGTCCTCATAGATAATGGATCAAGCCTAAATATTATGTCTCTAAATTTCATCAAGAATATAGGATACACAACAGTCGATCCCTATCCAAAAAATATCACTATCAATGCCTATGAAAATGAAGAGTGAGAATCATAAGGCATTATCAACTTACTAGTTATCATTGGGTCTTTGATTCATGATACATTATACCATGTGATAGACCTTAATTTCAAATATAATTTGTTATTGGGTAGACCTTAGATACATGAAATTTGTATAATCCCTTTAACATTGCACCTTTGTATCAAGTTCTCCCATTTAGGTATGAAGGTCACCATTCATGGAGATTTACAACCCTATGAACATTATAAGCATTTGGAGGCCAAGTGAAAAAGCTATGACTAACATTTTAGATTTAATTATATTCCCAAAAATGACAAGGGGAAATAAATTCATATTGATTTATCATAGACCAATTACATCAACCCAGATACCCTTGATTCGTATTCCCACATACCACATCCTAAAATGTCCAATCATTTTACCATCATGGTAAATGGGCCAAGAAAATATTTGACCCACGATACATTCCACATTACCAAACTTCCATATAACCCCAAGTTCTATGGAATACCTAAAGCCAATCCACCTTAAATCTAATGGAAATGAAAGGGAAAAGGCAAAATGCATAGTCTATCACCTATCATTTTCACACCAAACATTTGCCAATAATATGACCTACTTTTACATTATGAATCTTGGTTGTATAATGACAAATTGGCTAATTAATAAAAGAATTCCAAGTATCTTATTCCAAACAATATCATGGAAAAGCATGTTTATGAAGGAGGAGGTCTCATACCATTCTAGCAAGGAACACTTGAGCCAATTTCTAACATTCGGTACAAAAAAACCTATGGTATTAGATCTAAACTACCTAGGGGTGACCCCACATATCTTATTCATGTTCCAATTCCAATGACTAGTGATGATAATGTTGACAATGAAGTGGATTTTGATCATAGCCCTTACGAAGACCTAGCCAATACCAATATGTTTAACACTCATCCCATTTATACCCTTAGACTAGTTATTCAACATTATCTACTTCATTTATATCATCCTCAACTTATAGACAAGGACCAACAAGAATCCATATTTCTTGTAGACAAGTTTGAGAATGATGAGTCCTTTTGTGATTTTTTAGTCTTAAGATACAATGGTACGTTCGGAGACCATAAATAACGGTTCTCAATCAAACTAGATCCTACAACCTATTTTAGAGAATGGGTGAACACCCTTAACCATAAACAAATAAATAAAATATTTGAGGTCCCAAAGTGAAAACCTCTTTGAGGTAATTTTGGACCAAGGTAAAAGTAAAGAGAAAGGTCAATCTTCTGGTGAAAATCTATTTTAGGTGCCATTATATGGGGGTGTTCAACCTTCCTCAAACATAGCTCAAGAGACCACCAATGATGAACTTGCCTATGGGTTTGAGTTTAGTTCTGAAGAATAACATACCTCGATCAAATCATTCAATAATTTCCAATAGTGCTTTTTACATGTCCATAATTACCATTGGGAAATTTAGACTCTTCTTGCTTAGGAGAACTTGAAGAGCCTATCCAAATAGAGGACTCTAGTGGTGTAGGCTAATTTCAATATTTGCCAACCATTCTAGAACATAGTTTGACCCTTCTAGTGGAAGACACTATAGAAGTCAACATCAAGACTCTATATGACCCAAAATGGATCAAATTAGGTACATCCCTCATTGAGGAGGAATGTGACATATTTACAACACTTTTGAGGGAATTTGTTGACATATTTGCTTGGGCCTATTCCAACATGCCAAGTATGGACCCCACCTTGGTTGTACATCATTTTTTTTACACCCTAATTCTAAACCCATAAAACAAAAATTGTATAAGATGCATCCTCACATTATAATATTAGTAAAGAAAGATTTATAAAAACTCTTAGAAGCGAGATGTATTTGACTAATTGACTACTTAAAGTGGATCTCAAATGTTGTGCTAGTTAGTAAGAAGCTAGAAGGAATCAGAATATTCACTAATTTAAGATATATAAATAAGTCCTACACCAAGGTAAACTTTCCTTTAGAAAACATTGGCATGATTGTTAACTCCACAACTGGGTATGAAATGCTTTCACTGATGGATGGATTCTCAAGATTACACTAGCTCTAGATTGCACTAGAAGACCAACATAAAAAGTGTTCACCACTTCATGGGGAATGTTTTATTATCAATTAATTCCATTTGGTCTCAATAAAACTAGGACCACCTACCAAAGAGCCATGACTATCATATTTCATGATATAATGCATGACATTGTTAAAGACTATCTCAATGATATACTAGGAAAATCAAAGACCAAGGTTGATCATCTAGTAGCACTACAAAGAATATTTGAGAGATTGCATGAATATAATGTCAGACTCAACCCTAAGAAGTGTGTTTTAGGAGTTAATTCAGTAAAATTGCTTGGCTTCATCTTGTCTCACAAAGGCAGTAAATTTGATCCATCCAAAGTACAAGCCATTACCAAGATTCCATCGCCTTCCAATTTGAAGTAGCTTCATAGTTTGTAGGGCAAGATCTAATCTATCATACATTTCATATCTCAGTTGGCCAATAGATTCCATACATTTACACACTTGTTGAATAAGGATGTCATGTTTCATTGGGATGATGAATACCAAAAATCCTTCCAATACCTCAAATATTATCTTTCCCATCCACCTATTTTATTGCCTCTTATGTTAGGAAAGTCATTCTTACCATATCTATCAGCCATAGACAAATCCCTAAGGGCACTTTTTTTAGCATGTTATTATCATTAATGTCAAAAGGGTGCATCATGCAAAGGTATAATAGTCATTGATGATAAATATGTATCATGTCAAGATTTTACTATCAAGGTTGATGTCAAGATTGATGTTAAAGGTGACTAAGGATAGACGATAGTATATGATATGTCTACATAGGAATCCATGTGATAAGTTTCAATTGAATTCAAGATAGAATTTAAAGCCAACCAATGTCTTATGTCTACATGAAGTCATAGGTCAAGGTCTCAAAGGTGTTCAGGTACATGTAAGAGATATGTTGAGTCATATGATGCTTGGTCATGTGGTTTTAGGTCTATATGAGGCTGTGAAAGATTGTTATCATCAGAAAGAGAATGGTGTAGTGATATGAGTGAGGTATAATGTCTTATATCTAATTTTTTGATGTTTTTTTGAGGTCATGACATGGAAGGAATAGGTCAAGGCATCAAGTGTTTAAGTAACCTAAGCTTAGTCATGGCATAAAGAGACCTTGTGAAAAGGTATGAGTATGGTGGCTTGGTGAGATAAGTGCACACAGGTATGATTGGTTGTATGAGGTTATTTTGAATTATATGGTATTATGAGTTAGGTGTATAATTTGCATATAGTTTGAACATATACCATGGGCTATTAATAGAATAAAAAATTCCATGGACACCATTGGCTCTTTGATCTATCATACTAAATCGATAAAAGAATATTAATTCTTCATTGAAAATTTGCTAGTACCAACTCATAAACCTTCAACCATCATAATGATCTATGATATTTTTGGTCCCAAAACTATATGGTATTCAGACCTTTTTTCCTACCTACATGACCACATTATTCTACCTAACCTATCACACAAACAATCTAAGTATTTTATCCACTACGTTGTATGTTATACATTATTTGGACCAACCCTTTACCATCATAATTTTGATGTAACTCTACTTCATTATTTAACTTTAGAAAAATTAACATTAGAATTATGGGAAGTTCATGAATGATTATGTGGATCCCACACAAATGGGGCTATCCTATCCAAAAAACTCCTACATACTGGGTATTATTGGCCAACTATGGATGTAAACACAACTACATATGTCAAAAAATGTGATAAGTGTTAATGGCATGCCAATTTGATTCATACCCTAGCTAAGACTTTGAAAACAATGCCTACGCCATGGTCATTTTCCACATGGGGCCTTGATCTCATTGGTAAGATAAACCCCACCTCATATGATGGCCATAAACACATCCTTACTACTACAAAATATTTCACTAATGGGTTAAATCTATACCCCTCACTTATGTGATTAGAATGCAAATTTCTAAATTCATCTTCAACCATCTTATCTATCATTATGGTATACCATCTAACATTATATCTGATAATATTAGATCATTCAAGAACAAGGATTTCAAATCATTTTGTGTCTAGTACAAATTACTCAACATTTCTCTACGGCATATTACCCATAAGGTAATAACCAGATCGAAGCACCTGACAAAACCATTTTCAACATCCTTAAAAATATTTTAAATGATACCAACTATGATTGGCACCTCAAAATATTTCATTCCCTCTAGTCATACCACACCATTATCATACCCCAACAATATCCACTCCATATTCCCTTGTTTATGGCATTGAGGTCATTCTTCCCATTAAGGTCAAGTTACCTTCTTTACGTATCTCTTTGAAACATGTTCTAGATAATTAAGATTATCAAGTAGCTCACCTATAAGTGATGGATTTACATTATGATAAATGCATGGATGTAGTCAACATCTTGTAAGCATATCATAATTGACTCTATGGACACTACAATCAATGGGTCAAACATAGAGAATTTGAACTTGATGATCTTATACTTAAATAAAACCAATAGAATACCATGGACAAGAAGAAACACAAGGGCATGTTCAAAACCAATTAGATATACCCATTCATCATTATTATAAACTATGGCACTGGGGCATACCATCTCGCTACACCAGATAGGGATGAACTTGATGATCTAGTGAACATTATACACCTCAAGCATTACTTCGCTTGAGAGACCTAATGTATTGCCTGGCCTATTTCCATTATATCATAATATTGACATTATTCTATGTACCATGTCATTTTATCATATACCATTTTACCATACCTTTCTATCAACAAAGTTGTTTTCACCCTCCCTACCCAATCCCTTTGACCTTGGTTTTATTTAATTGGTTCTATGGCTACTTTTAGCAAGAAGATTCCAATCAAGTTTTAGTAGTTGATTAAATATTCCAAATAGAGGTTGTATTTTTGAATATTATGATAGTGTTTATCAATTGCACCGTTCATTTCTTATTTTATTTTATACCAAGTGTTCCTAATTATAACCTGTTTTAGGCAAACCAATGTCTCACCATCATGTTACTAATTATAACCACCTAGGGTAAAATTAGTATCATTAACCTGTGTCATTATTTATTAATTATTAATACTTATGGTAAAATTAGGAACAATGTTATTTATCATGCCTTGGAGTACCACCTTACCATTCTTATGTCATACTATGTCATTTGCCTACTTTGCCTTTTTTTTAATTTACTCCTACCTAGTCAGATTCCTCTAATGTAAGGTAGAACTATACTAACTTGAGGTCCCATCTTGAGGATATGTAGGTAGCACTTGATTCACATTAATATTTTCTCAATCACCCCTTTACTATGCTCTCATCATTTTGTGAGAAATTTTAAGTTAAATGCTCTCACCATTTTTTGAGCAATGTTAAGTTGAATTCTCTCACCATTTTGTGAGTAATGTTAAGTTGAACACTCTTGTCATTTTGTGAGAAATTTCAAGTTTAAATGATCTCACTATTTTATGAGCTTTGATCATTTATTATCTCATAATCCTCTATTTATTTGAGATGATTCAAAATTTCCAAAAACATTTGTAAAAAAACCTATAAAATCCCAAAAATATTCCACATTGATCACCTCTTTACCTTAAGGATTTTGGGATCCCTAGCTAATTCACAAAAGACCACTTAGTTTCCCCATCCTTATTGGCCTCACATCCCACAATCTTTCCATTTTACAATCCCATTCCCATATTCCTTTACAAAACATCAATCATGTTTCCTTTCTCATCATTTTTATTCTATCCCATATCCTGGGAGAACTACATTTAGCCTAAAGTTTTTGTTGGATCTTATGTCCATGGAAATATGTAGGTAGCATCCACTTGCCTAGAGCATCTAGAGGCAGCTCATCCACCCCCTTCCTTTTCTTCTATTCCCCCATTTTCTTTGTTTGTTTCATTATTTCTTATGCCCTAGGGGAAATATTCTTCATCTTGTTTGTTCTCTCTTTGTTCTAACATTGTCATTAACCATTGTTTGTTTTTGTTTCATTTTATTCTCTTTGTTTTGTTTTGTTTTATTCTTTATTTTCTTGGTGTTTTATTTGTTTGTTTATTTACATATTTATTTACTTTATTTGTGTGCCTTGATTAAGTCTATGTACATTCACTGGTTTATTCCTTAATCATTGTTCTTGAATCCATCCATATTCATACGTCCACATTGTCATCATGGTTTTATCATAGGTGCATTATTTTCAATTGATTATTGGATCACATGTTAGTCCTTATGAATATTTTGGCTAAGTTATCATGGTGTTTTATCATGATGCCTACTGTCATATGCTATAGTAAAAATCAGCTTAGGAAGTCTACACAGTAATGAGGCCATGATACTCCTTGGAACCTGAATAATTCTCAATCCACCCATATCATGTCCCACATATAGAGTAATTAAATCACAAAATATTTTTAATCCTTACTAGTTAGGATGAGCATCTCTCTACTAGTAGGTTGCCTAAATTAGTATTTATCCTTTGTACCAGTTTACTCTTACTCTATGACTATAGATTCAGTTCATAATCCCCATTATCATATTTTCCATCATTGGGATATCAATTATTATAACTACCTATATATAATTCATTGTAAACCATCCCACTTATGCTGCCAATGATTCTAACCACCTTTGGGCAAATCATTATGTATCATCAAACCCGTTGAGCCAATGATTATAACCACCTATGGGCAAATCATTGTGTTTTAATATATTTGGAGGTTAATGATTGTAACTACCTTTGGTCAAATCATTCTCTTTCTTCTACCCAACTAGGTCACATTTTCATTATGATAATGCTTATAACCTCCTTTCATCAAACCATTATCTCTATCCACCTAACTAGGGCATGTTTTTATCCTACCAATGATTATAACCACCTATGGGCAAATCATTGTTTTCCCTTCCATGATTATAACTACCTTTGGTAAAATTAGTCTCTTGTTAACCTAAGCCTTTTTCAATGATTATAACTACCTTTAGGCAAATCATTACCTTTTTTATCCCACCTATGTTGATGATTACAACCACCTATGGGAAAATCATCCTATTTATCTACCCAACTAGGGTAGCTCCCTATGCTACAGATTATAACTACATGTGGGCAAGTCGGTCTTTTCCACCTATTTTATCTTTTTGGTCCCATCATTTCCTACTTCGAGGGATCAATCATTGACCCTTTTTCCAACCACTCCCTTAAGGGGGCACCTACAGTTCATCCATTGCATTGAATTCATAGGCATATATGACCTTTTCACATTTTGATAAAATTTTACTATGCATATATCTTATAATGTCTTCCTAAATAGAGGCAAACTATAGACACCTAAAACTAGTCACACTGGCTTTAAACCAAACTTCAGATTGATTCCTACCAATCATTATAAATTAAGCTTAGGAATTATTAAATGTCTCAAATTTGATTATGCATCATTCATCAAAGTTTAGAATTATTTTGAGACATTTCTAATTGGGTTATCCCACCATATTCAATAGTAACCTCTCATGTATTCTTCCCTAATCATCTTGCGGTACCATAATAGTCAAATTGGCCTATGAACCTATTAAGTGGGGTACTTTCACACTTAAATAAAATCTTGTAAATGTGGAAATGTTAATCATAATTATTTAACAAGCTAAACCAAATTAAAATCCTAGTTGAATTATCCATTTGAAATTAGTGAATATCTAAAAAAGGAAATTCAAAATATCCTAGCCTATCATCATTGCCTTTATGAATTGTCAAACTCTTTGAAACTATCTTAAAATATCTCATTTTAGAGACCCATTCCTATTAATTTAAAATCATGATTACTTGACAACTATTAACTCTATTGGGGTTGTATTTGACTCACTTATGTTAGGTTTTAACCCATTCCAAGCTTTAATTCTACCCTAACTCACCTTGGGTGAGACTAAAATCCTTAGGCCATAAATACAATACCATGTATCTTGAATTTTAAACTCTCATAATCCAAAGTTATAATGCAAATTTGGAGAGAGACATAATCTATTTTGTTTCCAGTAGTTTTATAATGCCAAAACCTTAAGCCAAAACAACATCAAGCCACATTAAATCCATATGGTGTGAAGGAGAGAAGGTGACAACAAGATTCATTTGCCAAAAACTTCTTGATGTACAAGTTGAGAAATATATTAAATAAAGAATTTGGATCTCCCAAGTAAGTTAAAGGATTTCATGTCTTTTATGTTTTATTTGTAATTACATTTGTCTTTTGTTACTAATCTCCCCCCTAAGTTCTAGGCTAGGAGTATAAGTGTTAGTGTGTTTTTTTTAATTTGAGTTTTTGTTACTTGAACTAACACTATACTATCATCTCTTCTTGGATTCCTATGACCATAGAATGTACTTATAATAAAAACTCAACAAGAACCCCCTAGAATCTAGTTTTTCCTTTTAAAACTTTATAATTCTCAAGACCACCTAGATGCAAGAGAAGATCATACTTGGTGTGCAAGGAAATAAAAATAACTCAAACTCCTAATAGGCTGCACAAAGTACTCAAACCACTCTAATACCATGTCAAATTTGGATAATATATCCTACACATGATTCTAATATCTAAAGGAAACACTCTTACGCTAGAGATTGAGCTTGATATGAATAAATTGTATTCTTATCAAGGATGTAGAATTCATGTGCAAGATAAGTTAAAATGTATGAACTCACTGATTGCATTCATTCTATTATTATTCATTACAAATTCACTACTAGAGTGATAAATATATAGGAAAGAGAGAGTGATATAAACAACCCATAGTGGGTATGTCAACACTATGTATACACACCAAAGTTGTATACAACCCATAGTGGAGTGTGTAACCACTCATAATACAATCCATGTGTAAGCCACTCATGATGGAGAATGAATATATTTTACACTAAATAAGGGAACATAATTAATCATCTAATTGTGCACATTATTAATTTATAATTAAGCTTAAATTGAAGAAGTGTGAAAGGAACCTAAAGGTAAAACCAAATTGTTTTGAAAACCCTTTTCACACCAACAAGTACCTATCATAGTTCATGATTTCCATTAACAAGGGTTACTATAACCTTCTCAATCAACTTAGATCAAATATCCTTATTGATGGTTATACATTTTATTTATAATCAAAAGCATTAAAAGCCATTTGTGCTATGTGTTGTGGGGTTTTTACAAGCATGAGATTCATCTCACTGAAGAAAGTGTGCACCTATTGATGGTTTTTGTGCCTTGAGAAATTTGATTATAGGGGATGGGATCTCAAAAGACCTTCAAATATTGATACCACCCTTGAGTGGTGGGAATCATCCTCATAGTGGATTGTAGCATGTTATGTTAGTGGCCTCCTCTATGTTAGTATTTTATTTTAGGATGGATATTTCATATATTCCTTTGGCGTTTAGGAAGAGGTTTTGTTTTAGTTAGCACATAACTAATGTTGAAATAAGTTGATACTTTCTCACCATAAAGTGACATCATCATAAGCCCATTGAGTGGATTTATATCTTATATGATATTAACTATGTGTTCTTTCTAATGAGAATCATTTACCTTTAGTGTTGATTCACTTAAATTCCTTAGCCTTAATAGGATGGTGTCTTTTACTTTGTGTAGGTAAGATAAGTTTTACAGATGGAGTGATTTGATGTTCTAGATACTTAATTTTGGTTTTGAATACTTGATAATGTCAGGTTTGTCTCACTTTTACCTTATTTAACTTGAAGCCTTCAATTGGTCCTATTTCACCACCTAACTCTATCTTAAGTACTTATATGGGCCCATACATTCTAAATTAGTGTTTTACACCTACATAAATACTCCTAATTGTAAAAAAAACTCTAAGCTTATGAACAAAAAATTCAAAATCCTAAAATCAAACGTAACCCTCTCTAAGTCAAAATTGACCCATACGAATCAAAATTGATAGTCAAGCCTAACCTTATGAGTCATTATTTCCCTTTACCTAATAATGGATATTTTTCAAATTTAAACCCTCCAGTATAGGTTCATCTATATTTTTAGGATAGGTAGCATGAGGTTTTTACCCATTTAGATCTATATAAATGCACATCTCAACCAAATATTCTATCACTTGAAAATTTCACTATTTGGGCATACTTATGCTATTGCACACTAAGCAAAAGTTTTTCTATTCCTTATAAATTTTATTATAATCATTGAAGTAGCCTTTAGCTAAGTCATATGACTATTTTATTTGTGTTACGAAAATATTATCAAGTATTCAAGCCATCTCTAGATGCATATATGTAGCAAAGGAGCACCATTACGCTAAACATCCTAGGTGGGAGAAAGATATGGAATTGATTCCCTCTTTGGAGTACTTTGGATATGTATTCAATGTTCAATCTTAACATGGGTGACTGGCATCAACTCAGCCTATTGCACTCCCCCTTTATTTTTTCATGTTTTAAATTATCACAAGCTCTATTGGGGTATTAATCTTGAATAAGTCATTTGTAGGTTATTTGTGTAGAGCTGGAGGTAAAAAAATTATTTATAGTCATATTTAAAGTAAGCACAAGTGACTATACCAATAGTTTCCTATTTTATTTTGTAGGTCAAGATCACCCATAATAGATAGTAGTGACAATTGATCCTAACTATTTCCCATCAATTATAACCTATAATAGTGACAATTTTTGTTTCAATTGTATTCACATAATCAAGTCCTAATTTATTATTTCTAGCCATTTTTTAGTCACACATGATCAACTTATGAGTATAAATTTGGTAAGTGTTTTCCTCTTTGTGCTTTTCATAGTTAGCTTCTTTCATTCATTTGAGCTTTGTCCATTTTAGTAATTTACTTTCATTTTGCTAGTTACAAGTTATTTACATCATTTATTTCTCTTCAATTCATTTTATCTTAATTATATTTAATATCCAAATTAATTCTAAAGTTTGATAAACCATATTAATGAACCCATCCATTTTATTCAAGTATTCCCTAAAAATGTGTCTTAGGGTTTAAATAAATTCCTAACTATCTGACACTAAAGGGATTTTATTTCAACCTTGGATTTAATATTTGACACTAACAAAAATTTCTTTCTACCTTCGATTCAATACCTAACACTAAAAGCACTTTATTTTGACCTCAAATTTGATATCTAATGCTGAAAGTAATTTATTTTAACCTTGGATTTCAAGGGAATTGACTAATCTCCATATATGAAAAAAAAAACCTTATTTTTCTAACATTTCATTTTCATTTATTGTTTATAGTATATTTTTCATGTTATTCTTTTATGCCATCTAAAAAAATTAGCTCCATTATTATTCTAAGGCACAGTACTAGGTTAAGTAGGCTCCATATTAAGCATGCTCAAACTACTTTAACCACATTTAAAATGGACTTCCCTAATCCAAACAATGGTTCCTCTTATTTTGATGAAAAAAATTCTTGTGAATGTATTCAAGGATATAATCACAGTGAACAAATTAATCAAGATGGTAATAATGAACAAGATAATCATGAAGTTTTAGATAGAATCCATCCTAATGAATTCTAGGAATTAATGCTCCATTAGAATATTTGTTTGATTTATTAATATTGTTGTGATATATGTGAAGTAATATAATAGTGACAATATAAGCTGTACATGATAATAGATGGAGTGTTTATAGGGATTGTGTTATGAGTTTTTAGAACAACTTATGTATGTTACATAGATTAGTTATAGTAGATAGAATAGGTATCTTATTCTATAGAAGATAGATATCCTATATATTTTGTATAATATTTATGAATAATTAATTAATACATTATTTTGTTTATTTTGTCTAAATATCTAGCCAAATTTAATATTTGATATCATATTCAGTAGGGTTAAAATTTGTGAAAGCCATATGGAGTTTTAAAATTTGTTAAGTGGTATCTTGATTACGCTAGTGCCCCAGTCGATGGAAAATATTTTGAATTGAAAGTTTTGAGTGCATTAGTTCTACAAGTGTTTCTATGTGGATTTAATTTTAATAAAATATTTCAATGTATTTAACAAGATTAGGTTTATTACATTCATCAAAATTGTATGCAGTTTGGTCAAATATATTTCACTTTCACTCATCATTGTTACAGTTTGTATGTGTTTTTTATTCTTTCCTTCCTAGAAACACTGATATATAGGTCTATAAATTTGATACAAGATAGCAAACCTCTATGATATTTGAACTACATATTCAATACATGTACACAGATTTCTCTATACTCATCTTTATCCACTGTGAGTTTTGGAATTATATGCACTTAATAAATCTTCTAGTTGAATTATTGAATGTGTCTTGCATCAACATCTCTAAGAATCCCATTTGTAAATTTCATTGACTACTTTTTGATGATGTTGTTTTCACAAACCTAGTGGCTCATGTTTATTTATATTATAGTTATGTGTGGAGTTATTGGATCTATAGTTTTCTCAACATATTAGCATTGCATTCTATTATATTATATATAGAGTTTTAATTTTGAATATTAGGATTTGGTAATTTCCATCTATTATTCATAATTTTAGCCTCACACACCTCTCCATATCACTACTTAAATTGACCATATATTGTATTGTGATATCCTGCACAATTCAATCCTTCCATCATATTATACAACTCTACAGATCTTGCATTCAATGCCTTATTTAACAAATACTTGATTTTGTATATGTTTCATTCATGTGGTCATATGTGTGTGCCATTATCATCAAACATGCCATGGTTAGGTTATAAATTGATTATTTTTGAATAAGGCTTAAATGCATGTTTATTCATAGGCTCAAATAGTATTCTTTATGTGTTAAAATATAAGATTATGCTTATTGATGTTTTTTTAAGGCAATACAATAGTGTGGGCCTTTTTATAGTTAAAAAGTATGTGGTTTTCAATTTATATTCCACTATTAATAAATGTTAAATTAATTCAAGTATATATAGTCTAGTATGTTAATAAAATCATTTTTTTGAGTTTAAAAAAGTTTGAGTCTAGAATTTGTAGGTGGTTAAATAAATTATTTGTAAAAAGATTCATTATCAATTAAAACCAAAGTCTGAGTTAAAACTAAGGGAGGTAATTATTTGATATAATTATCTAAGTTAATTCCATTGGATGTTGGAGGTTGGAGGCTATATGGCACCTCTCATCAATCCACTAGCGATGCGGCTACAGTGTGATGTAGTGGCATTTTTGTTTGCATTTTTTTCATATGGTGTGTTAAAAAAAATATTATATTACATAGACATGTTTGAAAAACTCATATTGTAATACAAGCTCACTTTTTTAGAACAAGAAGATATTACAAGGTAATCTCAATATGGATTGTTGTTCAAATGGTTCAAGAGATTGTAACTTTAGGAGCTCTAGGAAAGGGGTTTGGGAACTCAAAAATTCAACTCAAGAGTTACACCTTTATGAGTGTTATGAGATAATTTGATGAATTTCTATATGGTCCAAATAAATTTTTCAAAGAGAAGATTGTACCTGATATAATTCTCTTACTCCATGTTTGCACTAATGGGGGAATGTTCTAAATTAATGCTCTAATATATTATTTGTGTAAGTTATTAATATTTTTATGAGATGTGTGAAGTAAGATAGTAGTGATAATATAAGTTATACATGAGAATAAAGGGAGTGTTTCTAGGGATTGTGTTATAAGTTGTTATAACAACGTATCTATGTTAAGTAGAGTAGTTGTAGAAAATAAAATAGGTCTCGTATTCTATAGGAAATGAATATACTATATAAGTTATATAATATATATGAATAATCAATTAAGATGTTATTGTGTTTATTTTATCTAAGTCTCTAGCCAAATATAAGAACTCAATGGGGTAGATCATGAGCTAGTCCAACATTTATCCAAATTTTGAGCATGACTTCATCAAATTCCACAAGATATTGACAAAGTAATTAGAGTCTTCTTAGATTCCAAAAGTGCACAAAAAGTGAAAATTTCTATTGTCAATGCACAATAATAACAACAAGCACTCTTTCACATTTTAAACCCTACCATAGGTGTTTCCACTTCCATTATTGGCACTTTTATTAAATCTACACATTTATATTTGGGGGAAATGCAATATTTCAATAGATATATATTCATAATACATCACTTGCCTATTGCATAATCCCTCATGCAAACTATTTCATCTTTGCTTGTTAAGGTACTATAGTTAGATCAAGGTATACCAAAATTTTTCCAAATCAATTGATTCACAAGCCTTAGTTCATAATATATTAGCACCTAAGATTGCATCATATTTTTTACCTACATGATTTTTATTTCCTTAAATTTTACTATAGAAAGGTAAAGGATATCTAGAATAACACCTTTGATATTTTCATGCAGCATCTATGGATTATGCTTTGAATGACAAGTTGATAACAAAGTTATTTCCTAGCCTCAACGTTTATGCCATGTGTTGGTTTTATGATTTACCTACCCAATTAGTCAAATCATTCAACCCATTAGCAGATAGGTCTCTAAAAAAAAATTCTATCAACATTGATAAAAATATATTTATTCATAAATTACAAAACTTAATAAAGGAACTAATGATCCTATCAGTGACTATGTACTTTGTTACAAGACCATGCTTGCCAAAATGACTAACACATTGGTAGATAATTAATTACAAGATATCTTTAAATAAATTTTACTAACACCTTTGCACGAGTCAATCATTTGAGTATTTTTTTCATACAATAAGATAAAGAGAAGTCGAACTTTTTACTTTGATCAAGCTTAAATATGCAACTACATATACTTCAACTTCCATATTGAAGTTTTTAAGTAAACTATATTACAAATTTAAGCCAACAAATACTAAAATTGATTCAAAGATCATAGTCAATATTATATATCAACCTTCATACAATTTTGATTTATTAGATCAACCAAGAAGGTAATTTTATAGATTACCACAATTTCCTCATATATTTCTACAAAAGTTACTTGACTGAAATCTCATTGCTCTACCTCTATCACTAGATGTTGACATGAGTTGACCTTAAATTAAATATTTCGATAGAAATACAACCTATGATTACCATAGATGCAATGGGCACTCTACTAATAGATGTTTCAATATCAAATACCAAATTCAATATCTTATTGATACTAATGTCATTGAGGTAAGTACTTTTATAGAGGAAACTAAGACACAATAGCATGACATTTTTAAGTTAAATATTTTTAATGCATCATTATTAAACCATGAGACAAATAAGGGTAATATAATAGTACATCATGTAGACACACAATTTCAGCCACTTTCATGCCTAAACTAGGATTCAATTCATTTTTTGGCAAATGACACAATCTAAGCCTAGAAATCACTTGAATGCCTAAATCCATCTACATAACAAATTTAATCACTCAAAAATGTGATGAGGCTTAATTATTTGGGGTATTACCCTATATCCACCAATAGCCTAGTTCAATTTTACCCCTAGTCAAATTATGACCTAGTAATTTGACATTTTTGGCTTGTCAATCTATTAATTCAAAATATTTAAAATAATTGCCAAAATCTAAAAATCACTAAGCAAGATTAATTACATTGTAAATCATAATTAAATTTCCTACATAAAAATTTCAAGTTGAATTAGTGGATTTCATTTATCAAAAAAAGGAACTTTTAGCCAAATATGAAGTCAAAAGTAAAAAGAGATAATAAATTTATTTATTAATTCCTAAGTATTCCAAAAAGGTGAGTCACAAACTCACAAATATCTAAAGTGAATTATCATTCATCATAGATATCTAAAATTAGGGTGTCAATATTTCATGAGTGCTTTAATCCAACCCAAGGTTAACCTGACTCAACCTAGGTTATTTTAGACTCAACCAAGTTAGAATTTAACCTAACCTACCTAGGGTTAGATTTAGTTCTTATAGATATAAATATAAGTTCCCATATCATATGCCAATAGCATTTTGTCTGTAATTTTATTATATAAGAATGCCTTTAAGAAGCCATTTAAATCAGTGTTATAATGCCCATTTTATACCAATATTCACACCAAGACAATCCAATAGAAAATCAAAGCCACAAGTGACTATTAGAGAAGTGTTACCACCATGCAGAAGCATTGACAAGAGTCTCTAATGTCATAGACTAGGTATGAACATCCTTATGCCAATAAGTGGACATCAAAATTAATAAAGGAAATACATAATGGCATGCCTAGCGGGATGACACATCCCATTAGCTAAGGATAATTATGTGAAAAATTTAGTTTTGCTAATAAAAGAATTTAATTATTCAAGTTTAGAGTTTTATGCTTAAAAATATTGTCATTTTATTTTTCTTTTAATTGGTGGCTTCACCCTGTGTAATGATGACTTTACCATTTTCATGCTCTATTTGTGATCTTTATTTTTGCAAAAACAATGGCTTTGAAATAGTGGCTTTGACCTATTAAATGGTGACATCATTATATGGAAATGGCAGCTTTGATCCTACTAAATAATGACTTTTATAAGTAAAATGGCATTTCATTTTGGTGACTTCATCTATTTTTAGCCTATAATCAGCAACTTCACCAGATCCAATTGGTAGCTTCACCTTGTTTAACAATGACTTCATAAAATTTTAGTTTCTAATTATGTATGTGCTCTCAAGAAATAGTGGCCTCACTTAAAATGGTGGATTCACTCTATTACATAAATGGTGTCTTTGATCTATTACATAAACAATGGCTTTGCTTTGTGTTGGAATAAACTTGAGAGCTCAAAATGGAATGTTGTTTGTTGATTTGATTTTTGTCATAAAGATAAACAAACCCCCTAACATTTTTTCAAGAACCAAGGTGGAGAAAGAGAGGCCTAAACACTTATAAATCTCACATAAATTTTTTTTTGGTGCTTAAAATCAGCCTAATCAAACTTATATTTTAGTATTTTAATTATTTTACAAGTGAAAATAAGGCTAAAGGGTTAAAATTTCATTCACATTTGAGTTGGTGCTATTAAAAAGAACATACACTTTAATTAGATCTCTTAAGATCTTTTTCATTTTTTGCTTGTTCTTTGTTTATTAACTAGTTTTAAAGTTAATAAATTAAATTTTTTGTTTATGGCAAACTAAAATCTATAACATGTATGCTCTCCCCCATCCCCTATAGCAAACTCAGGTGACTAAAGTTCTTGGTTTATTGCCTTGTTTGTTTAGTCTTGTTAGAAAGAATGTTGCATATGCTCTACCCAATATTTGAGTGACTTAGGTGACCTAAAAATGACCTCTAAATTCTTTCCAACTTTCATTTATTTGTTTTCTTTCATTTGGATTGTGAACGGGAGTTCATTTCCTCCTCACAAGTTTTTTAGGGGTGCATTCACCTAGGGTTTCATCTCCCAACATTGTACTAACCCCATTCCATAGTGAGGTATATAAATTAGGAATGTGATATTGGGATTGCCATAGGACTAAATGGGTATCCTCTCTGATCCTAAAAAAACTTGGGTTACTTCATGCTAAACATCAAACTTCATTAAATAGTATATAGTTGAAGTCATTATGAAAATGAATAGACCTTTACATAGTAATTAGTGAGTTTGAACCCAATTGACATGATGCACCCTTGTGTTAGCCACACTTAAGACCATTTATTGTATTTAAAAACTTATAAATTTCATTCAACCCCACTTACTATGAAATGCCTTACCAAATGCCAAGTGATCCTCACTCTAAGTTCATGCCATGTACCAATACTTGAGAGACAAAGGGGGGTGCACTTTAATTATATATATTAATATATTTTTCATTTTTTATTTTTTTATTTTTTTATTTATTTATTATCTATTTTAAACGTTCATAGATTAAATTTTTTGTTTGTGGAAAACCAAAAACTATAGCATGTATGCTCTCCCCCTGTCCCCTATAGGGAACTCAGGTGACTAAAGTGCTTGGTGTATTGCCTTGTTTGTTTAGTCTTGTTGGAAAGAATGTTGTGTATGATCTACCCAAGATATAAGTGACTTGGGTGACCCAAAAATAAGCTCTAAATTCTTTCTAACTTTCATTTATTTGTTTTCTTGCATTTAGCTTGTGGGTAGGAGTTCATTTCCTCACAATTTTTTTAGGGGTGTGTTGACTTGGGGTTTCATCTCCTAGCATCTTACTAACCCCATTCCATGGTGAGGTGTATAAATTGTTCATGTGATATTGGGATTTCCATATGACTAAATGGGTAGCTTCTTTGATCTTAACAAAAACTTGGGTCAGTTCATGCTAAACATCAAACTTCACTAAGTTGTATATGATTGAAGTTCCTATGAAAATGAATATACCTTTGCATAGTAAGTTAGTGAGTTTTAACCCAATTGACATGATGCACCCTTATGTTAGCCACACTGAGGACCATTTAGTGCATTTTAAAACTTATAAATTTTATTCAACCCCACTTACCATGGAATGTCTTACCAAATTCTAAATGATCCTCACTCTAAGTTCATGCTACATACCAATTCTTGAGAGATAAAGAGGGGAATAAAAAATCTACCTACACTTGTTATTTAATTTTAGGATTAACATTTAATTCCTTTTGAGCATTGGTATATCAGTGGAAACATTGATAGAAGCTATGCATACCCATGTCAATTTAAGGGATAGGACGAGCCATTAGTGTTAATTCTATTTATTTGATTTACATGTGTGTTTTAGACTAAAATTATTTATTTTTGTTATTAAGTCAAAACAATTCCAAAATCATCACATTATTTTTAAACCACTTTAACCTAAGATGTGTTACTCTACCCATTTTATTTCACACTTTTACCATAGATTTTTTCCAAAATTACTTGTGTGTCACTTGTTTAAAAAGGGTGTCATTACGCTACCTATTTCATATAAAACATTTTCTTTGGATTTTAGTCCAAAAACCATTTTTACCATTTATTTGAAGGTGCATTATTACATTGCCTAATTTGTTCCAAAAAAATTATTGTATTTTAAACCAAGTTACAAAACAATTATTATACCTCTTGTTTTAAATGCGTATTTCCATTACCCATTTTGGTCTATCTTAGTTACCTTAGAAATATTTGAGTCTTTTTGCATTAAATCTAAAACCAATATTTTGAAGTACAAATCCTAAACTACTCAAGTTTACTCTAAAGCCTTTTCTAATTTGGGCTTAGGTAGTCTAACTTTTATGTTTAGATTATGTTACTTGGGTTAATTTCCTATTTGATCTAAAATATCCCTTTTCCTAGACCTATTAATTGTCTTATACCTTATTTGAGATTACTTTTAGCCAAGTTGTTTCCATATGCCTTGTTTGAAGCTTGTTGTGCCAAGTTTAAAAATGTTCTGGTTCCATTATCAAATAGTATCTTGTGAACTAAGTATCGAGTCTTAGCGAGCCAATTACTGAGTGTTATCTAATACAATTGCCTTAGTTTTTTTTTTTTTTTAAGTTATTGTTTGAGTTATTTGTTTCTGAGTCTAGCCTTATCCTTTAAATTAAATGATTATAACCACCCTTGGGTAAATCAGTGTTATCCTTATGACATAGTTTTAAATTGTTCTATCTTGTCTAGATACTTTTGTCACTAATGATAACTACCTTTGGTAAATTCATTACCTTATTCATAGATTAATCTTTGATCTTTTGTGTTACCTTTTCCACTAATTATAATTACCTTTGGGAAAATTAGTCCCATTGTTAGAATAGTTTCAAGTTTGTTTTGTCTTTACCATTACCTAGTTTAGTTATTTTACCCTTTGGGCCTCTTTAAATGGAACAAAAGTTAGTTTATTTTTATACCTTATTTTTTTTAATCCCTTTTAGACCTTTATTTTTCATGAGACCTAGCCATAATTCAAACATGCCTTGTTACACATGTAGTGGGACTATGTATAATCTGGACTATGAGAACTTTATGACTAATTACCCTTTTATTTAAGAGTAATATGGTGATGACATAGTCTATGAGATATATCCCTGTCCATATTATAATATTCCATATTTTGAACAAATGTCAAACCCACTTGCATAGCATTTGGTGATTGCACCTTCTTATCTAAACCAAGAATAAGAGCAAATGACACAATGCTTTACTCAAGTGATGCCTAGCATTGAACAAAGCCAATAAAAAGAACCCTAGTACATTATGACTCCAACACAAATAATTTACAATATATAATTATTTTATCATCATTTTCTAGAGAATATATATGAAATTCTCATCAAAGTCATTGAATTAGGAGTCAAGTTTCCATCAAACTTCCCACACAAAATTCTAAGTAGTTTGATTAGAACTCCTAGTAATGGGCCTCAAAAATAATAGTTTGAATAGGATTCAACTAGTTATAGTCAATATTTAGTCCAAATTATGCACCAAATCCAAAGTATGCTTGTCAAATGAAAAGGTCCTATAGATGATCAAATGGAATAGGTATAGCAAGAAAAAAAACTACCTCAATCTAGCTCACAATCTTAATGCAATGGTTGTTTCTAACACACCACTTATTGAGCTATCTCCATCAACAAGGCAAAAAAATATTATTTGTCCTATGCAAATAAAAACATAGACCCATTTAGCCAAATCACGTTAGTTGGTGACATGTTTAATGCCCTTATTTTAATAAAGGAAATTATCACTCAAATAGAAGACCTCACTCAAAATTTTATGGATAACACACAAGTGTGTCCCAATTTGAATCAAAGTGGATCTAATTTACTATCAAACAACACAAAAAATTCCTCCAAACAATGTCATGAGTGGATTTTAATGATAAGGTATGGGTACACCTATTTCCCAAGCTCAACAAATAACCTCTACTCCTTAACTAGTTGCTTCATTGAGTGTGAAACAGGGGGAAATGAGACAACAAAAAACCAACTTAAAACCTAAAAAAGTGTAGAATAGTACACCATATCAATATGGGGCAACAAACATTCTACCATGACAAGTACAGACCAATATACCTCAACAACCATAAACATTACCTAATCCATAATGTGTTTCTATTGGCCAAAAAGTGACATTTGGTCAACAAAAATAAATTTTGAACCCCCAACAAGTGCTAATCTAATAATAGGTGTTCAACCAACCACAAGGTTCCTATGTAAAATAGGTACTAGGTGTTAGGCAATAGTTTCCTTTCACCCAATGGTTATCACACAAACAACAAGGATCTAACTTTTAACACCTTCAACAATAATATTATAGTCAACAATGTGTTCCCTTTATACAATAGGGTTTGATGACTAGGAAACAAGTTCCCAATAATACCAACATATCCCATAGATCCAAATACCATTATCATAACCAAAATTTTCTAGCCAAGGATATGTAGCCAATTAAAACTACAATTTTCAACCACAATGTGTTTTATATCCATAATATAATCCTAATGTATGAATACATATACTTAGTCATTCAACAAATTTGACCAACATTCCACAATATTCCTACCTTGATCAAGGTAATCCACCTTTGATTACGTAACCCCAATAGCAATAGGACACTCCATCTGACTTCCTTGCCCAAGAGTTGTAATAAATGAAGGATGCAATTCAAGCTATACAAACCAAAAAACAAACAAAGAAATTTAAACTTGATGAAATATGTTCTTATCCATTCAACATAGATTATATGCAAACACCATTTTCATCAAGTTATGAGCTACCTAAATTTGACAAATACAAGGGCACAGGTAACCCTAAAGATCATATAAAATAATTATTTATTTCTTGCCATCTAGTTTCATATAATGACATGCACTTACTTCTACTCTTTCTAAAGAGTCTAGATAGACAAGCCTTGGAATGGCTTTTAAGATTATCAAAGAATTTTGTACCTAACTTTAATGATTTTTTTAAGGATTTTAGATAGCATTTTTCATAAAATCTTGAGCATGATATTAAAATTTTATACTTGGGACAAGCTAAATAGAAGAGTGGTGAAAACTTCACTGCATACAATGTTGGAGAGCACTAGCAAGTCAGTTTACTCATAATTTTCTAGATAAATAATTGGTCATGGTATTTACCAAGAGCTTACAAAGTGAGATATCTTACCATCTCAAGCTGTAATGTGCTCATACATTTTAATATGTTATAGAAAAAGGAATATAGATTGAGAAATCCCTTGTCAATAAAGGAATAATCAAGCTATCTTCTTCTAACTAGAGCTAAAATTAGCATCAAAGCTAGTAGAACCAAAACTAGAACCAAGGCCAAAATTATAATCAGAACCCAATTCAAATATTGGATTTAATACCACTTTAGCAGCCAACAATAATGAGATGCCAAAACCTTACAACTAGAATAAGAATATTGTTGGCAATAGGGTCACTAAATTGTGCCATCTTTAGATGGTGCAAACATTAGCTGTCTATTTACCTCCATCAATTTAGCAACCAACACCACCATACATTTAGCCAAGACCTCCACAAAACTAATAACCACAAAATCAAAACCAATTGCAATCCCCTCCTCTAAGGAGAGGACCACCCATTTCTAGATAATTCAGTGACCTTGGTGAACCTATTGAATTTGTGTTTTGAAAAGTGGTCCAGGTAAATATGATCAGTTGGATGATACCAAATCCATTTCTAAAAGGGATTTCTTTTCCTAATTGGTATAAAGAACATGATTTTTTTATTACCATTATTTAAAAGTACATTCTATATTTTGGTATATCTAACTCAAGCATCTGATTGAGAATATGTTAGAAAATAGAGAGATATAATGAGATACACATGCTTCTAAAACCAATCGTAACTTGGACATATATCAAAATCCATTTCCTAGCATAACAATAATAACAACTATAAGTATTACCAATAACAATAATAATAGTAGTAGATAACTCCACCTTAAAATCAATAACAATAATGCCAACCACAACAATAATAGAATGGTCAGAACCAAGGGAAAACTAACCAAACTAAATAAGGAGCCCATCATGCCATCATGTATACCTCTAATAATGTTATAGGACTCATCTAAAGAAGTCATGTTGCCATTATTACCATTAAATCTTGACCAACTACCAATATACCAAGACCTTCACCCAATAATGCCTATTAGCTGAGTAATACCTATCAATTCCTCTACATCAATAATTATTCTTCAGACCATGTTAGTATCCAAGCTCAACACCACCCTAGAATTACCATTCTAGGCCCCATTATCTCCCTAGCCAACTACCAATGCTAAATATCAGATCGAGATTGCACAATCATAACTCGATGAGCTAAGATCACTATCAAGGGATTGTAGCCAAATATCACGAATAAGCCCATTCATCCTTTCATGCCTATCAAAAATAAACCAACTGAAAAAACTAAGGAGAAGACCTAAAACATTATGGATCAGCTAAATAAGACTCATGTGCAAATATCCATCATGGATTTATTATATACGTCAATCATCCACAAATACATACTAAATGAGTACTTGATATAATCCTTCTAACTATATTACATCATGCCAAACAAATTCCAAGCTATGGTAGGACACTTGGCCCCTATCCAATGTCTTACCTTCAACCAAAGTGACATGTCATCCATGGGCCCTCTACATAATAACATTTTTTACATTAAGGTTGGTATAATAAACTATAGATTTAAACACATCCTTGTACACAATGGTTTGGGCCTCAACATTATGTCTTAGAATTTGATCAAATGTCTTATATAGTATTTGACTTACACCTAGATGCCATTGTTACCAATGCATATGATAGAAAAAAAAAGAATCTCAAGGTACTATTAGCTTACCAATGGTCATTGGTCCTTTGACCAATGACACTCTATGCCATGTTTTAAACCTATAATTATCTTGCAATATATTATTGTTCTGAATTTGGATTCAAAAAATCAGTCATACCTTCCACATTACATTAGTGTATAAAATTTCCACATTTAGGAATAGAAGTGATTATACCAATGGAGCTCCAGCCATATCATTATTATAAACATCTTGAGGTTGAGTATAAGATATATAACTATTAATTTAGAATGAATCTTATGCCCAAATATAACTAAGGAATATCTAAAAAAGGAAAATCTATTGAATCAAGACTAGAATCTAATTACATTAACCCAGATAACCTAGCTTCTACCTCATCCATACCTCCACCTAGAGATTGTCAAACACTTATATATAATTGGCAAAGGTCTTGGAGAATACAGTACCCATGAATCATTCCATATTTTTGAATTATCATAAAATCCAATAACCTTTGGAAGACCTAAGGCCAAAACTACTTGCATAAAGTGGAAAACCAAGCAAAAATCTTAGATGAACAAGCCTATTGTTTTCAAATTGGCTTCTAGCTTAGAACAAGACCCCTTAGCCAAAGATGATTCATGACTTTACACTAATGACTTAGTTGATTATTACCAAAGTTTAAAGTATCCTATTCCTAACCAGATTATGGATCACTTAGCTTATGAAGGTAGATGCCTAGAGCTACATCATCAAGGCATGATCAAACCAGTCTCAATGACTAAGTTAAAGGGAACTCATGGTATTAGATTTAAACCACCTGGGGATGACCTTGCATACCTTATTCACATTCCAACACCATTGATTAGCGAATATAATACTGAAAAAAATTTAGGGTCTAATTATAACATCTATAATGACATTTCTAATACAAATTTATTTAACCCCATATCATTTGCATCATTAACCCTATTTATCAACCTTTTCCATTAACCCTTTATCACCCATAGTTGATAGACTGGGACCAACAAGAGTCAATAATTCCATTAGATGAGTTTAAAAATGATGAGGCCATATGCAAATTTTTGGGATTAAGGAATCACATTCCTCTTGGAGATCACAACCATGGCTTTTCTATCATATTGGATCTTACTACCTATTTTAGAGAGCGAGTGAACTTCCTTGGCCAAAAACAAAAATAAAATCAAATATTAAGGTCAAAAAGTGAAAATATCTTTGAGGCACTTTCTCACCAGGGTAAAAGTAAATAAAATGGCAAGTCTCTTCGTAAAAAATGATTTTTGGAACCATTAGATGGGGATGTTCACCCCTCTTCCTATAAAACATAGGAGACCTATAGTCCAAATATTATGTATGGATTAGAGATTAATACCAAGAAGTGGTAAGCTTTTACACAAATTATTTAAGAACGTCTTGAGGTTTTATTTCATAGCCTTTACTAGAATTAGGAGATTATAATTCATCCTACTTGGGATAATTAGATGAGCCAGTCTATCCAGAGGACTTTTCCATTGCCAACCAATTTACCTCCTTACTGATTATTTTAGAAAATGGTTATATGCTTCTTGTGAAGGATAATTTAGAGGTTAATATTGGGACTCTAGAGGACCTAAATTGGATAAAAATACATGTGTCCCTCACTAAAGAGGAATGTGAAGTATTTATAGTGCTTATGAGTCAATTTGTTGACATATTTACATGGGCCTATTCAAACATGCTAGATTTGGACCCCACTTTGGTTGTAAACCATTTTTTATATATATTTATGCCAAAAATGTTAAATAAAAGCTATGTAAGATATATCTTTGTATTTTTTTTCTAGTCAAGAAAGAGTTGGAAAAACTCTTAGATGTGATATGCATCAATTCGATTGAATACTCAGAGTGGATTTCAAGCATTATGCTAGTGAGAAAGAAACCAAAAGGTATCAGAATCTACACTATTTTTAGGGATATAACAAAGATTACCCTAAAGATGACTTTCCTTTGACTAATATTGACACTATAGTTGACTCAATGGCTGGATATGAAATTATTTCTCTTATGGATAGCTTTTCAAGATATAACTAGATCAGAATTGCACTAGAAGACTCACACAAGATAGTGTTCACCACACTATGGGGAATGTTTTGTTATTATGTGATGTCATTTGAACTTAAAAATTCAATATCCACTTACCAACAAGCTAATATAGTTATTTTCCATGATATTATGTATGATATCAGTGAGGACTATGTCAATGACATCCTAGGTAAATCAAAAACCCATGCTGATCATCCAGTCCTACTATGAAGAATCTTTGAGAGACTTCATGAGTAAAACATCATGTTTAATTCAAATAATGTATATTTTGAATAAATTTCAAAAAAAATTAGGCTTCATTTTCTCTCATAGGGGATTGAAATTGATCTAGCCAAAGTTCAAGCCATTATATAAATGTTTCCACTATCTACCTTGAATTAGATACATAGTTTGTAGGGTAAGATCCAGTCAATCTAACACTTTGTATCACAATTGGCTAACAAATGCCACCCATTTACGTAATTACTAAAGAAGGGTATTATGTTCTCATGAAATGAAAAGTGCCAAAAATAATACAATTATAATAAGGAATACTTGGCTCATCCCCTTGTTTTATTGCCACTGAAAACAAACAAGCCATTATTACTTTACTTGTTAGTGACTGAAAATGCCCTGGGGGCACTTTTGACATAGAAAAATGAATAGGGTAAAGATCATGTCATGTATCATCTGAGCTAAACATTGGTTTCATATGAGCACAATTATATGCTAATTGAAAAACCATGTTTAGCAATGGTTTTCATAGCCCAAAATTTGCATCATTACATGTTGAACAACAAGACCATTTTTATTGCCAAAGTAGATCCAATCAAGTATCTACTTTCTAAAAAAACTTTATAGGGATGCATTTTAAAGTGAATCATGCTATTGAGTGATTTTGAAATTAAATATACCAACTAAAAGGCCATTAAGGGATAGGTACTCATAGATCAAATTGTAGAAACTCCTCTTCATGATATTCAACCCCATACATTTGGATTTATAGATGAGGCCATTATGACCACCATAGAAGTAGAAGTACCTCCTAAGGTAAAAAAGTGGAAGATGTACTTTTATGGTTCATTCACATCTCATGGATATGGTGTTGTAATATTATTTTTTATGCCATAAGGAGATCTTATTCCCAAGTCCTTTCCTATTAGTTTTTCCTATACCGATAACATGGTCGAGTACAACGTAGTCATTACAAGGATTTGTCAAGTAGTAAAGTGGAATATCCAACATTTATTGGTTCATGATGATTCTTAGATAATCATCAATTAGGTTATAGACTAGTACTAGACCAAGGACAATAATTTGGTGCCATGTAAATAAATGGTTGACACTCTCAAGTAACAAATTGCCAACATTCAATTTGAAATAATACCTAAAGCCAATAATAGAATAGTTGATGCCATGGCCACTATTGGCTCCATGATTCAAATCATAGATAGAGCAAGGGATTATCAATTTATTATAAAACATATATTAGCATCAGCACATAAACAATCAATCATATAGATGGTTTATGACATTTTTGGTCCCACGTCTCCCTAGTATTATGACATATATACCTATCTCCAAGACCAAATAATGCCTCCTGACCTATCATGTAAGAAAAAAAAAGCCTTCATCCAAAAAATCTCTCATTATACCTTTCTCAGACTAAAATTATATCATAAAATCTATAATGGAACTCTACTTCATTTTTTACCTTCAGCAAAATCTAGATTAACATTGAGAGAAGTTCATGGAGTGTGTTTATCACACACCAATGGGGAAATATTAGCTAAAAAATTATTGTGTACTAGTTATTATTGGCCAACTATGGAAATAAGTGTTGACTCATATGTGAATATGTGTGTAAAGTGTAAGAATCATGATAATCTAATTCATGTTCCAGCTAAGATGCTCAAACCATTGACAATACCATGACCATTATCAACATGGGGACTAAACCTCATAGGTAAGATAAATCCTACATCCTCAGATGGCCATAAAAATGTCCTAACTACTATAGAATACTTTACTAAGTGGGTGGAATACACTCCCCTCACTTACATAATTGGTAAGTAAATATACGAGTTCATATTCAACCATCTCATATGTCATTATGACATCCCTTCTGACATTATATCTAATAATAGAGGATCATTTAAAAATAAATATTTGAAATCACTTTGTAACCAATACCACATCAAACAACATTTCTCTACTGCCTATTACCCATAAGGCAATGACAAAGTTGAGGCTTCTAACAAAACCATTATCAATATTTTGAAGAAGATTATTAATGATGTTGATCATAATTGGAACTTGTAGCTATTTAATGCCCTCTAAGCATACCATACCACATTTTTTACTCTAACAATATCTACCTCCTATTTACTTATTTATGGTACTAAGGCCATTCTTGCCATTGAGGATGAGTTTTCTTCTCTCTAGATTTCATTGTAGCACATCATTGATGATGAGAACTATAGAGTAGCTCACTTAAAAGAGCTATACTTACTTGATGGAAAGTGCATGATCACCTTGAATAACCTTCAGACATATCAAAATAAATTAAGAGGCCAATATAATGGGCACATTAAGCATCATGAATTCAATCTAGGTGACATCTTGTTAAAATAGAATCAAAAGAATGTCAATGTCATGACAAGTAAAAAAGGAAAGTTCTAACCAAACTAGTTATGTCCTTATATACTTATTTCTAACTATAATTATGGAGAATATAGGCTTTCCATACTAGAAGGAGATTAACTTGATGAATCGATGAGAATAATTCACCTTAAATGTTCTTACACTTGAGGGACTCGAATTATTATCTACATGAATCATTTAGGTTATGCCACATTATATGTATCCTCTATATTATAACCTTTATCATTCTACCATATAATTAACCCTTTGGTAGATAGTTTATTTTCTTAACCCCACCTATCATGTTTGGCCTTAGTTTCAATACATCTATACTTTAAGCATGTTTAGTGGTTGATGATAGATTCAATTTGATTAGTTGTTTTAGAATCAAACTTTTGAATGGTAGTATATGAAAGCAATATGATAGTGGTCCTAATAGTTGCATGCTTCATTTGTTGTTACATTCATTACTCATGCTACTAATTATAACCACTTGTGGGCAAATTAGTACCACTAACCCTTTTTCATTATTCCCTAATTATAACTACATATGGGAAAATTAAGAACAACCCCCTTACCATGGATTGTTGGATCACCTTGCCATAAATATTTCCATGTACCTTACCATTTACCTATACCTAAACTTACTGATACTTAGTCAGATACATTTTATGTAGGTATAACTATAGTGAATTAAGTTCCTATGAGACTTTGTAGGTAGCATTCAATTTACATTGAGGTCATTTTAGTCATCCCTTTGCCATGTTCTTACAATTTTGTGAGCATTTTTAAGGCAAACACTTTCATTATTTTATGAGTCCGGCCATGTTGTATCTCATAATTCTCCATTGATTTGAGATACCAAAATACCAAAAACATTGGAAACAATTCACCACTTTCATTATTGTAGGTGGAACTACATTGGCTTGAGATCCATTTAGATTATGTAGGTTGTACTCAGTATTTTTTAGGTTAGCTCAGCCATCCTTGTTTGAACACTCTTTCCATTTTGCAAGAAACCTAAGACACACTCTCTTAATTTTTTTAGTTGGACCAATTTATATCTCATAATTCTCAATTGAGTTGAATGCCTAGAAATTTTGAAAAGCATTTGAAATAGTTCAAAATTTCCAAAAATAGTCGTAAAGGACCTAAAAATCATAAAATCATGAAAATTGGCTTAGAATTTTCATGAGAGAATAAATCCATCAAAATTATTTAGGATGGAGACTCTTACTTATCTATCTTCATTTATATACCACCTTGGTCTTTTTACTCCCATTTCTGGGATAACTACATCAGCCTGAAGTCTGCACAGACTATGTAGGTAGAACTTGGATACATGGAGTATCTTAGGTTAGCTTGGACACCACCTTCCTTTATTTTTCAACCATTTTATTTTCCTTAAGGATTATAGGAATCCGAACTATTTCACAAGTAACCACTTGTCCTTTAGTTTCTCCATCCTTATTGGCTTTAGTTATATGCTCTTATCATTTTATGAGTTCATGTTATGATAATTATACATTTGAGTGTGATGAATTAATGACCACTTGGCTCTTCTTATGCTCTCACCATTTTATGGGCAATCTTTTACAATGCTCTCACTATTTTACAATCTCATTCTCATTCCAAACCATGGATGTAGTAGACACTATGAATTATGAATTTTGTTCATTAGTGGATACTCGTATCTTATCTTTTAGTATGGTTTTATCTAAAACCATGTTGTTGTACTTGTGTGATTTGTTTGTGTTGATGTTTTCATGACTATGAATGTCATCCCTCTCTTTTCCTAGGCACTCACCATTTTGAGAGACCATTACTATATTCCTATACAAGTCAATCATGTTTTCTAATCATTAATTTTCTTCTATCCCATATCCTAGGAGATCTACATTTGGCCTAAAGTTCACATTGGACCTTATGTCCATGGAACTATGTAGGTAGTGTCCACTTACCTAGTGCATCTAGATTCAACTTAGTTACCCCTTCCTTTTCTTGTATTCCTACCATTTTGTTTGTTTGTTTCATTGTCTCCTATATCCTACAAGCAATGTTTGTGCCTTTTGTGTTTGTGTTATTGTTCCCTATAGTCTAGGGGAAACCATTTTCCATTTTTTCTTGTGTTATTTTACTTGTGTTGTTGTTACCTAACTTAGAGGTCACCCTGTCTCCAAGAGTAACACCTCTATTTCACATGCACAAATAATTTGTATTATGTTTGTAATAACATTATGATTAACCATTGTTTGTATATTATTATTTGGTTAGCTTAGCTTATTTGTTTGTCTTTATGTGTTTATATTAGTTTGTTTATTACACTTTTCTTTGCTTTAGATTGTTTATTGATTTGATTGTTTTGTTTTATTTGTTTATAGTCTTGTTTGTTTGTTTTATTTAGTCATTTGTTTATTTTATCTGTCTTTATTTATACTATTTGTTTTGTATTGTTTATATTGTTTATTTTATTTCTTTGTTTTTTTATTTGTTTGTTTGAGTTTTATTTGTCTTTCCTTGTTTGTTTTTTATTTATTTATCTTATTTATTAGTGTTTTTTTAATTTTGGTTTTAGTTGTTTGTATTTATTTAGTTTGTTTTAGATTAAGGTAAAAGTAGGTTTTGAAGGGGCCCCGAAACCCTTTACATCAAAAAGAAAGATAAACCATAAAGCACAACCAAGTTTTAAAAGAACCTGAAACTAGTAAAATAACTAAACTAGGTTTTACAGGGACCTGCTACCAATAGATGTGACCAGATAAAACTACCATCAAAACACTGGAACCTGGAAAGTTAATAGACTAGATCAGTAACCTAAAAAAGCTCCCAAACTAGTAACCAGCAAACCAGTGAAGCAACCATTTTACCAACACAAACAACCAGTCAGCATAAGGGAACATTAGATTTTCCTTTTGAATTGAGATTTTCCTTACGTGACCAAAGGTTCTTATCTAGAGGGGGAACTGAAGGCTTAGACTTCTTCCTCTTAATTGTTGTCCATCCATCCTCTAACTTTTCTACCTCAGAAGACAAAGATCCATGGAACCTAGGGGACACAAATGCCGCAACAAACTCCCTGTGAGAATCAGATGATGTCTGGCTCCTAACAGGATACTTCAAAATAGGGGAAGAGACCAATGCCACCTCAACCACTGGCTCAAAAAGATCACTAACCACAGCCTCCATAGGAGCTTCAAAGGAATGTTTCACTAAATAATCCTCCACAACCACCAGCTCAGAGTGAACACTATCCTCAGTCTCAAAAATAGCTAGATCTTCCAAGGGTTATTTAACCATGTAATGCTCATAGGAGGCCTCAGACCACCAAGAAGGCAGTCTCCTAGCTTAGGATTTCCTAGCAGCACAATGAGCAGCTATATGACCCATCAGGTGGCACTTCCTGCAACGAAAAGGGATACCCTCAAAATCCAATTTCACTAAAGAATCCTCCATAACCACCAACTCAGAGTGAACACTATCCTCAGTCTTAGAAATAGCCAAATCTTCCAAGGGTTGCTTAACCATGTAATGCTCATAGGAGGCCTTGGACCACCAAGAAGGTGGTCTCCTAGAGTTGGATTTCCCCACAGCATAATGAGCAGCTATATGACCCGTCAGGTGGCACTTCCTACAATGAAAAGGGATAAAAGGGATACCCTTAAAATCCAATATTTGTGTCTAAGTACCCCTCAGGGAATCCAAGCAAATTGCCTCAGGAAGGCCCTTAGAAACATCCAAATCTACTAAAAAGCGTGCATAGGTCGAATGGTAAATATCTGAAGTGTTTGCATCCACATATAAGAAATCCCCAATAGCATTTCCAATATTTTCAAAAACCAAATCATGCCAAAGATGTATTGGAATATTAGGGAGCTAGACCCAAATAGGGAACTTATTAAAGGATTCTAAGAGAGGATCAAGATCTTTATGCCATGGTTTGGCCATAAGTGGATATCTACTCTGCCAAGAAAAATTATTGTGACACAAAATAATCTTCCTGTCATTGGAGCTAAGGAACTTTACTATAAAAAAACCTTTAGCACATGGGAAGATATGGACATTATCTTCAATAAGTGGCATCCAGTTCTTAGAGATCCAACCATGTAAATCTATAAGAGAGGGCCAAAAGCCATACAATCAAAAAATAGCAGCAAGAGAGGAAAGCTCTTCTGCCATATGGAAGATGTCTTCAACTAATTCAGGATCTAGAGTTACCCTAATAGGCTTTAAAGCACTTACAAGCAAAACATGAGAAGTCCCAAATGAGGCATGAAGAAGAGCGTCATGTAATCCAGCTTCAAATGTAGCCATGTCAGCAAAAGTCCTTCCCTTGGAACCAAGACTTGAGCCAGGAGCAGGAGATCCATAAGCCAGACGTGGGGCAAAAGGAAGAGAACCCCCAGCCGCTAAAGAAATCACGTGAGGAGCAACCAGAATCCTACCCCCACACACAGAGGAAGCCCCACCCATAGTGGGAGCCACACCAACTGCCCCTAAAAGAACACTGGTAGAGGAAAGAGGATGGGGAGACATTGAAAAACCTCCATAGGCACCTGACGTAGGAGCCACGACCTCTGGCTTCAAATTTTGAAGTTGTGCACGTGCGAGAGACACAACAGGAGCCATTTCAAAACTTTGTAACTAATTTTGATATATTTATTTAGTTTGTTTGTTTATTTCATTTATTATTTTTTTGTTTGTTTGATTGATTATTGGTGTTTTGTTTGTTTGTTTGTATAGTTTCTATAGTTTGTTTGTGTTTTTTAGTTTGTTTTTGTTTTATTTGTTCACTTGTTTATGTTATTTTTATCTATTTACTTCATTTGTTTGTATCATTTTTATTTTTATTTTTTTTTGCTTTTTTGTTTTTTGGTTGTCATAAGATTATTACATTTCGTTTACACTTTTTATTTTTTTGTTGTCATAAGATTATTACATTTTATTTACACTTAAGTATTAATTATCCATATCATGGACTTAGGTTGTGAATGTTTGTACTTTATTCTTACAATTGGTTTATTTATTATATGTACACTTGGGATTTGATTATTCATATCTTATTCCTAGGTTGTTTATATTTACATTTAAACTAAGTTTTTCATACTTAGGGTATATATTGTCATTTTAGTTGTTCATATCTATAATGCATAATATCATAAGCTACATTAAAAACCAAGCATAAAGAGACTATCAAATCAATGCAATGGTATTACTTCTATGATATATCAAACCAGCTAAATACCCAAACACATACTTGAATCCATGAGTAATACACAAGATTAAACATGATTTATAATGTGTTTATACAGACATGCATCTCTACATAAGCATACATATGATTCATACAACATAATAAGATGATAAATCAATAAAATAACATCTTATAAACATGGCATAAGTAATAAATGATAGAGCATACATAAGTATAAACATCAACAATGTCAAACATCCATAATGCTAATCAATGATAATCAATGATTAACATGAGATAAAACAACATAATAGCATGGAATCATATATATATCAAATCAATATCATATACATGTACATCAACCTCAAAAGACCCAAAATTGAATGTCAATGTATCTCAAATTTCATAATACATAGAGGATATATACATATCACAATAGTGTCTCAAAATATGTTAGTATGTCCACATAATAAATACAATGCCATATGCCAAAACTATACAAAAATGCCAAGATATTTGCACTCAACTCTAGTTCTATGTCCATGAGACCTATGGATGGAGGTGGCCCTGATGGCCCTAATGGTGGTGGTCATGGTTGATGAATGGGCTGACTTGAGGTACTTACAATATTAGTTTTGGTATGAGACCAACCAAATTAAATAACCACCCTTTCTGTATCCCAAACCTCAAATGAAGCAACTTATTAATCCTTGGGAATGGTTGTATCATAGGCTTGGTAGTAATAATAGGCTTTATCCTTAGCTCAAAGGCTCTCTAGAATCATCTATGAAAATCTAGCCTATGTAATGGCTCATCAAGCCACATCCCACTCTTTCTTGATCCTATCAATAATATCCAATGTTTGATCCCTATTGGTAATGGCCTAATCCCTATATGTAGTGAGTTATCCTTGTACCTAAACCATCTTATCTATCTCATCCTTCAGTTAAATGATTTCCAATTGAAGACAAGTCCGATCATCATCCCTCATATCTAAGGTGCTCTATAAATCATCCACCTACCATTGTAAGCCTAAAATCTCCCCTCTCTCAGTGTTGATCTTTGAATCTAGCATACATTTATCCATGTTTGTTGATGTTGTGCCGCAAGGCTCTACCTAAACTAGATTCATATATTCACTTGTAACCCTTGCCATGCTAGGATAAAGCACCATTGTATCCAGGTCATCATCTCTTCCATCTTCATATCCATCTCCATCTCCCCCACTATCTCCTCCATCGAATCCATCATCATCATCATTATCATCATCATAATTCTCCTCATCTCTACTACTCTACCAGGTGATTTCACTACTATTTAATGTCTTAGCCTCTAATTCATCAATATCCATCAACCACTATCCCCTACCTATACTAGAACTATCATCATCATAAGGCATGATTATAACCACCAATGTATATAGGTCAGAGTGACCCCTACATCTATATCTCCTCTTACGTATACCCATATAACCCATGGAAAATTGAGGTAGCTCATTATAGCCTTGCCCCTCTAGATAATAAGAGTATCCTAATTGATCTCTTGTGTCATGTGGACAAACCATCTAGGCCCTCAAGTGCATTATGTGTGACATAATGTGTTAAAGTACCTAATCAAAGTGGTACTCCTCAATAATTTGTGACTATCTCCTATTTAGAAAGCATTTGGTAGTCATATAGGCCATATACCACCTATCTCTAAACCATTGTAGTTGATATGTGAGGTAAGGCCTCCAAATGAAAAACTATGGGGTAAGATCATCAAACATCTTATGATAAAAAAACAATCCTAACCCTATGCCCATGCCTACCTACTCTTATTTTAGCATAGTCATATGCTAGTGGCTCTTTTAGGTCCTTTACCCATTAATGCCCTATTGGTCATTCAATAGAAATGTGCTCCCAGCCCCAAACCATCAAAAGTGTGGAGGTCCCAATGTTATGTCCATAATGATATGTTATCATGTGAATATCTTTATAGAGATGAGCCAAAATAATTATCCCCCAAGCAAAACATGTAGACTCCTCAAGCATACTCTACACTACACCTCCAAGGCCCATATGAAAGTATCAGCCTCTCTTGTTAGGCAACAAGATGCCACTGATAATGGCCATAAGAATAACTACCTCCCTACCAATAAGAGTTAGTGGTGATAGATCCCCATCAATAAATCATTGGGTATAATTTTTATATGTCTTAATAAGGTCTATATCAACCTTCCCTTAAAAGGTGTGGATGCCCTAGTAACTAACCAAATCATCAATAATAGCATGTTTTTATGTTGGTGGTGTCTACAATAGCCTTTATTTGTGCATTAGTAACTTGAGGATACGTCAGGTAGCCTCAAGTGTCACAATCACCTCTCTAATAGGCATATGGAATGTAGAAGTCTCGATATGCCAATGCTCATCTAGCACACTCAAGTATGCCTAGTCAAATAAAATGATTGGCATTCATGCCTCATCATGAAATTCTAAATCCTATAATAAGCCAACCATACCCTTTATCTAGATCTAAGGGGTTCATAAATAGTGTGACCATTGTTTCATGCACATCAAGATGGCTAGTCACTCATAAAAACATAGATAAGTTAGCATCAACCTAACTATATGCTTCTACCTAAGATTAATCCTAGACTAGTAAGCATAATTGACCCTCTTTAAGAGGTTAAACCCCTATTGGATCCCCAAACTAACTATTTTTGACTTCTATGGTGAAGCTATCATTTTCCTAAATGGTAGTCATCATTTAGGCAATTTTGCACTTTTTTAGGTGATATCACCATTTTTTTTCAAAAATTATGGTGACTTTGCCTTAAAATGGGTGAAATCAACATTTTAGCAATTTCCACCTAATTTTGGCAATTTTGTCATTTTTAAGAATGATGACTTCACATGAAATCACCATTTTCCTTGATAAAGCTATCATTTGGCCTAAAATTTAAATAGTGACTTTGCTATTTTTTGACCTAAAAATAGCATTAAATACATGGAAAAAAACATTAATGTCAAAGTTATAGATACTCACATGTGGTTCATTGTGGGGTGGCTACATGTGCTCTCTCACGCACTCCAAAATGTAGTGTTAGCTCCTCCATGAGCCATTTTCTCAACTCACTAAATAAAAAATTAGAGCTCAAAAAATTCAATTATCTAGGGTGAAAACGAATTTTTTTTCACCCTAGAGGTGAATATATAGCCAAAATTTTGAATTTTTACCCCCCAAGGCCTATAGTTCATTACACATACTCTAGGAAGTGTATTTTTCACATCTATGATCCATTTTGGATGCCATTTGATCCTACATGCCTTATTTTTTGGTTGTATATAGCTAGACCATCTTTTTAGGCCTCTCTTAAGACCCATTTAACAACACTATTTTTCTACCTATACCTCATGCTTGTTTGAACATGCATCTTCAAACTCATATTTAGCCTAGAAATGTGTTTTAATTCTTTGCCAGCTCATCATAAATCTATTTTACATATTTTTTACATTATCTATCCTTGAAAATTTTCCCTAGTGTGGTAAATTATTTTTTGATTGATCAATGCTATATTTTACCTTTTTAAGTAAAATGCATTTTAAATCATGTAGTTTAAATGTACAAATGATTGTAAATGCCTTTAGGAAAATCATTATTTTTTGACCAATTTTAATAATTATAACTACATGTGGAAAAATCATTATTTTTTACATCCCATGCTAATGATTATGACTCTATTTGGATATATCATTATTTTTCCTACACCACCCACCTAAGTCAAGTGTTTTCATCACTGATTATAACCACTTTGGGCAAATCTGTGTTCTAAATTTTTTTACTAATTATAACTACCTTGGGCAAATAAATGTTCATCCCACTACCTTACTAGGGCAAATGTCTATGCCACTACTTATAACTGCCTTTGGACAAACCAATGTCACACCCTTTGTTACTGATTATAACCACCTTTGGGAAAATCAATGACTTCATTTCCATTACAATTTATAACCACCTTTGGACAATTCAGTAATTCCACCCCTATTACCACTAGATCATCTCATTTTCTTCATTTTGAAGGAACATTTGATGACTCTTTTTTGTCACCCACTCCCTTGAAGGGGCAGCAAGGGATTCTCAATTTCCTTATGGGACATGAACTATTAGGTTTAACTACTTTTGCATTCTTTGAAAATACATTACTATTCATATGTCTTGTAACACCTTCTCAAACATGGGGAAAATGTAGACACTCAATTTCAACCACTTTTGTCCCTAAACTAGGATTCAATTTAATTTATGGCAATTGACATAATATAAGCCTTAAAATCATGTGAATTCCCAAATTCATCCACATAATGGATTTAATCACTTAGAAATGTGGCAAGGCTTACTTATTTGGGGTGTTGCCTTATATATACCAATAACCTAATTTGGTTTCAACTTTAGTCAAATTATAACCTAGTAATTTGACACTTTTATCCTATCAAGCTATTATTCAAAACATTTAAAATAATTTCCAAAACAAAAAAATTACTAAGAAAGATTAATTACATTAAAAATTTTAATTAACTTACCTAAGTAAAAAATCCAAGTTGAGTTAGTGAATTTCATTTATCAAAAAAGGAATTTGTAGCCAAATATGAAGTCAAAGGTCAAAGGAGATAACAAAGTGATTTATTAATTCTTAAATATTCCAAAAAGGTGAGTCCTAACCTCACAAATATTTAAATTGAGTTGTCATGCCTCATAAATATCTGAAACTAAGGTGTTAAGATTTTATGAATGTTTTGACCCAACATAGGGTTAGCCTAACTCAACCTAGGTTATTTTAGACTCAACCAAAATTAGAAATTAACCTAGCCTCCCTAGAGTTAGAGTTAGTTATTAGAGTTGTAAATACAATAACCCACATCATATGCGAACAAGATTTTGTGTGTAAGGTTATTCTATAGGAATGCCTTCAAGAAGCCATTGAAATTAGTGTTATAAAATCCATTTTATACTGAGCTTTAGACCAAGCCAAGCCAATATCAAAACAAAGCCATGTGTGACCATTGGGTAAGTGTTACCATCATGGAGAATCATTGAAAAGAGTCTCTAATGTCATAGACTGAGCATTAACATCCTTATGCCAACAAGTGGACATCAATTTTAAAAAAAGAGGTAAAATTTTTGTGTTGTTTTTATCTCTATTTTGTGATTGTGTTCATTATTTTATGTTCCCCTTAGTTCTTAGGCAAGAATTTTTAGTTCTAGTGTATTGTTATGCATGCATTTTTATCATTTTGACTAATAAGTAACTAATCAACATTGGTGTGCTCTTTGAACTCCTAATATACACATCATACCTATAATGCATAACCACCTTTTGAGGTATATGATCATCCATTATATGGAATTATTGGTATAATTATTTGAATCTCCCAACCACATCCTATGATCACTTTTGATGATAATGTGATAGTGGATGATGATTCTAATTTCCATGCTTTATGTATACGAGTGTGTATTGATAAATAACCCATACATAGTGTATTAGTCAATAATGAATCAAGTGAGAATGCATGTACAATGACATTTCTCCATTCATTGAGTTACACTCAACAATACATACAAGAAACATCTAAAAGTGTTAAAATGTTCAATGAGAAACAAATGTGAAACAACAAACTACTTTAGACACATTGTGTTACTTTTTTAGGTGGGTCCTACTATTATCCAATCCTTTTTGAGTTCTATGAAATAATGTGGTCTTTGACATGATATAGGATTCCCTTGTTTACATAAGCTTTATTTTTTACCTTCCACTATGCATAGGTGTTTAAATTACATTCATTGCAACCAAATGGTCACAATTTTGGGAATTAGATATGAGTGTCCTCTAAAATCTATGGTACCTCCTCCTCACCATCCACCACTGCAATACATTGATACAACTATTCAATAAAAAATCACTTTTAAAGTTGTTTCACCTATCCAAAAGTTTTATATGCAACTAATTTATAAAAAAAATCAAAATTATCAAAATTAACCAATTCAAAAATAAGAATTATATCGAATAAAGGTGGTAAGTTCACAAGAAACACCATCACATGCAACATCTTCTAAACTAGTGATACATGTAAATCAATGTGTTCCATAAATAACACAATATTTGTAACAACCTTATACTACTATTTATCATATTTTAAACCATCCTAGGTCTTCTAAAGCTACTTCTCTCACACAATATTACATAATTAGTGATCTAGATAGTTATATTACAGCACCTGATGTTTTTTTTATTCTAAGTCATCCATATCAATCAAAAAAATTCCATAAAAGGTGACCCTTGTCAAGTTTATTATAAATCCTTACTATGAATATCCTCTTGAGGGGATAATTGGTTAGCACATTTTAATTTCAAATATTCTAAAAAAATAATAAACTCAAAAATCTATAATACATAGCTCCTTGTTTGTTTGTGCCTTCTTTTCTTCTACTTTATCTACATGTTGCTTGATTTAATCAATCTTCTATCCTTTGGATCTCAGTGTCTTTCTAGCCTCTTGGCTCTTATTTTTTACTCTCCCAATCTAAACAATTCAAAATAATTATCTAATACAACCATCATGTGCCATTTAGCATGTTATATTCATAGTCTGAACATAGTAGCTTATAATTTCTTCCAAAGATAGTCTCAACTAGAGATAATTAATATTTACTATCATTACTATCCTAAACTAGTTGATATTAACCTTTATCTTTTTCCAAAATCAAATGTAAAATTGAGAAAACAAAGCCTTAATACATCCATTTTTTTATACTATACTAAGTGTTAATTTACACAACACTATTATCTATGAAAATTATTTTTTTATGCACACCATTGCTCATACATGTGCATTACATACATTTAAAAATGTAGATTTGATGAGATGAGGATGTATAATCATTCCTTTACATCCTTGTTTTATACCTCACATGCCTTTCAACCACAATTCACATATATAGTAAGGACATCTTGCTCATATTATCTTATGTACTTTAGGAGTTTTACAAGATAATACCCTATCAAATAAATTTCTTTGAAAGGAATCAAAATATTAAAATCTACACTAAAATATAGTCAATAATATAGATTTACATAATCTAACATGTGAAATAAATATAATAAGTACAAATTAACTAAGGGACAAAGAGAACATATTTTATTTAGTGTTATGTTTTATATCGTGACAATGGTCAGAAGTCATCACAGGGTTGTGCTAGAGATCTAAATTTTGTTTATTATATGTTTTGACTATTTTTGACCTTTGAATAGTTGCATCGATCTTGGATAGAAATGTTGACACTTATGTATGTATCTGATGCTATTGTATAGTGAGAAATATACATAAGAGTGACCTAGAATTTATACCAGACTTGTGTTACCACTTGTGTAATCATTTTATCTCAACTTATGCCTGCATGTGTACCAAATCTAGTTAATGATCTAAACCCTAGTTATTTTTCATTGTATCTATTTTAAATTGGTAAAAAGGGTTTACTAACATGAGTCGAACTAGCCCTAATAACCCTATTATTTCTAAATTCTACCTACATATCTAATACTCCAAAGAGGACCTTAGACTCGCATGTAGGTCTCCCTCTTATACATGTGTGAAAATTTATAATAGTATGATTATATGCTCTTTATTATAGTAATTCTTGGTATAAATTATGAAATAATATATTTAACCTCTTGAATTCTTTAGATATTTAAAATAGTGCTGTAGTGAAATTTGACAGCTTGAAATGGACAATACTTTCTTATTATAGAGTTGCCTATCAAATTAGAAGGAAAGTTATTTAGACCATATCCTTTGTATATATAATAACCTTTTGAGTTTGAATTAGGACCTAGTGATGTGAAAAAATTTGACCATAGGATGGGCAAAGAGAGCTAAAAAAATGGTTACAATGTGAAATATATGGTAAAAGATAAAAAGATAAGACTAGATAGTTGCGTCGAGCCTTAACACTAATGTCTAAGATAGTATCAAGTGTATAGGGGATAAAACCATTCAAAAAATAAGCACAATAGGTAAATTTCTTTGGTATACACTGGATGAGGATAAGCAAACATAGTACACAGGCCCAAGAGATAGGTAAATTAATTGAAATAATATGGAACCAAAGAGGTCCATGAGAGATCACATCACTAGATGTCTAATTATTAGTAAAGACATATATACATATAAGAAGATCAGTAATATGTGTACTTGTATCAAAATGGATGTCTATATTTCCCCCCTTTAATCTAGTAATGCAATAAAAATGGGAATTACTATTTTAATAGAAAAGAGAATGCATACTATGGTGTGGATTATAAACCTTATCTTTGCTCAAGTTATTCCTTCAATATTTGATCCTTGATTATTACTTGTAACCAAGTATATGAAAAAAAATATAAATAAATAAATGTATATAATCTGTATCTAGGTAATACAAAAAAGTAGCACAAAGAAAGAGCATGGATAGATTACACTTATGTATGTGGCATGTAGTAACTAGGTCTGGATTGTTGAAAAATAGAGTGCTAGAAACTAGAGGAGTAGATAGAAGAACTTACAACCTCATCCATATTTTGGTTAGGAAGATGAGTGAGTCTATAATTTCTAAAAGTGTGTTACACCATGGTAGTGTTGTACCTAGCATGAGGAGAGTTGGGAGGTGATCATGCCCCCAAACCAAAATAAGAAGAGTGGTACTTCAACCATCACGAGTATCATTTCTTGATAAGCACAACTTAAGTGCAAAATATATGTATATATAGATTAATATATGGTGAGTGATGTAATCAAGCTCACCCAAAAACTTGATGAGAATGAATGATTTAATCCCTTAAATCACATCAAAAATAAGAACAAACTGCTACAAATGGGTAAGGCTTAATACAGTCCATAAATTCTCAATTGGGGTATTAGTACATTGAGGTATCAATACATATAACTTTTGTAATTTTGAATGTGAATTGTATTTTTTTAATACTAGGCACATTTTTCATAACGTATGCATCTTAGATATGTCTCATGCAAAAAATGTGTATAATAAATGGTACCAATGTATAGGATATTGCTATAACTATGAATCTAGATCATATATTGTGTATATTTTGCCAATTTTGAAATTTGTGTGAGTATGGAGAACATGATTCCAAATCATTCCCCCACTATGTATAAAGGAATATAAAACTGGAATAAGTACCAATGTGGAGGACATGCTTTTAAAAACATATCCCTACTATAAAATGGAGATGTTGAATACTAAATCATTATGAAGAACATGTTTTCCAAGAATGCCCTCATTATAATCTAGAAAATGTGAATGTGTGAAATCCATTTCCATATGGCATGCCCCCTACTGAATATAAAATTTGATATAAGTACCACATACTGAATAAATTTTGAGAACATGATTCCACAACATGTCATCATTATAATCTAGGATTTATGCCAAGTGTGTTTTGATAATGTATAACATGTTTGTAAACATGCCCCTACTAAGATGGCCCCCTTTTAGAAGGAGTTAATATAGTTCATGTTGGTAGTCTCCTCATAAAAGGAATAATGGAGAATTTGTTTGATAGTTTTTGACTTGTTGTTATTCTAGAAATGTTGTAGCCAAGAATTTGTAATGTTAGTTTTGGTAGTATCTAGAATATCATAGGATAATTGTGTACTAAAAAAAATAGTGATTTTTTAAAATGATTTAAAATTTACAAAATTGGTATAATATTTAAGGGTTCATTGTCTAGTTCCCAATGCAACTTGCATTTTTAAATTTGGATAATTGGGGTTTAAGATATGGTCATTTAAAGTTGTGTCAAAGTGGTATAAAGGTGGATTGGAATAGAATTTTTAAATCACTTGAATTTAAAACCTTTTGAATTTTGAGCTCTATGGCTAGAGAGAAATAATGCCACAGGGGAGATCGTATCATCCTTTACGATTTGATATGCTCTAGAGTGCCCTAGCCAACCAAGATTTTTTTGAGCTAGTAAGTAGTCTAGAAATTTTATTAATAATTTTAATTTTTATTTATTTTCATTTTGGGCCTAATTTTTGGCATTTTTATAGACTATCAGATGGTTGCATTGGTGTCCTAGATGCTTGCATTGGGATGGCAATGTAATTTTCCATTTTTGGACATTACCATCTAACGTATGTATCTAGCATGGATGTTAGCATCTAAGATAGCTATCTTACATGGATGCTAATGTCTGACATTATCATCTTTGTATTTGTGCTTAATTTATTAATATTTCTATATTTTTATAATAAACTATGATCACTGATGATTTTTTATTATTATTTTCTTGATTGTAGAAAGATGTGCATATTCAAGAGTTTTGGCATGACTGAGACTATTCAACTTTGGCAAAGTTGGGTTTAGAGGTAGATGATTGAGTGTTTATTGATCAGGTAGGATTGGGGCATATGGCCCACTTGAGATAAATTATATAAGGCATCCACCTCTTTACCACTTTAGTAGATAAATGGAACCTAGATACTTGTACATTTTTGCTCCCTATTAGTGAGATGACCATCATTTTAGAGGATGTATATCAGATCTTTTAATTATCGATAAGGGGTGAAAGGGTGTAGGTTATCAGTGATAGTAGTCATGGCTATATTCAATGGTCACATTTATATTTTATTGGTCATAAATACCATGTGGTAGAGTCAAGTAGTGTGATTCAGCTTGATAACATTATCGATGGTGATGTTTCATGATTGCAAAAGTTTATTTGTGTATTACTAGCATCAATTATAATTATGGAGGCTGGGATAGTTAGGATTTATTATCATATGTACCATGTGTTTTATCATATTGAGTTGGATAGGACCAAATAATATTTGGCTCACACTGTATTATCCCACTTGTATAGAAATCTATATAGATTTACACTGGAGAGCCATGGTGGTAAGATTGATGTGATGACTCTATTACATGTTTGGGCATATGAGCATATCACAATAGTGCATCCAATTAGTGGTCACTTTATTGTATGGGCTCACCCATAGGCATTTTTTGAGTGGTGGGTATTCTCATGTGGTATAATTCATACCATAATGGAATACTAGACTATCTTAGATAAGATTACTCCTGATCAGATTGTGTGTCATCCTTATAGGAATTTTGTTGGGTGGCCAAAGGATGGTCATGAGTTACAAATAATTTGTCTTAATATATGTTTGATTGATCAATTTCTTAGAATGTATGAGTCATTTCAATATGATTAAGTGACATGATAGTTTTGGATTGAGTAGGTTGTACCATCAAAACCATATCCATGGCATCACACAATATAGAGTGGTCATAAGCCACATGATAGGTTGACACCCACTATTGTAGATTTCACCCTAGCCCAAGCAATGAGTGAGACCTCATGGTTCCCTTGGAAATAGGAGATGATGTATTTTATATTAATGGGTATGTGTAGTGATGGGTTAGGGCTCAATGGCCTCTATTTTTCCCTATTATAGTTGTATCTCTAGGTGTCATTCCTATAGCATAGGGTGGTGGTGGATAGATAGGTGGTGATGGATAATATAATGCACCAATAGGACCAGCACTAATTGATAAGGTATCCATTATAACCACATGTGATTATCTTAGTTTTGAGTTTTGCATTTGATTTTTATATAAAAATATTAGGTTTTATATATGTCACTAATTGGTGTATTATCTCAAATGTGTGTAGGTAACTAGGAGTAGTCAAACATGTTAGGTCAGGTGATTTAGGCCCTTACTCATAGTATTCCAATTGACATATCTAAAGATAGTTTTTTTAGATATTTGTTTATATTGTTGGTGTACATGTATAATTATTTGATCTAATTATGAGAGTTGTGGTGGAATACTATAGGTATCCATAAAGTGTGAGGAGTTGTGCATGGAACTAGATAGATGGGACATCCTACAGTGAATTTTTAATGAGATCATGTAGACACTTATTAAGCACTATGATCCTTTGATATGATATAATGAGGAGATATTTTAGTGTCTAGGTTATTTTGAGGAGAGAGTATTTGTGCTTTCACGTGCATGGGGCCCATAGTTTGGTCCTAGTGTATCTACCTCTAGAGGTGTTAGATTTATGGATGTTGATAGTGATGAGGAGTATACCCCAAGGGATATTAACCTTACTTATGATTGATATGTTTATTTATAAAACACTTGTAATAATTTATATGCATATGAAATTGTTCACATGGACTTGATTTAGTATCTAATATATTTGTATTACTTTATTCTCTATTGATTATTAAATGATTTGCTAATTATATTCAACTTTCATGGTGTATGTTATGGATATGGTAAAAGGTATAATAAATATTTAAATTTAATGAAATACGTGTATGATTTGAACAAGAAATATCTCATTGTATGCAATGGAACCTTTTAGGAAATAATAATGCTTTATTGTAATGATCATGTGGTAAAGTAACCACCGATTTTGCTTATGTAGTTAACTCTACTAGAATTGTAGGTGTAATTGGTGAATTTGTAGGTACCTATTTAGGAATAAAAATATACTATTGGGTACATCCCCTCTATATGTGCCTCTATCCAACACATGATCAACCAATGGTTCCTTGGTAAGATCAGTGTGGGAGTGACCAGTCCTAGTAGAGAGCACACTAAGAGAAGGACTTATACTAGTGGGTGTCTTTTATGAAGCTCAATGGACCATGTTTTCCTTATAAGGATCATAATTGGATGGCTCAAACCTATTATATGTGCCTATAGAAGGAATATGTTATTGATTTCTAGATTCCTCTTTTTAAAATGCAATAATTCCCTGATCTACTAACTGTGTAAGTTTTTGTTCAAGGAAAAAACACTCATTATGTCAATGACCATTAATACCATGATAACTACAAAGGTGGTGTCATTTTATGCTCCCAAATATATGAGGTGGGTAATGTGAATTAGGAGGGAGTTTGATAAATCATATATCCAAAAAAATTTATAATGTATTATGTGGTCTATCTCAGTACCAATCAAAGTGAAGAGGCTACCATCTAGTGGTGTTATTTGGTCTAATTGTGGGAGGTACTCAAAAAACATGTTCCTTTCTTTTGTTCAATACTTTAATTTTTGGTGATTTTATAGGTACTAGGGGTTCTAAAAAATATTTTTTAAGTGGTTCATGATCCTTCTTAACTTGTTTATATTCCCTTTAAACATGAGTCTTAACATGCTCAGTTGGTGATGTAAAAATAGGTAACTGAGTTTGTGTATTTGTTAAAGCACATGCATATATATGCACATCCCAATACAAAGCCTCAAATATAGTAAAGGTCTTATGAAATGATATATATTTAAGTGTATAGATAATACCCCTATTAAATATAAACTATGCTTCCAAATCTTAGGGTGTAAATTTTAAGGAATATAAAGCATCCTTAAATCGAATAAAATAGTCTTGTAGAGATTCATTCTCATTTGGGTCAATGTTTGAAAATGTTTTGATTGTAACTTAGATAAGGTAAATTAGTGAAAATGTGATAAGAACACATTCTTAATCTTCTTTAAATTTTAAAAGGAACCATTTGGTAGGATGTAAAACCAATCAAGAGCCCCCTTTTATTAAAGTGCGACAGAAAGCTTTAAAAAGCAAGCTTCCATTTTGGTCCCAGTGTACAAAGGTGTGTATTTATTTTTTCAAATTAATATAAGGATCCCCTTGACCATAAAAGAATGATAAATTAGGCATGATAAATTTCTATGGATAAGTATATTCAAACACATGTCGAGCAATAAGTGTTCATGATAATGTATTCTTGTCAAAAAGAGAGCCTCACGAAAATAAACTTGTAACTTAAGAGTATTGACTTGTTGTTGTAAATCTCCCATGGTGGTCATAATAGATAACATATCATGAGGAGAGGTTGAATTTTGTGTCATATTTTTTAAAATACTATTCACATGAAACATATGGATGGTGGGATCCATATCCCTCTCAAGAGGAGAATCATCACATGGGTTTGAAATATTTGGTGAAGGAGTACCCATGGTTAAATAGGTAAGTATGTCATGTTGGATATCATGAAGTCTAATACCTTTTCCATTACAATATGACACTTCACTTGGAATTTGGTTACTTTCATTAATAATTAGTGAAATAATTTCACTTATAAATAATTTCTCTTGTTTAGCCAAAAATGCAAAAGAGGGATAAAAAGGGACATTTGGCACTTCATTTACAATATCATGAGTTGGGGGGAAGGGGGTGTTCAACTATCACTTTCATTTGTACATTTAAAAGGAAGAGAAAATGGAATAATAATTTTTTGTTTCTTGGATTTATTTTTTTTAGCCTTTAAACGAGATACATCAAGTGAAGTTTGAACTTTTTGTGTGTAAATCAATATAATGAAATATAATATAATATAATGAAGCGAATGGAATACAATAAAATGAAAGTTTTATAAATGTTTTCTTAGGATTTCCATTGGAACTCTCATTTTTCCATTCAATAAATAAAGGGTGAGATATAAGATCTATATTTTGCTTATTACATACTGGAGTGGAAGAACAACTTGGACTAGGTGTGTTTGAATCATGCAAACAAGACATGGGATTTTCAACACTAGTATTATTTGGAGGATAAATATCACACTTGATTTCATAAATATTTTCACTATGATATACATTATAGGAACATTTAACTTCTTTGACTTTGTCAACATTAGAAGGGGGAAGCTCACATTTGGTTGTTAAGATAACCAGAGAAGGTTGAGATGCAATAACTAGATTTTCAACATTCAGAATAGTATCATTTTTCATGCTTGTTGTTTCTTGGGACTCATAATTAGAAAGAAAAGGAGGAGGATAAAAAATTTCAACATATCTAATAGGAATATCATTATATTCATATCCATAAGAAAAATTATCATTTAGATTTGCATTTGCATCATTTGTTCTTTCATTATCATACTTATAAGGAAAGTCAGGGGTTTGGGCCCATTTTTGATGTTCCATAAGATCTTCATATGAAATATATTGATCATCAGGTGCATTGAAAATTTTATCAAAAGTATGAGGCTTTTTTGGTTTAGGGTCCTTTAGATGGCCATAAACTAGGAATCCATATGGAGTTGAACCTTTAAGAAAAAATATAAAAAACAACTAGCCAAGGAAATAAGAATATTTAACATTCCTAAACTAAGCATAAATAAGCACAAATCAGATTTTAAAAATAAAATATATAAATCTAAAATTAAATTTGAATGAAGGTAAAAACCCTAATCTATAGCTAGGGTTTGGGTTCAATAAACAGAGGTTGGGTTCCCCAAATGTTTTATGTGATTTAGGAGTTTTACAAGATAATACCCTAGTAAATAAATTTTTTGAAAGGAATAATAATATTCATATCTACACTAAAGTATAGTTGATAATATAGATTTACCTAATCTAACATGTGTAATAAATATAGTAAGTATAAATTAACTAAGGGATAAGGAGAGAGTATCTTATTTAGTGTTCTATTTTGGATCGTGGCAGTGGCCAAAAGTCATCATAGAGCTATGTCAAAGATTTGAATTTCATTCATTTTGTGTTTGACTATTTTTTACCTCCACATAATTGTATCGACCTTGGATAGAAACATCAACACTTATTTCTTCTAATGCTAATGTCTAATGATAAATATACATAGGTGTGACCTAGAATTTGGACCAGACCTACACTATCCCTTGTGTAATCATTTTATGTCTCAACTTATGCTTGCCTATGTGCCATATCTAGATAATGAGAAAAATCCTAGTTCTTTGGCATTATACCTCTTGCAACTGGTAAAAAGGGGTTAGTAATATGATTCAAGCTAGCCCTAGCAACCTTGTTACTACAAAGTGATGCCTATGTAACCAATACTCGTAAGAGGGCCTCAGACTCTTATGTAGTTCTCCCTCCTATGCATGTGTGCCGAGTTGTAACAATATAACTATATGATCTTTCTCTTAGTAACCCTTGGTACAAGTGATGTAATAGTATATTTGACCTTTTGAATGATTCAAATATTTAAAATAGCATTGTAGTGCAATTTGATAATTTGAAATAGATAGTACTTTCTTATTATAGAGTTTCCTTATCAAATTAGAAGGTTAATCAGACCATAACCTTTGTATATATAGAAACATTTTGACATTCAATTAGGAATAAGTGGTGCATGAAAATCTGACCATAGGATGGGAAAAGAGGGCTAAAAAAAAGGTCAAAATTTGAAAGATAAGATAAAAGATAAAAATATAAGACTGGACAATTGCGTAAAGCCTAAACACTAACATTAATGCTAGTGTCTAGGATGGCTGCAAGTGTCCAAGGGCTAAAAACATTCAAAAAACAAGCATAATAGGTAAGGGTATATGGTATATAGTGGATGAGGATAAACAAACATAGCACATAGGCCCAAGGGACAAGTAAATCAAGTGAAATAATATGGAATCAAAGAGGTCAATGAGAGACCGCATCAGTATATGTCTAATTCTTATTAAAGAGGTATGCACATACAAGAAGACTAATAATATGTGTGCTTATACCAAAATGGGTTGTCTACACATACATGGACATGCCATTATATTTATTTTATATATTACCTCAACACATGTAGATTTTTTATATTCCTTCCCTTTATTCTACTTTTGAACCCATGATTTATCTCCTATTCCCTATTATTATTGTTTCAAAAATTAAAAAATTACAAATAAAATCAAATATGATAGAAATACAAAAACATTCAAAATATTCTAAAAATTCAAAATCAAGGCCTGGGCATGATTAGACATTTATTTTATATCATTTTCATATGTTATTTATCTCATGATTGGTCAATAGCATAATCTTTATCTATCACACATGCATTTCACTAGTATTTATTAGTGTTATGCATGACATGCAAATTTAACATGGACTTAGATGTTGGAATTTCATCTACCCAATGGATATGCCTCTACTAGGGGCATCTTATCTAAAGGTTACAATATTTTACATGGGTTACCATTTTATAACTCATAAATTGTGTTGAACTAAACATTATTTAGGAATGTCTTGCTAAAATATTTATCTTACATTGTGTACACGGATATGTTATTTTATATGATATGATCATATATATAAATTATGTAGACTATATTTTTAGTTACATGATCCTTTGATGTGGTTTCCTTTCTTTCATAATAGGCATAATATTTCTCGCTTACTCAGTGTGGCCACTAACCCTTGTGTGAAAATTGTTTATCTCTGTGAGACCATTGTTTGGTAGGTGCAACATTTGAACATGTCCATTGTTTGCAGCCCTTGGCCTTGTGTGGGAAATATATTCTTGTGCAACATTTTAACATGCCACTTATATGTGACCCTTGGCCTTATTGTTTGACATTGTGCTCATTATGTTAGTGTGCTTGTTGAGCTTATTGAGTTTAATGAGTGCCATAGTCTATATCATGCTTTAATTATTACGTAGGGTTATTTTAATATAGCTACTATTATGACCACCATTAATACATTTATCTAGATTTGACACTTTAGGCCTTACCTCATATGATTCATACATGCTTTGAGTGATATATATCCTACTATGATCACATATCATTTCACATATGATACGATATTTAATGTTTATATCTTGATACGAATGATATAGATAACTTTTATTTTTAGATGAGTGACTTCCAAGACACATCTCTCACCTCAAAATTGGATCATTTAAGTGATATTTTAAGATAAACTTACATAAGTGGAAAATTAGTTTTGGGTACAAAATATAGTTTCAAAGAATTTAGAGTGGTTCAAAAATTCATTTCCTGGTAAAAATTATGAGGGCATATGTCATGCATATGCATTCACATTATAGGAACAAGTTATAGATTCATACATTTTGGTTACATATGCATGGTCCTATATACACAAGGTTCATATAGAAATTAAAAAGTTCACATTTGCATATAGTTATAAATTTTAAATTTTATCACATGAGGGCATGATACAAATTCATGCACACATTTTACTATTTCAAATTCACAGGAGCACGATATAAATGCATGCCATGCTTTCATTAGTACTTGTTATATAAGGCCATGATAAGGGCATAGATGTTATGCATTGTCTTTTGATCATGCATACAAGAACTAAAGAACAAAATGACAATTGAATATATATGTCATCTGGAGTGGTTGATTTAGTTAAAGTGTATAATGCATATTTGAGATTCAACACCCTTTAGCATTATAAGCCTAAAAATCCATTATGGATTTGAACCCATTTTTGTATCAAGGTTACAAATACCAACAATGCAAACTGATTATCTTATACCCCTATAAGTTTTAAACTTATACTTATTTTCTAACTACCATGACACAAGTGTCAGTCCCATATCCTTACATTGACACTAGTGTCCTACTTCGACACAAGTGTATAGTGACCTAAATTCATATAATTTGAAAATTAAATGTATCCTAATGGTTGACCTAAATTCCTTAATGTGAGAGATTTCCTGATAGGAGTGGTATATATTCACAATCAATCCTCATTCATTAGAAGACCCTAAAATACATACCAAAGAACATTTAAATAAAATTTAATTGAGTAAAGCTTCCCTATTTATTTTTATTTCCATATAATTCATAAGGACAACACATCTACAAGTATGAAGTACTGAAGGAGCAACCCTAGAGCTTGATTTTCCAAGTTACAAGCTAGGTTACCATTGTACTTGATTTCTATAATTAGACCTTGTGCACACATAAGCCAACACATTAGGGTAGAACTATATTAGTGTGAGTCCCTCTTCAGAGTAGTGGATATATAGGTAGTACTTGTTGACAAAGGTGTAGTTGGGGTTAGCTCGGCACCATGATCCCACTAACTCATTTTTTTAAATGTCATTATGAAGATGAATAACTAGGGTTTTGTTATTTCATGAGGAATGATAGTCCATGACCTAGATTTTAATGTTTTAGAGTGAAGGTGAATACAAACCTAAAAGCATCCAGGTGATCATATACTTTCCTAATAGGTATTTCATATAGAACACCTATGACTAGTTCAGATATTAACATCAATGCTAATGTCCAAAGTTGATGCTAGTGTCCATAGCTCCATAAGAACTTAATATAGAATTTGAAAATTACTCCAAAATCTTATTTTAGTCTTATTCCTCCCTATTCTATATACAAAATTGGGTTAGCATCAGAACCAGCTAAGTACATTATTTTTTTGTCATTTCCATTTCTAGCATAGTTATAATTTCTATCTTTAGCCTATCTCAATTTAATATGTGTTATATATGAGTTTAGCATTTAATTGTCCTAATGTAAATCTTATTATCACTCTTGTGTATTATCATTTATATATTATTAACCCTATCTCCCAAGTAGGATCCTCATCCAAAAATTTAGGGTTAAACTTTGGCAAATCTAACCTTTGATATCAAAACCCTAGGTGGTTTAGGGTTTTATGTTTCCTATTTTCCTGATTGTTATACTTTATTACAAATATTGAATTTTTCATTTGTAAAATGAATGGAAAACATTAATCAAAAAACCTAATTTAAAATAGAAGATAAAGAAACATTGATCACTCATCTCAATAATAACAAGATCTTAATGGATGCATTTTTGTATGTTAAAAAAGATGAAATAAGTAAGAATTGTAAAGCTAAGGCTTCTTCACTTAGCAAAGGTGAATCCTTAGAACGTACTAATGTTGATTCCATACTGATCAATCTACCTACATCTAGTGGAGGCATAGACTATGGCTTCCAACATTTGTTACCTAAAACTACTATTGATACATCTATCATGGGGTTTGTTCACTAAATTTCACCCTAGGTCAAATTTGGTCAACCCCCTACATATGCAAACTTTTCAATTGTAAACTAAATGGAAAACATTAATCAAAAAACCCAATTTCAAATGGAAGATAAAGTAACATATGCAAACTTTTCATAGGGTCCTTCTAGGTTTAAATGTTCATCAAGGTCCTAAATAATGTCAAGTCATCATTTTAAGGTCACTTAATATGTTCTAATCTTTATCACATTTGTCACTTGTCTGAATAGCCTTTTTTCCACCTTTTAGCCATGTTAGGGAGTTTTACATAAATCCCATCAAAGGAAAAATGTCCAATAATATATCTAGTTTATGTCATGTTAGATAATGTCAAAGGAAGACTACCAAACTAACATGTTGCAGGTTCAACATTAAAATAACAAGATCATTTACAAAAGGGTAGTTTTAGAAGTTGTACAAACTAAGGTGACCCATTTGGCACATGTGAAGGCTTTAGAGAAGTTTCTTCAAATCCCCACATATTAGTTTTAGGTTTAAGTATCTTTAATAGGATTAAAATTGATCAAAATTAAATTCTCTCTCCTACTGCTCCCTTGGATAGGTTATAAAGGTCAAACAAATTTTTGTTGGTATGGACAAGAGAAGAAGAGTTAGACTAAGTGTACTTGGTAGATGTTAGGGGTCCCTATGTACTTCCATTCCATGGCTATGATTTTATGATTGGTGGTTTGTACTGTATGAACAATCATTAATATTGTAAAATACATGTGCATTCCTAACACCTCAATTTTCTCATCTGATTGCATTGGTCTATGTGAATCAAGTAGTACATATAGTCTTATAGAGAATTTTCATCCTTTTAATGATGATTTTAAACTATCAATCTCTTAGAGTATGGATTGTTCATATTATCCATTGAATGATCTAGAGGTTGATTGATATGGGTCCCTAAGATACTAAGTAAGGACTAATTAGAATCCTAATGTACACAGTCACTTGTAGGTATGTATGGATAATTTTAGGACTATCCAAAACCCAAGATGTGGGTTTTGTACAATCCCAAAACATGAATAGAGTTATCAAGTCATTCAAGGTTCATAAACATGGTCAATATCCCCTCAAGCAATGCTTACATAGGTGTAAATTTGGAAAGTTGCATAATGGGAACTTTTACCTTAACTTCTCTTAAAGGATTTTCTACTCCAAATAATGTCATTTTATTGATTAAGGTAAATGAGGTCTATGTAATTATAATGGTTTCTTCCTTGTGGCCTAGGATTAGAGATAACATCTGGACACAAGAGAAGGTTTCTTATTAAGATAAGATGATATTAGATTGGGTTTCAGCTTGGTTAATCTTTTACTATAGACACTCAGATAGCTAAAATGCAATTAGGACAAAAGAAACCTAAAACTTACAAGTGACCTATAGTGCATTGATAGTAGTGGTATGAGAGCATGGTCTCAAAGAAAAAATGTGTCTATGTAGATGTGATATATCCATAATTACCTTATAGGAAATAAAATTTGAGAAGTACATTATAAAAAATGAATCAAAACCTATAAGAATCCCTTGTATTCCTTAAGAAGCACCTATAGTTTGAAGACAATCTACATACTAGCCTAAACTCATCAAAGGTGCAAGCTTGATTAGTATGAGGAGGTGTAGGATGGAGATGATCAAGTTTAAACCACTATAATATTGGTAATATCACATTACCATGTGATTTTAAGAATAAATATGAATAGATATAGACATATCTAAAATTTCTTAAACCTTGTCAAAACATTGCACACATTCATAAGCCTATAAGCTAGTCTTGAGAACATTTGATGTTGGAAGGCTCTAGATGTATTATCACGGTTTTAAAATTAAAACATAGGGTAATAATGACCTAAAATATCCCTCCATAGTCTCTTTAAAGTTAGACTAATATAGGAAGGTCCCTCTATTTTATCTCAGAGCAAATGCACTCCACAGTCAACATAACCTACAGACATGGTACATGAATGAGAAAATGATGCAAGGGAGAGTCTTGAGTGACTATGGAATGATTTATAGGTATAATTGATGATGAATAATTTTTTTAATATATCCTACAGTCACTTCCATCACTTAGAAAGATCACATACTCAAGAAACATAGTCTTACAGACTAGGCCTAGAACTAAGCATGAATCTGCAATGTGTCTAACTGCACTCATATGACCATATTATATTCGCAATAAATATTAGATACTTAATGATATATTTTAGGGTTTAATATAATCATTATATTTAATATAAAACTCATAATTGGGTATTTTGGCCTAATTTCCTCTTAGGGGTGTCTAAAAAGCATAGAAAGAGCTCAAGAGCCAACCTCTTTTGATCATATCTATATAGACCACATGCATGGTGTCTCAAGAACTTAGGAACAATTATGGGGGTCCTATAATTTAACTTAGTGGAATTGGTTTTAGGGTTAAGTGTATAACCTTTATGAATCATCGTTAAGAACCTAAACAACCTAAAACCCTCTCAAGAACCCAAGGAATAATATATGAATGTAAATGCATCTAAAAAGGATAAATTGACTTGAAGAGTGTTTTGGATCCATTTTTAACTCTCCCAATATTTATACCACTCAATTGTTTCATACTGTTACTTGTACGAACATGTCTAATTTTGTGTTTTTTATAGGATTTAAGATGTTTTATAGGTATATAAGGGAATTTATAGGTGAAGTCTATTGTGTAATGTGTGTGGAGACTTTTTATAACTATTCATACTCAATTATCACCTTGGTAATTCCTGAAAATCCCTCTATTAATTTGGTCATTGCAAGCAGTCTTAAATAAGAAAATGAGAAAGAGTGTAACTGCTTAGGTTGGAAGTGAGAAGTGTGGTCTTAAGTTATTTTGAGGCCTATATGATAGACCAAAGGACAAAGAGGTTTTTATTAGGTGTCTCAAACCTATAAAATTTATCTTCCTTGAATATTTTTAGGTCACCATAGTGACAAGTGTGTAAATCTAGGCCTAGAAGGCTAGTGAGTGACTACAAGATGGTAAGTGACAATTAGCAAAGAGAAGGCTATCAGTTAAAGGGTGAAAATGACTATCACAAATCATATATCCACCTTAACAATTTAGGTTATATGTTTTAATGACTCCTAATGTAGTTTAAGATAGATAGTTAACTCCTCATCAATAAGGTAGTTTCAAGAAGAACAATAGAGTATCCCTTCATTAACCTGAGGAAGATGTCATGTTTATGATGGAAACTTGTCTAAGAGGACCTCATGACCTATTCTCTAACTCTATTTTATTTAATTATAAATATATTTCAAGCCTTGACACTTGTATTTGTGACTAATAAAATTCACTCATTATCTCTCCTCTTTTATACTCTATATATTCAAGCCATTTTGGCATTGGAAGGGATCCACAATTGGTAGGCAAAGCCCTACTAGTATTGACATATTTTTTTTCCTTTGAATAAAATTAAAAATATGATTTAATATCTATAATTATTTCTTAATTCTTTCAAGTATTCCATTTGGATGGCAAGTAATGAATGCTTTCTCCTTGCATCCATTCTACTTTTGTATGCATTGTGTAAGTAGCATTTATTCTAATAGTTATCATGAAGTGTATGTGTCTTTTAAGTGTGTTTTGAAGTGTGAAAGAGATTATTAGTGTCTAAAATTATACTTCATATTCACCCACCTCTAAATATGAATATCAATCTACGTCCATGTAGAAACACATATGCTAGAACAACCCTTGAGTTAAGACCAGTTTTAACAGTCTTCTTTCTTAGTGAAAATGCAAGTATGTTTGTGGATTTATCTTTAGTGTATCACCTTCATTATTATATGTTAATTTATGTTTCCTTATTCCCTTTTCACCCCTAATAGTGATTATTCTAGTATAGTGTGTGAGCGTAAAAGATAGATCAAGGGAGTTAGCCCTTCAAATCTAGAGATCAATCTATTATATTAACTTGTTTATATGTAGAGATAGTTCCATGTTATCCAAAATTTTATAAGGTCTCTTTGAATTATCTCAGGTGAAAATTTGGGTTATAATAGTTCTATCATACCCTATGCGACATGAACTCCAAGAAGGTTATTCAAGGTGGATGTTGGTCTTGACAACAAGGAGGCTATATCAGTCCACTTCCTATAGTATTTGGTGACTCCAACATTTGAATCTTGGTTACAAACTAGTGCATTATTTCATGCCTAAGGTAAACATAAGATCTCTTACCAAAGGTATTCATTTTTACTTCTAAGAGATTACTCATTATTCATACAAATCAAATATATTTTATAACACCCATCCTTACCTAAAAAAGTCCTACCTTGCTCAAAAACCTATAAGAATGTTTAAGATTGGCCCATTATTATAAATTCTTAAAGTTACCATGGTAAGGAACTTACCTTTTGTTTCCTTTAATGGCTATAGTCCTCTAATACTTTCTAATTATGATAACATTCCCATGTTTTCCCTCAAAAGTGTTCCCTTATACACTAGTGAGACTACCATTACCCCTGTTGAGCATATTAAAAACATTGCTAAGTTATACAATATACATCACATCATTGATGAGAATATAACAATAAAAAATTTGGACGTTTCTTTAAAAGGGAAATTTATTGACTATTATGGTACATTGGCACCTGAATCTATAACCACATGGGATGAGTTGGTAGATGCCTTGAGGAGAAGATTTGAAGACAAGAGTGATAACTTATCATTTATTGAATAGTTGACCAACATATGGAGAGAACCTCAAGAGGTTATCCAATAATTTAACACAAAATTTTAGAGACATGGGATAGTATCCAAATCTTGATAAGACATATTATTCATCATGCTTTCCTTTACTATCTTAAAGCTTTTGATAGTGATATTTCAATGCTGATACAATTTATGGGAGGTATCACTTTACCTAATGATTATTAAGTGGCCATTAGGGTCAATAATTATTTGATATAGGCTGGTAAATTTTCCCCAAGACCTCTTATGCCTCTATTACCTGATTTTCAAACCACTACACCTACTATTGCTCACATTCCTACACCTAAACATAAGCCTATTGCCTTTAGTCAACCAAGTAAATCCAATGAGGCAAAAAGGATGAGGGATATGGAGTAAGAGATCTTATGTCTCAAGAGGATAATATAATAGTAACAAGTGAAGCCTTTCCAAAGTTACTACCAATATAATTAGTCCTACCCTAGTTATCAAGGCAATAGACCACCCTTTCAAGGTAATTCTCAAGGTCAAGGGCAGATAGTTCAATCAAAACCCTCTAATGGTTATAATCCCAATATTGCTTGTACTTCAATATAATTATTGCCTACTCAAAATAACCTTGCCCAAGATTATGATATCTATCCTTCATGGGATCAACCTCATGATGCATCTACCTATATCAATGAGTCCTTTAATAAAGCCTTCATGGCAAGTTTGGTAACTATGCTAGTTATGAATCAAGATGAGGTACCAAATAGAGGAGAGACAAATGAGAAGAGTGCTCAAGTGGGGTCTATATTGGTCAATTTGAAGCAAGATAACTCATGTGCTATTAATTACTAAGGGTAGTCAAATAAATATTCAAGTCCTATATATGCAAACACAAGGATAAATAAAAAGGTAATTGAAGAGGTTCAAGGGGATGTTAATGGTCCACCAATGAATATGTAAACATACCAAAGGGAAGGTATGCCTAATGTAATTACAAATACACAAGTATCTCAAAGAGATAAAAATACTAAGAGTTCTTTCATACCTTAAAGTTCTAAAGTTGTAGGTAACACCATTCCTACTAGTGAACAAACTAAGGTTAGTGGATTTTTCACTAAAATTATAAAGAAAATGAAGAGGTCTCATGTGAATGTATCAATGTGGGATTCATTATAAAATATCTATACAAGTGGACCTAATTCAAGAAGAGCTACCTAAACTTAGTTTGTAAACCAAGTAGCCTAGTGGGAAAGAAGTAGCCTTGACAAACACTTTGAAGCCTAATGAAAGACAATCAAACAAAGCTAAAAAGGTAGAAAAACCTCCTACATTTTATCTCTCCATCATCATTGGAGATGCTTTGGTTCACAATTGTCTCATTGATAGTGGAGCAAGTATTTATGTCATGCCCAAACAAGTAGCTAATAAGTTGAACTTAAAGTATGAGCCTCATTCCAAAGGAGTGATACAATTTGATGGGTTAGCTACCAAGACCATGGTTATAATCAAAGGTTTACAACTTATTCTTCATTTTTTTCCTACTTTCACCATTTCTCAAGATGTTGTGGTTGTGGATGTGCCATCTTATTTTAAAATTTTCTTGTCAAGAGAGTTTATTGATAATATTGGAGGTTATTTTACTTCAAATTGGTCCTATATGGCCTTTAAGACTAGGTATGGTGCAAAGGTGTCAATAAAATCTAAACCTATATCTAGTTTTCATGTAGATCCATATGTGACTTATATATCTAACATGAATTTCAATATCAATGATGAAGAAGATCACCCTAGTGATGAATAACCTCTAACACTTCTTGATGGCATATCTAACTTATACCTTGATGAATGGGGAGCTGAGTAGTATGGATTTGAAGAAATATGTCTTGGTACTTACATAATCCATGAAAAATGTGATGAAACTCTTGAGGCAAATTATGATGATACTCTAGAATAAGTGGAATGAGGTAATTAACTTTTGCACATGGATGATGATGTTCATATCCCAACTATAACAAAACATGATAGTCCTAGTGAGCAATCAAATTTTCTTTCTAAGGAAGAGAACACTCATGAGCATGAACCTCAAGTACAATTATATGATATGTGGAAATAATTCAATGCCATAATGTAGGAGTTTGAGGAGGTGAAAAAGTCTACAACTTTTTAAAAAGAATATAGACTTTATGTTGAGGTCAATCATGATCCATATGAACACAAAGAAGAGATTGAGGTGTCTACCAAGTAACAAACAACCTAGGCAAACCATGAGAGGTTTGATGAACAAGAAGACAACCTTTATGATTAAATAGTAGACATATCATGATCCAAGTACATTTGAGATTGGGAAGTGTTTCATTAACCCCAATGATTAGATTGATGAGTGCCAAGTAGACATGATGAGGTTCAATAGGCTATAATATCAAAAAATCCTCTTAGAGGGATAGATGGAGTGTTCATGAGAGCTCCAAATGACAAACTTGTTGTTATCATAAGCTCAAAAAATGGTAAGTCATTTGACTATCTCCGTAAGAAATTTTTCATTGACAAGTATGCATCATATGAAGGTTTTTTTCTTGAAGAAGTAGTGATGCTAGAGGCATTGTATTTGACCCTAGTTGAAGTAATTTAAAATATATCTTACACCTAAAGTGTTTTGAGGTCTTGTACATATTAAGTTAAGTGTGTGTCTTCCTTTGAGTTGTTGTGTGTTTTCCCTAAGTGCTTAGAAAGCACAAGTGTGTGCCTTGGTGTCTTATTTTGTGTGTTTGTTTCCTTAATATATTTGGTATGATTTTGGTGTCTATTTAGAGGCATATCAGTGTCAATTGTAGTGTATAGGTGACTCCATTTCCCAAGGATGTGTTAAGGCAACTAGTCCTTAGCATAGCAGGCATGCTACCCCTTAGAAATCACCAAAATGTTGATTAAAAATAACCCTAGCTCAAATTTGGTCAACTCCCCCTACATATGCAAACTTTTCATAGGGTCCTTCTAGGTTTGAAATGTTCATCAAGGTCCTAAAAAATGTTAAGTCATATTTTTAAGGTCACTTAATATGTTCTAATCTTTGTCACATTTGTCACTTCTATGAATAGCCTTTTTTACACCTTTTGTCCATGTTAGGGAGTTGTACATAAATACCATCAAAGGAAAAAAATTCAATAATATATATAATTTATGTCGTGTCAAGGAATTTTAGAGGAAGACTACCAAACTATCATGTTACAAGTTCAACATTAAAATAATAAGATCACTTGAAAAAGGGTAGTTTCATAAATAGTACAAACTAAGGTGACCCATCTAGCACATGTGAAGGTTTTAGAGAAGTGTCTTTAGATCCCCATAGGTTATTTTTAGGTACAAGTAGTTTCAATAAGTTCAAAATTAATCAAAACTAGTTTCTCTCTCATATCACTCCATTGTATAAGTTAAGAAGGTCAAATGGTTTTCTATTGATATGGATAGGAGAAGAATTTGGTATTAGTGTGCTTGGTGGATGTTAGGAGTCCCTATGTACTTCCATTCCATGGCCATATTTTTAGGAGTGGTGGTATGTACTATATGAACAATCACTAATATGGTTAACACTTCCAAACTACTTGTGCATTCCCAACACCTTAGTTTCCTCATCTTATTGCATTGGTCTATGTGAATCAAGTAGTATATATAGTCTTAAAGAGCATGTTCATCCTTTTCATGATGATTTAAAACTATTTTTCATGTGTGGATATGAAAGGATAGGAATTATCTCATTATCCTAGAGTTATTACCATCGAGAGCTAAGAATAGTGTTTCATCAATTACAGAGCTTATTTTCTTGTGAATGGTTTTAGGTTGAGAATGGTATATGTTTGTTCTCAATATCTTAGATCATGGAGTGTGAATATTCTCCATTGAAGGATTTGTAGGTTGATTGAGATGGGTATCTAATATATTTATTAAGGACTAATTAGAATCCTAATGTACACATTCACCTATAGTCACCTATAGGTATGTATGGAGAATTATAGGACTATGTAAAACCTAAGACATGGGTTGTGTACAATCTCAAGACTTGAATGGAATTATCAGGTCATTCAAGGTTAATAAAAATATTCAAGATCCCCTCAAGAAATGATTACAAAGGTGTAGATTTGGAAAGCTAATTAATGGTAATTTTTACCTTAACTTCTCTTAAAGGAGTTTTTGCTCCATATAATGTCATTTTGTTGATGAATGTAAATTAGGTCTATGTAAGTCTAATGGTTTCCTCCTTATGACCTAGGAATAAAGGTAACATATAGACATAAGAGAAGTTTATTTTTTAAGATAATATGATGTAATATTAGGTTTAAACTCAATAAATATTATACTAAAGACACTCAGATAACTATAGTGTAATTAGGCCAAAAGGAACCTAGAAATTTGCAGTGATCTATAGTGGATTAATAGTAGTGATATGAGAGCATGGTCTCAAAGAGAAAATGTGTCTATAAAAATGTGAAATATCCCTAATTACCTCAGATTAAATAAAAATATATAATTACAATCCTCAAACATGAATCAACACCTACATGGATCCCTTATATTCCTTAAGAAGCACCTACAATTTGAAGACAATCTACAGACTAGCCTAAACTCATGAAAGGTGCAAGCTTGATTGGTAGGTAGAGGCTTAGGATGGATATGATCATGTTTAAACCAATATCATATTTTTAATATCACATTCCAATGTGATTTAAATAATCAATATTAATAGATACAGTCATATCTAAAGTTTCTTAAACCCTATCAAAATATTACACACAGTCATAGGCCTATAAGCTAGTCTTAAGGACATTTGATGTTTGAAGGCTCTCAAAGTATGATATCAGTTTTAAAATTTATATATATGGTCCTCATGACCTAAAAAATACCTCCATATTATCTTTTAGGTATAATAATAGGGTAGTTTCCCTCTATTTTATCTCAGATCAAAGGTATTCCATAATCATCATAACCTACAGACATGGTACATGAGTGAGAAAAGGATGCAATGGAGACTCTTGAGTGAATATGGGATGATTTATAGATTTAATTTAGGATGAATAAATTAATTTATAATTTTTATAATCATTTTAATAACTCATAGGGGTCACATACTTAGGAAACACAGTCTTACAGATTAGACCTAGAACTAGGCATGAACCCTCAATGTGTTTAACTACACTCATATTACCATATGATCTCCCCAATAAAATTAAGAGAATTCATGGGAGATTTTAATGTTAAATATAATCATTGGTTTAAATAAAATAACTCATAATTGGGCATTTTGGCCTAATTTCCATGCAAGGGTGTCTAGAATACATAGAAGTAGCTCAAGAGCCAACTTCTTTTGCTCATATCTATGCGGACCATAGGCATGGTGTCTCAATCACTTAGAATAGTTTATGGGGGTATTATAATTTAAATAAATGTAATTTGTTTTATGGATAAGTTTCTAACCTTTATGAATCATCACTAAGAACCTAAATGACCTAAAACACTCTCAAGAACCTGATAGGGATTAATTGACTTGAAAATTGTTTTGGATCCATTTGTAACTCTCCCAAGCTCTCTAATAATTAGTTGTTTCATACTATCACTTGTTTGGATATGTATAATGATATGTTTTTTGTAATATTTGAGGTGTTTTATAGGTACTATTTTATTCTTTTTGGGAATTATGTGTTTAATTCCTAAGTAAATAAAGGTCTGAGTAAATGTAAATCAGTAACTAATGTGTCTCAATTAGCCTAATAATTTGTGTAAATAGATATGTATTTTATATTTTTTTTAAATATTAAGAAGTGTGAATAAATTAAACTTAGTTTATTATGGGCTAAAATGGATTATGCAGGATCTAGAAATTATTGTTTAAGGATGGTAGAGTGTCATAAATAAGACCCAAAACTTTGTTTATGGATTGGATAGGAGCACCAAAATTAGTACACCCTACTAATTGGCACTATATTCTACTTTTGGTGTTATTTTCCACTTCTAATATTGTTTTCCTAGTGGTCTAGCTTTTATGGGTTCTGTTTGGCAAGCCTATGACACCTTGGTAGTGAAATATTTAAGCTTGGATCTATGTGGAGATCATTGTGTATCTGATTCAATATTCAAAACCCTTAGAATCTACTAGTACTTGAAATTGAGTATAAAATTTGGGAAAGAAAGGAGGGGTTAGTGTGTAAAGGATAAATTGGATACACTTCACACCCCATGTGTGGGAATGCTACCTACATACCAATACTCTGAAGAGGGATCAATATAATGTAGTTATCCCATTTGAAGTGTTTGTTGTAATTATGTGATGTATGCAACTATGATGCAAAACTAGAAAGTAATTTTGATGACTAAGGACTGGTATGAGTGCTTAAATAGATCTGAATTAGTTTTGGAAGTCTGTATGCAGAGAATAGGGAAGAGTGATTGAGTGTACTTGATTGTATTCTTGCTTCTTATCTATGAATGAGTGCCAACCCTTCTAAATGGAAATTGAGTGGCCTTTTATAGGGAAAATAATGATCATGGTTTAGATGATCTTGTATTAGGATAATAAGGGAAAAGATAAGGATTTGGGAAAATATGACCATTTGAGGCTAAAGTGAACTTGGACAATAGCAATAGAAATGGGACACCCTTGATTTCTGGTGCTCCTCTCCAAATTAGGTGCTATTATATTAGGATGATAAGACCTGGGGGGGAGGATCTAGGTCTGAGAGGGTTTCTTGAGCCTCAAACTTTAAGTTTGAAAAGATTTAGGTGACTAAGAATCAGTGAAAGCCTAGCTGAGAAGGGTTGAGTGAGCAAGAAAGAGGACTTATAGGTTGGGTGTTATTAGCCATGCCTAATTCTTCTAATTTTGTATTTTATATGATTAAATTTCCACCCCTTTATTCTAGTGATATAGAAAAAATAAATACTAGGATAAAGGAAAAATAGAAAGCATACCTGAACTTACTTGTAAGGGAAAACCTCATGAAGATGTGTGATGTTAGATGTGCATATAGAGAACGTGTTGTGATGTGTGAATCTGAAAATAAAAATATGAAGTAGATCATTTCTTACTAGATATTTTATATTTAAAGTAATAAGGAAAAAATTTTGAGTAAAGGAAGAGAGAGGAATGAATACACCTCATCAAGTATGTGAACCAATATAAAACATGTGATATTGGATTATGTTGAATATGTGTTGAATCAAGATTAATATCATGAATAGAGTTGAGTGATAAATTCCCTATAACATGGCTCAAGAAATCAAAGTTTGGCTCAAGAATGCAAAGGTTATCCCTTTGGCTCCATCATCACCAACTAAGTGAAGTTAACAAATCATGAAAGTGTTAATTGATGTCTAGACTATATGTCTAATCCCTATGAATAGGTAGCTCAAGAATACAAAGGCTATCCCTTTGGCTCCATCATTTCTTGCTAAGTGAATTTAATGAACCATGTGTGTGTTAATTTATGTTTGAACTGTATATCCAATCCCTCTAAATAAGTAGCTCAAGAATACAAAGGCTAGCCTTTTGGCTCTAGCATTACCCTGTGAAGTGATACCGGTATATAATAAATATCATATGAGATGGATAGTGGAGCCCATGAATGTGTTATAAATCTAACATTGTGGCATGGATAGTCAAATGTGTGATGGAGACTAGGCCACTCTTGGCCATTTTGAAAGATGGAGATTAAGCTTGTAGGAAATCCACTATAAAACTTATGTACTAGGCTTATATGAAAGCCAACTTAAGAACTAGGGTACTCAAAAATCTAAAATTATATAAAAGTTTAACTTGAATTTTATGCCAACCACCTATAGATGGAGTAAGTCACTCAACTACTGAGAATGTTTAGACTAAACTAAACTTAGAAACAAAAGAAGATCAATGTGTCATGCACATTTAACCAAATCATTGATGTCCACAACATGGATTATGATCTGGAAGTTATGCCAACTATCCAATTTGAATTGAAAGTGAGAATCATCATGTCGTGCATGATAACCCCTGTATCTGAGAAAACTATGTTAAAATTATTGAATTTGAAGGATTTGGAAGTACAAAAACTATCCCTAAACTAAAATTTTTGCCTATTTTTGGAAACCTTGAGTGTTTTTCTACCTAGACAAGAGTGCCAAACTATGGACTCCCCTATTTTTTGCACTACTATCCATTTTTGGCATTACTATCCTTTTCTAGCTTACTATCCATTTTTGGTGTTGTTGTTCGATGTGAAAATTGACTGTTGATCTAAGACTATTCTTGTTTGTTTACTCTAAATTTATTGATTTGACCTCTATTTTCTATCCTAACTATTTTGAATGCTACTATTTTTATTTCTAAGAGGTTTTTATCTCTGTGACAAAGCCCCTATTTGATGACCCCTCTTTTGAGGGTAGGAATGATAAACCTATAATGACTACCCTTAGAAGAAAAGAGTCTTGCAAGTGTGTTAATCTAAAAATATATATGATATAACATTTGATGTTTGACAATATGTTTCAATATATAGTAATGTTTGTATTGATATATATTGTTAAATCAACAAGGGTATGCCTAGATAGATATAATAATGTGAAAACATGCACAAAGTACTGAACTAGAACTAGAAATGTTAGTTTTTAGTTGTTAGTTGGAGGGATGGAGCATGATTTCCATCATGGCATCCAAGAAAGCAATGAAAATTCATGATATGGATCATGGAATTACACACATTTGACAAGAAATAAGCAAACACAAAAGAAGTAAGAACTACGAAGCAAGAAGCATACTATATGGGCCAAGGGGCCATGTAAACAAGGGACATGGGCACTTGTCACTAAAACTAGAAATAAGCATGGAAGGCATGGTCAAATTCCACATGCACATACAAGTGAAATAAGTAAAGTTGGCACACAGGCCATAGGCACATAGAGGAGTACAAATAAAGGACATTAGCAAATATCCTAAAGCACAAGCAAGAGACAATCTAGAATTGAAAATGCAATCACACAAGCTAATCAAGTATAGAAAGCATGTAATAACTAAAGAGAGATAAGCACATCTAACTAATCAAAGCAAATGTGAAAGTATGCAAAACATGTATAGTATAAGACTATGTATATGCTAAGAAATACACACGTGCTTGATACTAATGAGATGTCAATATAGTATTCTTTGTAAGCTATAAAGTAATGTACATCAACATGATAACTCAAAGTGGGTGGTGTAGGAATGACATAACATGGATGGTGTAGTCATGTAGAAGATGCCCTCAATGGGTGTGTATAATAATGTATGTCTCAAATGTATAAGTAGGAATACACCCTCTATGGGTAGAATGAAACAATCAAGTGGTTGGATGTTACTGCACACACTCAAATAAGATCAAGTAAAGTATGGTAATGTATAAAATTAACATACAATAGCATGAAACAACAAATGTAAGTCCTATCATGATAGTAGTGATGTAAATCATGGATGATGCATAAAATCAAAATGTTTTTGGTGTTTTTAGAATTGTTAGAATGTTTTTGTATTTTTTTTTTTGAAAATATTTGACTATGTACAAGAATAAGTAAGAAGAAATGATAATAATCAATGAGTCTTAGGTGAGACTCCCTATCCTAGTGTTTTGTGTCAAACAGTTGAATCATACATGATTGTGAGGCATGAGTGTATGACTAAGATTGTGAAGCTAAAATATGTGTACATTGTAACTAATTTAAAATATCTAAAGTGTAAGCCAAATGTGGGGTCCCCTTATGACTCTAATAAGTGGATACAACTATAGGGATCTTAGGGACCCATTTGAAATTAGGAGAAGTTATGTGAATAGGTGCTCTTTGTGTAGCTATATGAGATTGCAATGTAACTACTCTAGGTGTACACACTTAGTTGTAAGCTATCTAGAATCCTAAAAATATGGGGGTGTATGAACCCTCTATACTGGTGATGAATGTTGTGACTATGGTTGGATCAGAAGTGAAGGCTGTACTAAAACTAGAGGAGAAGCTAAAACTAGTGGGATAACTGTATCTAGTGACTGGAAGCTAGTAGATGGCTCTAAAGTGGAGAGTGGTGATTCAGAAGGAACTTTACCAATTATAATAACCTAATTAACATGAATGAACTTCATGCATCTATGAACTATAGAAGGTAATGCCTTGTGTTTTTGAATCCATGGTCAACCAAGTAATATGTCAAAAAATCCTACACTGGGAACTATAGTGAATAATGTAGCCACATGTGTAGGACCAACCTGTAATGGAAGTACTATCTCACCAAATGAACTTTGAACATACCCACAAAACCCATTTATAACTATATCGATTAGATTGATATCCTAATCTGAATAACCCAAATGTTGTACTAGTGTGAAGGTGCACATATTAATACTTGAACCATTATCAATGAGTACACTGTGGATAGGTTGATTATGAATATGTGTTCTGATAAAAAGTGCATTATATCTTGTATTATCCTCCATAATCTCTTTATCTAAAAAAGATATGTAAGGCTTGGCTGAAACTCTAGACTCATATACACCTATCATACTTCTCAAAGGATGTGCCTCAACTGAAGGTGACCAGTATGTAACTGGTGTAGGATGTGTATGGTATGTATGATGAACACCTGATGTGTCCTTTTTCTCTTATTTTGAATGATTTAGAAATGGATCTAAAAATATTTTCAAAGCTTTATCTTGTGTTGGCTTTGTCTTTAGAGGCTCAGCTAAAGTGCCTAAATTAAGTAGAGTATCATCTATCAAATCATGTATCTTATGTCATAAATGGATGCATCTATTTGTAGTGTGGCCTAGTGCCCTATGAAAATCACAAAATTTATGTTGATCATATCCCCATGGAAGAGACTTTACTAGATCTACTTCCCAAATAGGAGGGAGAGTGATGATGTTACATTCCAATAACTATTTTAAAACCTTAGCTGTATAAACTGGTAGATTGGTAAATGCACATCGAAGAGGTGTTGATAAAACCACACGTTGTGGGGGATCTAAAGCTACATTAACTATTGGTTAATTTTGATTCTTGTTGTCACTGATTTTGACCTTGTATGTGACTTTGTTATTAATCTTGTTTGTTATATCTGGAGTACTTGAATACTTGAGTTTTCCCATTGAGATTAACTTGACTTCTCTTCCCTTAAGTGTATGACACAATTCAATAAAGGAAGAGAATATTTTAAACATAATAGATTCATTCAATGTTGGTAGAAAGCTTTGTTTGAAGATGTCCTATAGCTCTTGATCAGCCATGGGGCTAGTTAACTTAGCTAGAATAGTCTTGTATCTAAGAACATAATCCATGAGAGGCTCATTTGACCTTTGTTTCTATTGTGAAATTTGTTCATATGAGACCTTATCACTAATGTTGATACTAAAATATACTAGTAACATGTCTACTAAAGGATTGAATGTCAAGACTAACTGATTTGGTATACTATAAAATCATTGTAAAGCATAATCCTTTAGGTTCAATGGAAAAATTTTGGTAAGTAGCCAGTCATTAGGTACATAATCCTAACATGCTACATGAAAATGTCTCAAATGTGTCTCTGGATCACCCTTACCATCATAAATATTAATCTTGGGTTGAATAAATTCTTGTGGCAAGGGTGTAGAAGCAATGTGATGTGCCAATGGTGTATGTAGAAGAGAAAAAAAATCTAAAGCCTATGTAAGTCTAGTGATACCTTGCTCAAGATGTTTCACTTTGGATTAAAGAGATAGTATCTCTTTCACAAGGGTTGTGACATTAGGAGATAGGGATGTACTAACTACAACTAGTGGTATAGAAGAAGGTTGGGTTGCTATAGGGGTGGTTGAGACATAGTTTTCCATGTAGTGTCATTTGCAACTAGTTTATCTATGGTTTGATAATATTTCCCATTGGTTACTTTTTAATGCTCTTCTTGTAAAATTCTAAGCATGTCATCTTGCATATCTGGATGTTTGGTTAAGAGTTCTTGAAGTTATCTTTTATCAGTTTCATCAAAACTAGTATATTGAGCCATTAATATAGTATGGAAATAATTTGAAATGTTTTTAAATGTTTTAAAATATGTTTTAATAGGCAATGTGAAAGAAATGGAAAGTACTAAAATTAAGAAACATAGAATAGTGAATTGGAAATTGCACAAAAATGATACTAAGCTGCCCAACATAAAAGGTGATACCTCAAAAGCAAGTAGGTGCTAGTATATACCACTAAAGATTTTTCTTAAATATTATTTTCAAAATACTATGAACTTTTGAATTTGAAATTTATTTTATAATTTTTATATGCACCTAAATTTTCAAAAAATGATGCAAAAAGTACTAAAAATAACTGAGAATGTATTTGATACAACTAGGGTTTTGAAAGAATTTTTTCAAAATTAATGCAATAATTTGAAATTTTTGATATGAATTTGTATAATTTATCTTTAAAAATTTAGGAAAAATCTATAAATATTTCTAAAATTAGCAATATATTTTTCCTAGAGGTTTGAAAGTGTTTGTATGCAAAAAGGACCTAGTATGTGCAAACTAGGGTTTGTGAGATTTTTGCAATGAATTGATAGATTTATCTTTTTTAAATTTTATAAAAATAAAAAAATTATACAAAAAAATTATAGATACATATCCTTAGGGTTTTTAGGGTTTTTGTGCAAAAATTTGAAGTCGAGTTCACCAAATGTTTTATTCTTTTTAGGAATTATGTGTTTAGTTCTTAAGCAAATAAAGGTCTGAGTAAATGTAAATTAGTAATTAATGTGTCTCAATTAGCCTACTTATTTTTGTAAATAGATACATATTTTATCTTTTCTAGAAATATTAATAAGTGTGAAGAAATCAAACTTAGCTTATTCTAGGCTAAAACAGATGATGCAGGGTCTAGAAATTAATGTGCAGTGATGGTAGACTATCATAAATAGGACCTAGAACTCTATTTTTGGATTAGACAAGAGTACCAAATTTAATAAACCCTACTACTTGTAACTATAGTCCACTTTTATCATTTTTTCCACTTTTGGCACTATTGTCCTAGTAGTCTAGTTTTTCTAGGTTGTGCTTAGGAGGTCTGTGACACCCTCGTAGTGAAATATTGAAGCCTAGATTTATGCAAATCTCACTGTGTGTCTGATTCAATATTTTAAACCCTTCATATCTCTTGGTACTTAAAATTGAGTATAAAATTTAGGAAATATATGAGGGGTTAGTGTGTAAAATATACATTGGATGCGCTTCACACCCCATGTGTGGGCACATTGCCTACATACCAATACTTTGAAGAGGGATCAAGCTAATGTAGTTCTCCCATTTGAAGTGCTTGGTGAAATTATGTGATTTATGAAACTATGATGTGATATTATAATGTTATTTTGATTAATAGGGACTAGTATGAGTCCTTGAATAGGCTTATATTGCTTTTAGAATGTTGTATGCAGAGAATAGGGAAGAATGCTTGAGTGTACTTGCTTGTATTCTTGCTTCTTTTTTTGTGAATGAGTGCCAACCCTTATAAATAGACATTAAATGGAATTTTATAAGTAAAATGATGATCATGGGTTATATGAGTTTGAATTAGGCTAATAGGAGAAAAGATAAGGATTTAGGAAAATCTAATTGTTTGAAGCTAAAGTGAACTTGTACAACATTACTGAAAATGGGACACCCCTAAGTTTTGGCACTCCTATCCAAATCGGGTGTTATTTTCCTAAGAGGATGAGACATAAGGGGATATTTATAAGTCTAATAGGGTTGCTTGGTTCTCAAAAATCTAAGTTTGTGAAGCTTCAGGTGATTTAGAATCAGTGAAAGTCTAGCTGAGAAGGGTTGAGTGAGCAAGAAAGAGGACCTATAGGTTGGGTGCTATTAGCCATGCCTAAGTCATCTAATTTTTCATTTTATATTATTACAAGTACATAATAGAAATATTAGGTGAAAGATATTTTTTAAGGTGTGTGGATACTTTTTCTAACTCCTAATACCCAATTCTCACCTAGGTAATGTCTGGAAACCCACCTGTTAAGTTGGTCATTACAGGCAGTCTTGAATAAGACAATGAAAAAGTGTGTGAATGCTTAAGTTAGAAGTGATAAGTGTGGTATTGAGTTATTTTGAGGCCTATTGTCATGTCCCCTTTTCAATTGACATGCTCTGAGTTCATGGTTAGCCTATTATACAACCTTTGTAGGCTAATAAGATGGATAGAGGGTCATAATGGAGCTTGGCTCAACTTTGATTCACAGGATTTCTACATTTGATTTTCATTCAGGGTATTTCAGACACATTTGGCCTGAGCTCCTACTTTTTAGGGATATTTGATATGCAGCAGAGTGCCTTTATTGTGGTATGGTTATGTGCAGAATCACTCCCTGATTCACTAGCTTCGATCGGTTCGTGGATCCGACATGTATTGAGGGAGATATTAATATTTGATTGATTTAATCAAATATTAATTATCTAGCCTAATTTTAATTAGAAACCCTAATTCTAATTTAAGAAACCCTAATTAGGGCAAGTATATCTTTTTGAGGGTATAAGGGTTTCTCATGGAGGCCATTGTTCATTATGTTATTGATTATTGATATTGATTTTGAGAATTTCTTCTGTGAAGACTAAGCCTAGGGTTCAAGGATTCCATTTGCATTGGAGAACGTTCCCTCTTCAGTGTGTGCAATTAAGAGGCTATGGAATATCAGCTGATCTATTGCCAAAGTGAGAGATAGCTTCATCCAGAAGTTATCACAGAATTTCAGGTTTGAGAGATAACTTCACACAGAAGTTATTACAGATATTCCAGGTATTTCTTTATTCTTGTTTTGATTCAATAAATTATACAGCTAGAGATCTTCTATGCTAGAAACGTATATTTTTAGATCAGGGGTTGAAAATAGGGAAGTTTGCTTAATTAGCGGTCGTACAAAGTCCGTACAGGTCCGTATAGATCAACTCAAGAACCAACCTCGGTAGACAGAGGGTTTCCAGTGACCGACATCGGTCGACTGAAGACCAACGTCAGTAGAAAGCTAACCTGTAGTGACCGATGTCGGTGACTGTGTGTTCGACACAGCAGGCCGAGACCTTATAGAATCTAATTTTCACTTCCAGTTTCCAGTTTTCGCTTCCAGTTTTGCTAAGTCAGGGTTTTTAAGACTGTATTTCATTTTTATATGCATAAGAAAGGACTACAATTGTAATAGTTTAGAAGGACAAGTGATACAATCTGTAATTTGTTATTAAGAGACTATATTATTGTGATCATTCTAAATTTATTCAATAGAAGTTATATCTTGTTTAGGGTTTTTTGTGTTGCTATATTTCTTGTTTGGAGGGGATATTATAGTGGTATCAGAGCTAAATCCTGCCAGCCTGAGGGTCTATAGATCTTATGCAGCCACAAGAGTTGGGACCACACAGGTATAACACATGCAGCCAAGCCTTGCTTGAAGGTACATAGTTGTTAGATCAGAGACCGATCATCATGAGTGATAGACGTGAGGGCAGCCCACCCAAGGACCATAGGTATGATGCTGAACAGGACACCAGAGAATTTCACCGTGCTATGATGACAAGCCAATAGCAGATGAATCAGACACTACAGGCACTTATGACTATGATAAGGGATATGAACGCACCTAATGGATAGAATAGGGACCAAAGAGATGATAGGAGTGTTACGGTTAATCAGAGACCACAGTAGACTCACTCCAAAATAGCTGATAGACCTACATGTCCTACATTTGTTCAAGAAGAACCAGAGGCACCAACAGAGGAGGCAAGGAATAACCCATTTGCAGATGTTTACATGGCTACAAATGATGAGTGGGACTTATTACCTCCTCATGTTCAAGAGAGGATGACCTTTGATCATTTTGTCAATCTTAGGAGAGAGCACTACAGATTGGTTAGACAGGACAGGAGGCTTAGAGTTCAGTTCAGTGAGTTGAAGAAGGCTACTGGTAAGCTTTATTTGACTAATTTTGACGGCAGCGGCAAGATGACAGCTCAAGCTTGGGTTCATAAGCTTGACACCTTTTTGGCATTGAGGCCAATGTCAGAGATAGAGGCCATCAAATACGCCACTTTGCACTTGGATGGAGTAGCACATGATTGGTGGTACCATGGTATGGTAACACTTCAGCATAATCAGGTAACAAAGTACCAGGACTTTGTGGATAGATTGGTTGAGCAGTTTGACAAGAAAGATCCGGAGGTTTACTTTCGAGATCTGGCATAGTTGAGACAAACAGGTAACTTGGAGTCCTTCATTGGTGAGTTTCAGAGATTGGCAGTCATGGTGCCCAATATTTCAGAGCGTAGATTGGTAGTTCTCTTCATAGAGGGATTGACAGAGCCATTGAGAGGTTGGATCAAAGCCTTTGATCCTCTTTCTTTACAGGTATTTATGAAGAAGGCACGGAGTATGGAGATGGCAGCCCCATCCAATAAATTTAACTCTAGAGGTGCTTCTTCATCTAGAGACCATAAACACTCCCACGGGGATACAGAGAGACCGGATTTTAACATAGATAAATTCGGGGTTAAAAATGATTCACAGGCCAATCCAACAGCACCATCTTTGGATCGTGAGGTGCTTAATGATCTACATAGGAAGAAGCTTTGCTTCTACTGCAAAGGTCCATATGATATCCATCACGATTGTCCTTTGAGGCCTAAGGGCAAGGCAAATCGTATGATGTGGATATATTATGAGGATTCAGATTCTACGGATTCCGAATAGCATAACAATTCTGAGGGGGCAGAGGCAGAGGCTTTAGGGCCTAATGCAGAGGTAGAGTTAGAGTTTCACCTACAGGAGGCACGCATATCCAGCATTTAGTCGGATGAGTCATTCAGACTCTGTGGAGTTTTGGCAGGGTAGAAGGTTATCACCCTTCTTGATACTGGAGCCACACATAATTTCATAGATGCTAGATTTGTGGAGAAGCATGAACTCACTACCATAGATTTTAAGGGCATCAGTGTTAAGGTAGCCGATGGTCACACTCTTAAGTGTGAGCGTATGATTAGGGACCTCCCATTGCGCTTGAACAACTATGAGTTCAAGGCTGATTATTATGTGGTAAACATGGGGGATATAGACTTAGTCTTGGGTATGAAGTGGCTTCATTCATTTGAGGAAGTTACTCTTTGTCTCAAGGACATGGAGGTTCTCTTTAATGTTGATGGGACGACACATATTCTTAAGGCAATATGGGGCAGCAGCTTCAGATATATGTTATTTCATCGGATGGAGGTACCTATACCACATAACATGATAGAGGGTGATGACGAGAGCACATTGGCACCAACACAGGAGAGGTATGAGGAGGAGCTTGGTCGTGAGGTGAGTTCAGTTCAGGAGTTGTCACATGTGGTGAGGACTCAACTTTATGTTACAATCGGGTCACAGGTTGATGATGATATAACTATTTCTAGCCTTCACAATCTAGTTTTAGATATTATTCAGGTAAGGAGTTTGCTTGCTGATTTTCATTTATGGATTGGATGTTGGGGTGCTTATCTTAGTACTAGAGATGATGTGATGCCATTACATGAGAGTTGGGATGGACATGGCATGGGGTTCGTGTTGATTGACAGTGGTGGAGATCCTAACTACATTTGGGATCCAGGTGGGTTGATTGATTTGTCATTCAGTGATTTCTTGAGGGCAAGCAATTCCAGGAGGGGCGGATTGTCATGTCCCCTTTTCAATTGACATGCTCTGAGTTCATGGTTAGCCTATTATACGACCTTCGTAGGCTAATAAGATGGATAGAGGGTCATAATGGAGCTTGGCTCGACTTTGATTCACAAGATTTCTACATTTGATTTTCATTCAGGGTATTTCAGACACATTTGGCTTGAGCTCCTACTTTTTAGGGATATTTGATATGCAGTAGAGCGCCTTTATTGTGGTATGGTTATGTGCGGAATCACTCCCTGATTCACTAGCTTCGATCGGTTCGTGGATCCGACATGTATTGAGGGAGATATTAATATTTGATTGATTTAATCAAATATTAATTATTTAGCCTAATTTTAATTAGAAACCCTAATTCTAATTTAAGAAACCCTAATTAGGGCAAGCATATCTTTTTGAGGGTATAAGGGTTTCTCATGGAGGCCATTGTTCATTATGCCATTGATTATTGATATTGATTTTGAGAATTTCTTCTGTGAAGACTGAGCCTAGGGTTCAAGGATTCCATTTACATTGGAGAACGTTCCCTCTTCAGTGTGTGCAATTAAGAGGCTGTGGAATATCAGCTGATCTATTGCCAAAGTGAGAGATAGCTTCATCCAAAAGTTATCACAGAATTTCAGGTTTGAGAGATAACTTCACACAGAAGTTATTACAGATATTCTAGGTATTTCTTTATTCTTGTTTTGATTCAATAAATTATACAGCTAGAGATCTTCTGTGCTAGAAATGTATATTTTTAGATCAGGGGTTGAAAACAGGGAAGTTTGCTTAATTGGCGGCCGTACAAAGTCTGTACAGGTCCCTATAGATCAACTCAGGAACCGACCTCGACAGACAGAGGGTTTCCAGTGACCGACATCGGTCGACTGAAGACCGACGTCGGTAGAAAGCTGACCTGCAGTGACCGACGTCGGCGACTGTGTGTTCGACACAGCAGGTCGAGACCTTACAGAATCCAATTTTGGCTTCCAGTTTCCAGTTTTCCCTTCTAGTTTTGCTAAGTCAGGGTTTTTAAGACTGTATTTCATTTTTATATGCATAAGAAAGGACTACAATTGTAATAGTTTAGAAGGACAAGTGATATAATCTGTAATTTGTTATTAAGAGACTATATTATTGTGATCATTCTGAATTTATTCAACAGAAGTTATATCTTGTTCAAAGTTTTTTGTGTTGCTATATTTCCTATTTGGAGGGGATATTACACCTATATTATCAACAAAAGGATAAATAGGTCTTGATGAGGTATCTCAGACCTCTATAATGAATCTTCCCTGAAGACTTATAGGTCACCATAGTGATAAGTGTGTGAATTTAGGCCTAGAAGGCTAGTGAGTGACTACAAGAAGGTAAGTGACAATTGGAAAGGATAAGGCTATTATTATAAGGGTCTATAAGACTATCACAAATAATATATCCACCTTCCCAAGCTAGGGTGTATGTGTTAATTAATCCTATGGTAGTTTAAGATAGATGGTAAACTCTTCATCAACAAGGTAGTTTCAAGAAGAACAATGGAGTGTCCCTTCACCAACTTGAGGAAGATGTCATTTTTGTGATGGACACTTGTCTAAGAACACCTCATGACATTTTATTTAACTCTTTTTTGTTTCATTGTAATTGGATTTCAATCCTTGGCACTTGGCCTTGTGACTATTCAACTTCACTCCTTCTCTCTCCTCTCTTATGCTCTATATATTCAAGCCATTTTGGCATTGGAAGGGATCAACGATTGGTATGGTGAAGCCCTCCTAGTTTTGACATCTTTTTTTACCTTTGAATAAAGTTTTGAACCTGATTTAGTCTTTTTAATTCTTTCTTAAGTATGTGAAGTAGTCCATTTTGATGATAAGTGATGAATGTCTTCTCCTTACTTTATTCTACTCTTGTATTCATTGTGTAAGTAAAAAAAAATTCAATACATATCATGAAGTGTATGTGTTTTTAAGTGTGTTTTGAATTTTGAGAGATATTAGTAGTGTCTAATATTAGACATCCTATTCACCCACCTTTGGATATGCATAACAATCTACCTCCATGTAGAAACACTTATGCTAGAAGAACCCTTTAGTTAAGATCAATTTTAGCAGCCTTCTTTATTAGTGAAAATGCAAGTATGTTTATGGAGTTATCTTTGGTGTACCAAATTCATTAATATAGTTTTATTTGCATTTCATTCTTCCCTTTTCACCCTCAATAGTGATTAGTGTAGTGCAGTGTGTGAGCTTAAAAGATAGATCAAGGGAGCTAGCCCTTTAAAGTTAAATATCTAAACTCTTGTAGCAGCTTATCTATATGCATAGATATTTTCATGTTATCCCAACTTTGAGAAGGTCTCTTTGACTTCTCTAGGGTGAAAATTTGGGATATAATAGGGATAATAAATGTATCAACTCAAATACTAGTTTTTATGCATATTTAAACCAAGTTTACATCCACTTTGGTGACTACTCAACTTGTTAATCTAAATTACAATGGGTCTATAGCTCAAACTCTCCTTCAAGTTATAAAGACTTTTAAAATAAAGGTTACATTGAACAAAAGGCTTTAAATTCTTCTCATACTATTGATTTGCAAGATGTGTTACATAAGCTACTTTCACCTGACATATCTTTGTGCCCCTTACCAACTAGTTTCATTGTACCTAAGTTCACATTTTATGATGGCAAAGGTGATCTTGAACAACACCTTTGATCCTTTCATGTGGCATGCCTTGACTATGCCTCCAATGATAAACTATTGACCAAATTATTCCCAAGAAGCTTCAAGGACTATACTTTGAGGTGGTTCTATGATATATCTCTCCAATTTTTGAAATCATTCAAACCTCTTGTAGATCAATTTTGGACACTTTTCCATTAATATTTCCAAAAAAAAAATTTGTTGGACAATTTTGGCCTACATATAAAACTTTGCCTAGATGGATCATTATTATGGAAGTCTTAGTGTGGAAGAAGAAGATCATCTATCACTTACAATCTTTTGAAACATTTTAAGCAAGATTAAGGTGTGAATTTGGAAATTTTAAGGAGCTAAACCATCATGACATGTCATGTAGGAATGAACAAGTTAGTTTGGTTTCACATTTAATGAGCACACTTGAGAAATCAACCAAAGCTAAAAGATCACATAGGAATGATGTTTTTTGTGCCAAGATCATCCTCTATAAATTTAGAGTCTTGATGAGTTTTCTATCTCAAGATATAAGCCTTAAAAGTTAGACTAATAGAGTGGGATGTACATGAGGATGTCAAGTTAAAGCCACAAAAAGTAGCCATTTGAATTTAAATATTTCAAAACATCCTAAGATTAAACATAGAGCTATCAAGTGGTAAGATCTCAGGTGCCCAAATCAAAATCAATGGCACATAGATGATCAACAAAGTTAGTGGGTCTAGATAAATCTATGGTGCACATTCAATCATGCAATCAAAGATCAATGGTGAACTTGAGGTCAACAAGTTATAATATCCATAGATTAAATGTGGGTTGACAAGTGGCATGATCACAATGGATAAAACGATTAATGGTGTACCTTAGATCATGTAAATCAAGTATCAATGACATGCATTTGACTGCAAAGGAAGATCAATGATACAAATGGGGTCAAGAAGTCAATTAGCTTAGATTGAAAGTAAGGATGCCATGTGGCATAAAATTAGTGACCAAATGAATGATAATTTCAAAATACATAAAGAGCATGTGGGGATGACAAGTGTCATAATCTAGAAGCCCAGATCAAGATCAATAGTCGATGATAAAATTAAAATCTAGGAGACTTCAAATAAATATCAAATATGATCTAGGTAAAGCCAAAATAGGTATTCAAAAGGCCACCATTAAATTTTAGTTAGGATCTCTAGTCGAAGACTTAGAACATATAAGGTCCATTTTTTGAGTTTACAATTTTGTTTCATTACTATGACCATTATTCTTTAAAGGAGATTTGTGCATATAATGAGTTCCTGGATTTTACTAGGTTCAGAGGTAGAATAGGTTTATTTAAACCTAATATAAAGGATATTTTTGCATATAATGAGTTCTTGGATTTTCCTAGGTTCAAAGGTAGAATATGTTTATTTAAACCTAATATAGTTCAAGAATGAGGCTATACATCTTGATAGGCTTTTCATTGATATGATGACTATGGGAAAACTAATAAATTAGATTGGTTTTTATTTATAGTAAACCTATGTTCAAGGTTTGGAGTAGGGGCAGATATAAATGGGATATAAATGAGTGTCTTGTCTTTCACCATGGTCATACCCTTGACAAGCAATTACCGACAGCCACTTAAAATAGATATAGTCATCGTTCTATCAAATCAAAAGATATGAGGATATTTTCCTTATAATTAAGCCAAGTGGAAGATGGTGTAGAGATCCAAGAAGAAGATTTGGTGGTTGAAGAATAAAATTAGAGCATTTTAAATATTTTTAGGGGGCTTTCCCTTCATATTAGGAGCATGACTTATCATCTTCAAACTAATTCTTGTCTTCTAGTATGTTTCTCAACTGATGAGAAAGATTAAAGGCTATTGGGACAAATAAAATTTATTTGCTAATGAAGGATTAGTCCTGATTAGATCAAAATGTGGTTGAGCATTCATTAAAGACTAGTGCTAGCTCATTTATTGATTATGATTGCATGCTCCTTCTCTTTCTTCTCCCTTTCTCTATATCTCCCATTTTTCTTCCCCATTGTGACTCTCTGTCATATTTTTGACCCTTACAAGGACTCTTAGATTTTGAAGAGTGAGAGACTCTCATTTGATAAGGATAGACCCTATCAAAATTTGTATAAAAGACCTCTTGAATTAATAAATAATTTCTTTACCTATTTCTTACCTCTAAATTATATTTAGTAAGCTTGTGAATGATGGCATTGTGAATGAGAATCTTTCATATCCATTTTCCTTTTTTATTTCCTATTTTTAGGTGCTTTTAAGTTAGTTATAGGAGTGGACTTGTGTTCTTTCTGCCATTAATGGATGCCTAGTATGAGTCTTAGAATTACTCTTTATTTCCTTAACTTCTTGGTAAACCTAGTTCATGAAACACATGCATATTAGCTAGATTGTTAAATTGTGTGAACTAGCATTATTTTAAGCTTCATCAATGTATTTTTTATGCTTATGTGAGTTCTCATTTAAATTTGGTGTATCACCTTTTTAACTTCCTTAGTAACCTTTTAACCCCTCTTTAACCCTTTTCCTAGTAGAATATTTAGTCTAGGTGATCTACCAAGAGGAAGTCTGCCTTCTCCAAAGGTTCAACCCCAATATAGGATGCCCACAGCCTAGGGTTGTTCCCATTATATAGCTTAGATGTGGAGAGCCTAAATAACCCTCTCAAAGGGTGTAAACTAATGTTACAATAGTTTCTAGCATGCCCAACGAGACCAATTTAAAATAATATTAGTCAAGTTTGATATTGATTCGATAAATTTTACATTAGTTAAAGCTTTCATGCAATAGTATCTGGTGACTTTGAGCAACACTCAAAATTTTGGTGTAGAGCAGTAGCTATTTTTCATGCCAAAGGTGACTACAAAATTATCTTCTAGATTTCTTCCTTTTGAATTTGTTGAATTACCTTTAAACTCAGTAAAAAGGTTAATATTTGCTAATACACATCCATATAAAGGGAACTTTCCTCCAAAATCAATTTACAAATCTACCTCTACAATAAGATCTTTTTTAGGTCATTTCATTGCCATGATATCCCCTAGAGCTTTTCCTTTTATGACTTTCAATGGCTAGAGTCCTTTAAACCTCTAGCAGTATGATCCAATTCCTTTAGTAGCTCTCAAAAGTGTCCCCTTTTTCATAGGAGATCAGGGTACAACCCCTTCTCAACACCTCATGGATGTAGCCAACTTTTACAATATACATAATGTCAACAAGGAAAATGTAAGTATTAGGTTATTGGGCATCTCTTTCAAAGGAAAATCTTTGTACTAGTATAGAAACTTTAATTTCGACTCTATAACATCATGGGATCAATTAGGTGATGCCTTGTGTAAAACATTTGAAGACGAATAACTAACCACAATTAAGATCACTTCTCATGAGGTCATGTAAGACTCCAATACAATGTTTCAAAATACATGGGAGAGAATCCCAAATCCTATTAGGCCTACTCATAACTTTTATTTCCTTTACTATCTGAAGGCTCTTGATAGTGATATTGTAGTAATGATTCAGTATATGGGAGGAAACACACTACCAAATGCTTATGAGGTGGCAATCAGACCATAAAATTATTTAGTTCAAGCTGGAAAGCTTATTCCTAGACCACCAATGCCTTTATTCCCTAATATCCAACCACCCCTTATTGGCATTCCTCCCCTTGTTGTCATTCCTCCTATGCCAACAATTGTTGTCATACCTACACCAAAGCAAGAGAAGGATTCAACAAGTCAGTCTAGTGATTCGTAAGGAAAAAAGAATTTCCAAGAGCTAAAGATCATGTTTTAGTCATTTGGACATGAGTTGGTGAACATGAAAAGGTAGAAATCCTAGTTTAATAGACTTTATCAAACTTCATGTCAACCTCAATAGCAGTCTTATCAAGTAAATAGACCTCCCTACAAAATAAATTTCCAAGGGTGGGGCCAATAGTAAGTCCAAGGATAAGGTTAGCCTAACTATGTTAGGAAAAACAATTATAATCCAAATGCTAAAAGGACCTCTACTACTTTTGTCCCTAATCATAAAAACATTACTTAAGAAGTTGAGGGTATCATGTCTTAGGATTAGTATTTTGGTCAATCCATTATCCCAAACACTGTGTTAATTCAAGCTTTTAATGAACAATGGAATTAGGGTGCTACCTATGGATTCAACCAAGCTCTTATGTCTCATAACATAAAATTATCCATGATGACAAAATTATAATAGCCTCAACAAGTCCAAAGATATAATGAAGGGTTGGGCTAGTTGGATGTTATAATGGTTAATTATGAACAAGAAAAATGTTATGCATCCAATCAGTAGGCTAGTTCTAGCCAAGCATACATTCGAGTGGCAACTAATACAAGATTAAAAAGAAGGAACATGGATGGTGGCCAAGAAGTAGTCAAAAATATTTCTACCATTATTCCTTTATTATCAAATCCAAAGGAACCTACTACTACTCCAATGATTCTAATTACTCCAAAGAATCAAAACTAAGGGAGTGTCTTTGTACCCCAAAACTCACAAGTTCAGAGTATGTTTGTGGCTCCCAAAGCACAACCAAAGGTTGGTTGTTTTCCCATCAACATTGTGTAATCAATTAAAAAGTCTAATGTGAGTGTTCCAATGTGGGACATGCTTTACATGCTAGGTCAGGTGGATATCCTTCAAGAAAGACTATTAAAGATCAATGCTTCAGACAGGTTACCAAGCAAGGAGAATGTATTTCTCACCAATATAACAAAAGGACCTAATGAAGGGAAATCAAATAAGGTGGTCAAACCTCCTCCGTTATACATCTTTGTGATCATTGGTGACTCCTTAGTACAAAATTACATAGTATATAATGGAAAAAGCACTAAAGTGATGCCAAAGTCCATTGTAGATCAGTTTGGTTCGAATATGAGCCCAAATTTAAGGGAGTTTTGTAGCTTGATGGATCTTCCACAAAACTAGCTAGCATCATCAAAGGATTGAACTTAATCTTGCATGTTTGTCCTAGTATTTTAGTGGCTTAAGATGTGTTGATCCTATATGTGCCTCCTCATTTTTCTCTATGATTATCTAGAGAGTTCATAGCAAAAATTAGGGGTTATCTAGCAGAAAATTAGTCCTACATGGATTTTAGAATAGGGTATGGGACCAAGGTATCCATTAAGGTTGAGCTTAATGCTCAATTTCACATTAAACCTTATGGTCAAAATATCTTAAACATCAATTACACCATCCTAGATGAATATGACCACTTGGTTGGTCAATAACTAAATATTCATCCTAAAAAGATACCTAATATGTTCTTAGATGAGTTGTGGAGTGATAATAAATTAATAGACCCCTTTCAAGGTGTTGAATAGAGATACATGGTGTCTATTACTTGCATGAGGAGATTGAATCCATGTCATCCATCACTAGGCCACCAGAAGATGCTAGTGGTTTGTGGAAATTTTTCTTTAATGGCTCAAGGAGAAAACATGGGGCAAGTGTAGGTGAAATTTTAATGTCTCCCTCAAATGATAAGTACTTCTTTTCTTATAGGTTTCAATTCAGTTATTCTTGTAATTTAGTAGAGTATAAAGGCCTTATCCATGGCATTCAATGGGATAATAAGAGAGGAATCAAGTAGTTAAAAGCATATGGAGATAGTAATTAGATAGCATATCAGGTTAGAGGCTAAAATGTCACAATAAATCCCTTGATGAAATCCAACAAACATAGAATGTGGGACCTAATTGAGGACTTTGAAGCCTTTAACATTCAAGCAGTGTCAAGAAACCAAAATTAGCATGTTGATAGGTTGGCAGTTGTGGGATCTCAATTTGACCTCCCAAATGAATTAAAGAGATCCAAAGTATAGCTACATGTTAAAGTGGTAGTAATACCATCAATGCTAGACAATGAAGCTCATTGGTAGGTCTTTGATAGTGACAAGTAGATTGCTTATTTCTTGCAGCAGGAAGTAGAGTTTTCCTCAATAAACCTAGAAAAATTATAACATCAATATCAAGATCAAACAAATTATTTAGTTGAGGTCTAAAAAGCTTCCTAAAGGGTTGGTCACCCTTGAAGGTTTCTTCTATGAAGGGGACCATATGAGAAAGGACAAGGAAGTGATGTCAACCGATGAGGATAACTATGAAAGAGTTTTGATCCTTAAAGACAAGCTTCTCAAGCTTATAAAGGTAAGCACTAAGGCTAAAAGGCATGCTTTCATAGAAATTTATAAATAATATGTAGACATATTTACTTGGGAATATAGTCATCTGAGAGGTTTTGATCCCAAGTTAACTCAACACACTATAGAATTGGAGGCTAGTGCCAAGTCTATCAGTTAGAATCAAAGGCCTATCAACCCCAAAATTAAACAGCTTATGAGGAAAGAATTGACCAAATTAATTGAATCCAATATAATCTTTCCTATCAAGCACTCCTCATGAGTAACTAACCTAGTGCCTATAAGGACAAAGAATGGGGAGATTAGGTTGTGTGTTAAATTTAAGGACCTAAAAAAAGCCTCTTTGAAATATCATTACCCCTTACCATCCATAGATCAACTTCTTTAGATAGTTACTAGTTTAGAATGTGTTTCTCTTTTGGATGGGTATTCTGCGTATAACCAATTAATGGTAAGAGAAAAAGATAAATATAAGACTACCTTCACCACAAACTTGAGCATATATTATTATCAAAAGATGCCTTTTGGTTTGTCAAATATATGGGCTACTTTCCAAATAGCCATGGACATGGCTTTCCAAAGATTTCTAAATCCAATATTTCTTGTCCACTTGGATGACATCACAGTTTTCTCCAAGAAGGCTAGTGAGCACTTGTATCATCTAAGATTGATCTTTGAAATATTTAGATAATATGGGTTCTCTTTAAATCCCAATAAATGTGTCCATTATTCATGAAGATAAACTCTTGGGACATATATCTCAAAGTAAAGATTAGCCATTGATCTTGATAAAATAGGTGCCATCTTAACATTATCTTTACCTAAGAATAAGAAGGGACTCTAGAGTTTACTTAGGAAAATAAACTCTATGAGAAGGTTTATACCTAGTTTTGAAAACTTGTTCAAACCTATCACTGTCATGCTAAAGAAGAACCAAGTATTCACTTGGTCAAATTAAGGTAAATCAGCATTTGAGGCTATTAAGCAAGCCATTACCCTAGCAACCTTGCTCATGAATCTTTAATTATCAAGGGATTTCATATATTATACCTTTTCCAATGTTGATAATATATCATTTATGTTGATGTAGAATAATGGTGAAGGACTTGAGCATCGAAATGTTTTTTCAATCAAGGGCTTGAGGGGTATGAGGTAAGGTATAGTTTTGTATGAAAATAGGTCCTTGCAGCTTTGTTAAGCCTAAAAAATTTTAGACTAATGCTCTCTTATATCAAGATTCATCTTATGGTGTCTCATTCTGGAGTGAGGGACTTCCTTCTCAATAAGGACTTAAATGACAAGAGAGCTAGTTGGATTACCAAGGTCATGAAGTATGATGTGGAGATCAAGGTCACTAAGTTAGTGAGAGGTAAAGGCTTATGTGATAATATGGCATATGATCTTCATAAATATAAATATTTTTTTTTTGGTGATAGAAGACAATCCATAAATAAATACACCTCCACCTCACACTAGTTGGCTCCAAGATATGACACATTTCTTGCTAATAGGTTAGAGCCCCCAAGATATGGATAAGGCAAAGAGAAGGTATTTTAGACTTTAGTCCATACTTTATGCATTTTTTGATGGGATTTTATTTATAAATTACCTTAATGAAGTGCTTCTTAGGTGCATAAATTATTATCAAGTGACCAAGCTCTTAGATTAGTTTCATGATGGGCCTATAGGAGGCCATTTTGCTCCAAAGACCATAGCATCAAAAGTGATGAAAGTTGGTTATTACTAGCCTAACCTCTTTAAGGATGCCTATGCATGGGTTAAAAGGTGCCAAAAGTGTGCTCTCTTTTTAGTTAAACAAATTTTGGCAACCCTTCCTTTCAACCCAATTCAGGTGGAATAGCCCTTCATGCAGTGGGCTTTAGACTTCATAAGAATTATCAATCCACCTTCTAGTGGAGGGCATAAATGGGTGATCACTACTACTGACTAATTCACTAGGTGAGTGGAAGTAATTAGCCTTAAATAATCCAATGAAATAATAATGTTGGAATTTTATGATAGCATAGTGACCAAGTTCGGTGTTCTAATAATTATAGTTTTAGATAATGCCTTAGCATTTTTTAGCATAAAGACAAGTGAATGGTCACTTTAGTTGGTCATTTATCTTGGTATATTCTCCAATTACTACCCCTAAATAAATGGCCTTGTAGATTCCATAGCTAAAAACTTGATAAGGATTATCAAGAGGACTATGGAGGAGAACTAGAGAGTGCAGCACACAAAGCAAAGGATAATATTATGGGCTGATAGAGTGACTCCCAAAGTTGCCATTGGAACTCACCATTTATCTTGGTATATGGGAGGGAAGCCAATTTACCCATTTCTCTTGAAATTCCTACCTTGTAGTTATCCCATCAACTTGGGTTGATGGAGAGTAAACCTATGAGCGTGAGGATGGTAGAGCTCATAGATCTTGAAGAAACTAGCGACCTTGTAATGAAAATTGTAGGGTCACATCAAGCTCAAGTCTAGAAATATTTTGACAAGAGAACCATATCAATTGAATTAAAATAAGGGGATCTAGTCCTCATGTGGGATTCAAATAAGGCCAAGCCAAGTAACCATACCAAGTTTGATAGCTTATGGAGTGGCCCTTATTTGATTGAAGCATGCAAATAACATAATGATTTTCATCTTACCCATCTAGATGGAGAGGTATTACCCATCCTAATTAATGGCATTCATTTAAATCATTTCTATTAAAATATTTTAAAATCATTGTATAATATTGTACATATTAAAGTATATTTCATGTTTTCCTTTAAGTACCCTATGCACCTTTCTTTTTAGTTAGGTGTTTCTCTTATGTATGTGCCTTGGGCATAGTGTTTATTTTGTTTCTTTTGTCCTTTTGCTTCAAGAGAAATTATTTGGAAAGGGTTAGCCTGATATAAATTTCATGTCAATCTAAGAGAAGATTTGAGACTCTATACCCAATGGACAGGCTAAGGTTACTAGTCTCTTGCATAACAGGCATTAAATCCTAGGATGTCACCAAAAATGTTAGCTAATTTTGGCCTAGTGTGGAGGAAGAAGACCAAGTGTCACTTAAAAGATTTTGAAACACTTTAAGCAAGCTTAAGGTGTGAATTTAGAAATTTTTAGTTAAACCACCATGACACATCATGTAGGAATAAACAAGTCAGTTTGGTTACATATTTAATGAGCACAATTGAGGAATCAACCAAAGCCAAAGGATAACATGGGAATGATGTCTTTTGTGCTAAGATCATCCTCTAAAAATTTAGAGTCTTAATGTGTTTTCTATCTCAAGATATAAACCTTCAAATTTAAACTGACAAATTGGGACATGCACGAGGATATCAAGTTAAAGCCACAAAAAATAGTCATTTGAATTCAAGTATTTCAAAGGATTCTAAGGTTGAATGTGGAACTGCCAAGTGGAAAGATCCTTGGGTGCCCAAATCAAAATCAATGGCATGCAAGTGATCAACAAAGTTAGTAGGTCCAAATAAATCTATGCCATGCATTCAATCATGTAATCAAATATTAATGGCAAGCTCAAGGTCAAAAATTCATAAGATTCATAGATTAAATGTAGGGTTGATATGTGGCATGATCATGATGGATAAAAGGATTAACAGTGTGTATTTGATCATGTAAATCAAGGATCAATGGCACATGTTTGAATATAGAGGAATATAGATAGTATGAGTAAGGTCAATAAGTTAATGAGCTCAAATTGAATGTGAGGTTACCATGTGGCATAAAAATAGTGACCGAATGAAGCTTGATTGTAGAATCCATAGAGAATGTGTGGGGATGACAAGTGTTATAATATGGAATCCTAGATCAAGATCAATCATTGATGATAAAATTTAAAAATGGGAGACTTCAAATAGAGATCAAATATGATCTAGGTAAATCCAAAATAGGTATTCCAAAGGCCACCATTAATGCTCAGTTAGGATCTCTAGTCGAAGACTTAGAATATATAAGGTTCATTTTTTGGGGTTGTAGTATTGTTTCATGACTATGACCATTGTTTTTTAAAGTATATATGTGCATATAATTATTTATCATATTCTAATAGGTTTAGAGGCATAATAGGTTTATTTAAACCTAATAAAATTCAAGAATGAGGCTATGCATCCTAATAGGCTTTTCATTGATATGATGACTATAGGAAAACAAATAAATTAGATTGGTTTTCATCTATAGTAAACATATGTTTAGGGTTGGAGTAGGGGAAAATATAAATGGGATATAAATTAGTGTCTCATCTTTCACCATGGTCATACCCTTGACAAACAGGTACCTACAACTACTTAAAATAGATATATTCATGGCTCTATCAGATCAAAAGATATGAGGATTTTGTCCTTATAATGAATCCAAGTGGAAGATGGCATAGAGTTCCAAGAAGCAGATATAGTGGTTGGATAGTGCAGTTGGAGCATTTGATATATTTTCATGGGAATTTTCCTTCATAACAAGAGCATGACTCATCATCCTCAAACTAATTTTTGTCTTCTAGTATGTTTCTCAACCAATGAGAAAGCTTAAAGGCTATTGGAACAAATAAAAGTTATTTGTTGATGAAGGATTAGACCTAATTAGATCAAAATATGGTTGAGAATTCATTAAATACTAATGGCATCTCATTTATTTATTTTGATGGTGTGATCCTTCTCTCTCTTATCTCTTTCTCTATATCTCCTATTTTTCTTCCCCTTTGTAACTCTCTCTTAGATTTTTGACTCTCACAAGGACTCTCAAATTTTGAAGAGTGACAGACTCTCATTTGATAAGGCTAGACCCTATAAAAATTTGTTTTAAATACCTCTTGAAGTAATAAATACTTTATTTACCTATCTCTTACCTCTAAATTTTGTTTAGTAAGCTTGTGCATGATGGTATTATGAAGGAGAATCTTCCATGTCCATTGTCCTTCTTTCTTTCCTATTTTAAGGTGCTTTCAAGTTAGTTGTGGGTTTTGAATTGTGTTATTTTTACCATTAATGGATTCCTAATGTGAGTCTTATAACTCCTCTTTACTTAATTTCTTGGTGAACCTCATTCATGAAACACTTATGTATATTAACTAAATTATGAAATTGTGTGAACTAGAATTGTCTTAAGCTTCATTAGTGTATTTTTTATGCTTATGTGAGTTCTCATTTAAATTTGCTTCATCACCTTTTTAAATTCCTTAGTAACCCTTTAGCCCCTCTCTAACCATTTTTTTAGTATAATATTTAGTCTAGGTGATTTACCAAGAGGAAGCCGACCTTCTCTGGAGGTTCAACCCCAATACAAGATACCCATAGCCTGGGGTTGTTCCCATTGTGTATCTTAGATGGGGAGAGCCTAAAGAACCCTCTCCAAGGGTGAAAACTAATGTTACAACAGTTTCCTATATTCAAATTCCAAAATTAAACAAGGAACAAATGAATCTATAAATGAATATGTTTTGAGGTACAAGACAATGTTGGCTAACATGACAAATCATATGGCAGATAAAGAGTTACAAGACATATTCAAGAAAAAAATTATTACTCCTTTATAAGATTCTATTATTTTCAAAAAGTTTAAATCTTTTGATGAATTATGCCATGTTGTACAAGACCATGAAATGAAGCTTATTTCATTGAATAATCTCAAGTATGTAGTAAACACACCAATTGCATCTACATCTAGTACTGAGTTTACAATCAAACCAAATTATAAGGTAAAAATTATTAAGCCTAAAAATGAAACAACAACCATGGTTAATGGAGTTTCATAGTAGCCTAAATGGCTTATCTTATCTAATGCACCAAGGAGATAATTTACATGTATAGTAGAGTGTCATCTTATAACTCTCCCTCATCCTGTAGAGGTTAATATGAATATACCTCTACCCAAAGGGTATGCTGCAAATGCTTATTATCATTATCACCAGGGATTAGGGCATTCTAAGAATAGATGTTTCACCTTGAAACATAAGATTAAAGACATCATTGATGACAAAACGATTACATTTAATGATCCTCCCAAGGAATCAAGTTCATAACCTGGTGATCACCAAAAACTAAAATATTTAAACAATCCTTTGTGTTGGACCCTTGATTTTGACTAATTATTTTGGCTTTTTGGTGTGGAACCAGTATTGTGTAGGAAGACCATGGCACAAAACTAGATTGGCATAGGAAGACCATTGCATGAAAGATAAAGGTGCAGAATATCATGGCACAAGAATACCCAGTTAAAGAAGAGGCATAAAGAATTAAGGAACTGAGAGAGAAGGACTCAGTATATTAGTGAAAGACTTGGGAAGTACAAAGGAAGAAGGAAATGGTTGAGGTGAGATTCTCAAGGACAAAACAAACTTTGATCATACACAAATTTTGCAATGGCCTACATGAAGGAAGACATTTTGCAATAAGGATCCATCACTGAATGAGAATATAGGGTTACTAAGGCCTTTGTCATTTGGAAAAAATAAGTAAATGACTGCCATGACTCTTATTCTATTGGGTATTCTTTGGTAGTCACCAAAGTGTCATAAGTAATGTAATAACTTGGTTTGGGAAAACAAGTATAAATGCCCCTGTATAAATATTTGTAATGTTATTGAACATTAGTATTTCGTAATGATTGATTATGGTAATAGTGAAATCATAGAAGCTGTTATTAGTTCTGATGGTATGTTATAGTTGTTAGTTAAGTTGAAAAAGTGAGTTATCAATATGTTTTTTATATACTATATGGTTTGTATTTGACTATAATGAATATAATTTGCATTATATGAACTTGCATAATCAACACTTTGAATATCATGGTAATTATCTTCATAATCATGTTTGATTACATAGTCAAAATAAGGTCCACATTCATGTATTTTATTTTTTGTGTAATCATTAATTAGATATATGAATAAACACCATTTATGACAAGTATGTTACTACACAACATAATCCACAGGGACCAATTTCTTACTGCATGTTTTAGGTGAGCACACAAGAGTTTAGTCTTAAATGAAATTCTAGCACATTATCTTGTTGGGAACTAGATACTTCAATTCCATACAGAAAAGTTGATAGAAAACCCAACATTTTGGTTTCATTACCAGGACCCATAGCACTTATTGCATAGTAATGGAAAATGCTTGAATGATTATCCCTTGATAATATTGAATAATGGATTACCATGATCGAGGATAATTTTGCAATTCCCTATCTTGAACTAGGAGTTTTTACACATGCATAGTTTGAATTACATCTCTAAAGGTCATTATATGAAACTTTCTTTGCTGAAGTCCCTATTCATTTGCATGTTTGGCTCTCAGCCTATGCTCAAGATCTATCACAAAATTTTGAAAGGAGGCAAGCTTCGATGATAGAGAGTCAGAGGGTTTTATCATGATTGGGAACAATATGGACATGAGCTATTAATATCTAGTGGAGTGGGGTGTTAAATATCTATATCTTGGAGTATGTTTTAACCACTTAATCTTATTCTGAAGAAGTAAAGTTCTAGTTTCTCTTAGAACCACATGCGAAATATATTAGACATTTCCCACTAGAAGTAAAGAATTTTTTTATTGATTGTAAACTCTAAACTCTACCTATGGAGGTCTAAACCCATATTTTCATGAGTAGCTTAGTTGGGAGGGGGATGTAGGGGTGTTGGTGAATGATTGTTGGTTTGAAATAGTAGCTAGTTAGTGGGAGTTGCAAAATTATAAATCTGATGAAGCTCGATAAAGGATTATAGCTGGAAGTGGAGTAGGAAGGGGTCAAAAGGACTCATAAGGTTTTTTTAGGATCTATAGGGAAGTGGAAGAGTACAAGGAGGTCTCACCAACTTTTACATTGTGACCAATGTTAGCTTTGTCATATGTGGGAGAAACTAGTTAGATATTGGAGACTGCATAACCATATTTAAACCAACATAATTCCCCAAACATAGTGCACATTCATGATTTTGAGATAGATGATTTAATTATACATAACTAGGATATAGATAGTGTAGATTCAAATACTAACCCTATAAGAGAACCTATTACTGATCAAGTTTTAACTCATAGTGAATTTGACACTTTCTCTTCCTCTTCAAGATAATTTCATGGCCCAACTTGGTATGTCTGGTGGACTCAGCATTAGTAGTGGGTAGAGCACTAGTCCAAGTATTATAAATCAACCTGTTACTATGCCCAGCATCTTAGGTGTTATTGTTGGAGGCATGGGAGGTGGACTAGGAGGTGGATTAGGGGGAAGTGGTGGATTTCCACCCCCAAGAATAGGACTTCAAATTTATCAAAATCCACCATTACAAGTACCTCAATTACTGACTATGTATAATGAAATGCTAATTCATTTACCTAAATATCAAGGCATGGATAATGTCATAGAGCATGTTCATAAGTATAAACTCATATGTAGGGTGAGTCATATAACTTATTCTAAGCAAAAATCAACATAATTTGTAACCACACTTTAAAAAGTGCATGTAAGTGGTATTAAAAGTATAACCCTAAATAAGCATTAATTGACTATGACCAACTCAAGATAGCATTTCTTCAGTAGTTTGATATTCCAAAATTTAAGCAATAAAGTATTATTATGCTAAAGGATATAAAACAAGAGCTCATTGAAAGTGTATGTGAGTATAATGCATGATTTAAAACACTCTTGTTTAAGCTCTTATTTAATATTGATGTTGCTCAACATGCTCAATGGTTCATGGGAGTCTTATTACTTCCCTTTAGATGAATGTTATATCAAAGGAACTTTACTAACCTATGTGAGGCCCTGGAAGCTACCCTCCATGTTGAATTTGTTGGTAGTATCAACATTAGAATCAGTTCTTTTATGGAAGATCAAATAGCTTTAATGGCATCACAAATAGAAAAGTTGACTACAAATAATGTTTATGACAATCGTAGCATAATTTATTGTATTGATTGTGAGTCTGAAGGTATGAAAATAACTACCCTCTAAAGAACATTTAAATTATACTAAAGTAATCTTATGAAATTTACCATGACAAGCATGATTTCATCTCTTATCCTCTATTACAATAGGTTACACATTCTAAAGTGTTTTATTATTAATAGATATGTGATGCCTATACCCATGACACGAATGATTACCACTTGATTAGTTATACACATGAGGCATGTGTGCATGGTACGTGTCAAACTTCTATCTTAAACAATTAAGATAATGGTGGATATCATGGACAAGGCCAAGGATAGGGATGAGTAGGTTGGCATTTCCCACCATAAACATGTTATAAGTGTGGATCTTTACACCAAAATCAATGAGATTTTCCATTTTATCGAACATATGTTTTTTTGTAAAAAGGAGCATCGATTGGAGTAATGCCCTAATTTATACATAGCCATCACTAAAGAAAGAAATAAAAAAGGTGCTAGTATGATTCACATTGGGAAATTTCACTAAAAACCATGCTCTATCACTCTAATGTCCCAATAGGTTAATATCACCACACTTAGTGAAGGACAGTCCCAATATATGTCTATTCCACCTATTAAGAAGATATAGCTTGAATATCCTCATGTAATAAAGTATCTTAATGCCTAGTAACATAAAGACATGTTCTAGGATATTATAACCTTGGTACAATAACTACAAAGGAAAATTTAGTTTGTTAAGGACTGAGAAGCTGCCCAATATGTTGATCTACAAAAATCTATGAAACACAACGTAGGATGATTTCTAAGAACTTTGCAAGAATCTATTAGAAGAAGATATTATCCCATAATTGAGTAATTGGCTTAAACATCAAGCACAAGGCAAGCTTAAGATCATTGATTAAACCATTCTTGACAACAAGATACTCTTGTTCCTATTAGCCCTCAAGAAGACAAGGAAATACTAATGAATGTTGTCATTAATGGTTGGGTGATTTGAGATATTTTAGTCGACACTAGCACTAATGTCAATGTCTTCACAAAGGATGAATGGAAAAAATGGCTAGCCCAACATTATAACCATCACCTCACATGTTTAAGGCTAATAAAACCCATGCTCTATTGATTGGCATATTAAAAAATAGAACTATTGATATCCTTGGGGTACCTTTCTAGGTTGACTTTGAGGTTCTTGAATTCACTGAAACTTATGTTCTACCATCCATATTGGGTCATCCTTAGTGCTATACAAATAATGTTGATTTAAGTTTCAAATATTGATATATCAATTTTAAAAATATTGATCAATAAGTCATCATCCGATTGGACCAAGCACATGGGGCCCCATATATAGACCCTGTTCGTGCAGATGAGGATATTAATTATATCTATAATGTCATAGATAGAGATGGTGAACATCATGATCTTTCTCCTGATGGCATCCTCTGATGGATGAACACACAATCCCTTTTTGATAATACAAATAATGCTTATAATTGTTGGGCCATGGTGACTATGACCTCACTAAAAGAGCATGTGATTCCATTGGTAGTTATGAAGGCATTCCACACCAATACTATAAGTGTCATAGATTTGTTCATCTTATTTTTAGATAATTCATGTGAGGACCAATTATGGATACACCACTAGAAAGGCTTGATGAAGCTCCATGGTTTCATGGGAAAATAGAAGTCCATGACTTCATCCAGTGATTTGTAGCCTTCTATGACTCTGATACTAAGCATATACATTCATTGGTTCACCTTTTTGATGGCACAACTGCATGATGGTGGAAAACTCATAATGAGCATCTTTTTCATCAACACCAAGTACACTCTAATTTACATCACCATTTTCATCATGACAATCACATCTAGGGTACAATCAACTATAGTGGAGTTCAAGCACCAAAATCACACTTAAAAGCTTGTGAAACCATGTGGTTGGCTGAAGAGCCTTCCTTACCAAAGTACATGTGTGTACATGTATTTTATGGAACTTTACACACTTGGGATAGAGCATGGTATGCTCATGAATAATAACATTTAGGTACCTATTTATTATATCTAATGAAAAATAACATGATTTTAGCATTATCTTACTCATCCCTAAGGATGGAATTGTGCCTCACACTCCAAGCCATGCATCAAGCAATTGTTGTTGGACCCAAACCTACCAAGGATCAGTTATAACATATACATGGTGTACCATAATAAGGATTGGTTATTTTTAATAATCCATCTATGAAATCCTCCCCCACACTATAATCTATCCTCAATTAGGCATGCCATGAATAAATTCATAAAGGAAAGTAAAAACTAGTGTTTCATTTTGATGAAGGTGAAGGGTTCAAACCACCTGACCCATTGATAAATAATTTGGATGTCCCTAAAGACTATGTCACTCTAACTATTCATGATATAGGTCTTGGTATAAACCACCTATACTCAAAACCTCTTCAAACCATCCAGCACAACTTAGCATAGAGGAAGTGTATACACATAATATTTTAAAACTTTTATTGATTAGTGACACTTTATATCTTGTGAGAACCCATCGAGTCTCAATCTCTCTGAGTGCACACCTTAATGGTTACACTAGGAAAGGGGTGGGTAGACCATTAGTGCTTAGCAAGAGTGTTCTCCTTTTTTCCACTTGTTATCTACACACTTGTCTCTTGAAAACCTCATCCCTAAGCTTGTTCTTCTCTATTGCACACCCTCCAGTCATTTTCCACCTTTTGTCCCCCTTTTCCTAACTATTATAGACTTAATTTTCACCCTTGGAGAGGGTTCTTTAGGCTCTCTCGAACTAAGATATAATATTGGGACAACTCCAGGTTGTGGGTAACCTATGCTAAGGTTAAACCTCTAGAGAAGGTTGGATTCCTCTTGATGCTCACCTAAATTAATGATAAATTAATACATCATAGGAAAAAGGGTTAGAAAGATGGTTAAGGGCTCCTAAAGAGGCTAAAAGGGTGATACACCAAAGTTGAATAGACACTCACATAATCTTGAACATGCACTGGATCAACAAAAGATAATTATGGCTTACTCAGTCTTACTAGTTGCATAAATATTTCATAGAAGAAGTTTAAAATAGAACACTAGTCTAGACCTACAAGTTAGTTTGAAAACACCTTCAAATAGGCAAGTAGAAGAATAATAAACTAGGAAGAATTTCCTTCACAAATTTACCATGCACAAGCATACTAATCAATGATTAAATAAAAGATATGGGCAAAGATTTGATCTTATTACTTAAAAAGGTAGTTCTTACAATATTTTGATATGGTTTAACCATATCAAATAAGTACACTCTTGTAAGAGTCTCGATGATTATCCTTTTCTTAGAAAAGAAAATGCTAAATTCTAAAAGATGAGAACCCCTTCAATGGGAATGAGACCAAAATATATATGAGAAGAGAGGGAGAAAGAAAGGATGTTGAATCACACCATCAAAAAAAGAACACTTTGTCCTAGGAAATTAATTAGGTCTGAGCTGCCACCTTTGCATCCTAGCCAATGAAAACCTTGCCACTTTTTTGATCAATCTAGACACTACCTAGGGCTTGTTGAGTGAAAAAGTTCCCAAAAGTTATAAGGATGCATTGAATGATCTTAGATGTAGTTCCCATCACTAGACCTTTTCTTTGATCCTTCACACCATCTTTCACTTGAAGACAGAACCTCATACTCATGGATCTAACTAAATCATGATTTCATACTTTTTAGGTGACTACTTATCGATATTATGGACATGCTAAAGGATTAAAACCCTTTGCATTAGTCACCTATCTTCTCAACTTTCATTTCTAAATCATAGGTTTATCCTATAAATTAAAAAAAATCTAAGGTCATCATTTTTCTTATCATTTTCCACACCCTGCTCGATGCCTAGTCTATATTAGGTCTAAAAAACCTAATCTATCTTTATAGAACCCTACTAGTAATGCTTACCCCTTATTTATGCATTTTGGTTTAACTCGGATCATATTTGAGCTCGATTCTATGTATCTCTACTAGATCAGGTCAATTCATTTGCTTTCGCTGAGTCAAACTGGTCCATTGACCCTAGTCAAAAATGTCTTAGCTCAATGTTTTTCTATTGTCTATCAAAGTTGACTTGAATCATTTACCCCATTTGGCTCAACTTGCTCTATTGATCTTTCTCTATATGATTGAGTGAGATCCATGAATATTCTTCCTAAGCTAACACGTTATTGACACTTGGCATCTGCAAATTTACTTCTTGGATTTGCTTGGTCTCACTTACATCATCTTTACCCTCACTCTATTATATTTGCCATGTATAAACAAACATTAACCCTAAGATCTATCTTTAAATTATCAACTTTATCTCTACTTATTCCATGTGTTAAATGCATATCCCTAGGATCCTATTATCAATCTATTATTTCACGCACTTATGTCATGTGGTGGCCTCTCAAACTCTCTAACTATTTGACCCATCTTACACTATTAGATTGATATATATGATCGAGCAAGGACTGTTGATCTTGTTGGGCCTCACTATTTGAAAACTAATGGTTAGTTCATGACTTTAAACTTGATGGTCTATGGTATGTCATTTCATGTTTGTGTGATCATCATAATGTACATGTCTAACTTTAGAAGCTTTTAACTCAAACCAAAAAGCTCATATATGCCTAAAAATTTTTGTGGATGTTCTTGGCATGTATATCTACAATTACACTTGATTTATTGGTCACACAAAGATTTTTCAACAAGATATTAAATGCACAAGTTGGTTGGTTCAAATGCATCTATGTGATGTCTTGGTGACGATCAAGCTCAAATATGGAGAACTTAGCAAAATCTGATTGAGGAGCCAACTTTGATCATGCATAACTTCTACTCTGCTTTAATAGATGATCTAAAACTTAGTGCATAGTAACTATGGACTAAGTTGAACAAATCCATGTGACCATTTTCCATTTTAGCTACCACACATGTAAGATATAACTTTGTGAATATGCTCACTCAATTCTATTTGAGCTCCCTGTAAATTGGTTAAGTATGGGAAAACATGCAGAATGTGACTGAGGAGCCAAATTTGGACCTTCATAACTTTTGATGTGCTTTGCTAGAGTACCTAGAATTTGTAACATATGATCTTGGCACAAATTTGAATAAACCCATATGACCAATTCTTTCTAACTCATCCATACATGGCAATGGTGACATTAGTGAAGTGTCTACTCAAAACTTTTGTTACTAGGCCCAAGTGTCTTAATGAACACAATGAAGAACCAAATGGATCCCATGCTCTTTCAAGCCATTACAATCATTCTTAGCATCCCATGAGGGTTATGCAAATCTGGTCCTATCCTTAGCAAATGTAAATTTACACTTTAAGTGAACCCAAAGTGCCTTATAAGCCTTGTGAGTAAATTGAGATCCTCGACTCCTCCTTCCATTTAGAACCTTGTCTTTAGGCTTTGAGTATCGAATAAAATGTTTAAAATAAGTTGACCTTTAGATAAATTATCAAGGGAAAATCTTCCCAATAGAATAATGGCTTTAGAATTACCCTTTGGCCTTTTTGAAATAGCCCTTTAGAGCTTTTACATTAGTCTATTTTCCCAAAAAAATAACCTTTAGGAATTCTGATTTGGTTCACTTTCCTAAGAAAAGAATACCCTTTGAGAATATTGTCTTGGTCACTTTTCTTGAAAAATATATCTTTTAAAAAAGTGTATAGGACACTTTGCTTGAAAAAGATATCTTTCAAAAAAGTGTATAGGACACTTTGCTCATAGAATGACCCTTCGGGAAAATCATTCAAACAATTTTCCCAAAATAAATAATTGTAGTCTTTTTCTTTGAACATTTTGTCTGAAAGAATTCATTCCTTTAGAACTTTTTCCAAACATTTTCCCTAAAATAATTATTCCTTTGGGAAAATTGTGCAGACAATTTTCTCAAAGGAAATATGACACTTAGCTTTGAGAAATATCCTTCAAGATTTTTTAATGGACCACTTTGGCTAAAAAACACCCTTCAGAACTTGTGTTTCGTACACTTTGTGAGAGATGATCCTTTGGGCTTTTTGTATTAGACAAAATGTTTGAAATAATTCTTGACACTTAGCCCAAAATACCCAAAATAAAACTTTCAAAAGAAATAACACTTAGTCAAATAAAAGGTTATAAAGAATTGACCTTAGCAAAAAGAAATCCCAAAATATTTCCCAAGGATTTACCTAAAAAGGCTTGAAATATAGCTTGATCTTTGGAGGCTCAAACACTATTAAAATCTATTTAGATACCTTCTCTTTGCAACTATAGACCTATCCCTTAGAAATTGTCAAGATACACTTTAAAATAAGCTCAACGTGTTTCAAAAGCCTTAAATTATTTAAGATCCATTTAGTCCATTAATTTCATCTATAAATCCTATCCAAACCTTGCTCCATACTTGATCCTCAAGAAAATACACTTTATTTAAGCAAGTTTGGTGTGTTGGCCAAAAAAATGCCCAACATCTTTGGTGACTCATAGGGAAGCATGCCTGTTATGCTTTAAGAACCTAGACCATTTACCTTATCTAGTCCATTGGGCATGGATTCATTAGCCTCTAAAACTAAGTTGAACATCTCTTAAAGCAACAAGGATTAAAAGAAACAAAATAAAATGCCTGAGGCACTTTGGAAAATGAAATAATAAAATAGAAAATAAATGTCCACAAGGCACTTAGAGGAAAGCATAAAGTTATTCTAACATGTACAATATGTTATAATGGATGTAATTTTATTCAATAATAGGGATTTAAATGAATGTCATTGACTGGGATAGGTAATACCACTCCATCTAGTTGGGCAAGATGAAAAGCATTATGTTCCTTGCATCCATGGATCAAATAAGGATCACTCCACAAGCTGTCAAACTTGATATGGTTGTCTGGTTTGGCCTTATTTGAGTCCCATTTTGGTTTGGCCTTATTTGAGTCCCATTTTGAGGACTAGGTCTCATTATTCAAAGTGCTTCACTATAGATATTTTGTTAAAGACCTTTTTGACCTAAGCTTGATGTGATTCCAAAGTTTTCATAGCAATGTCCCTGGTCTCTTTCAACTCTATGATTTCTACCATCCTCACATTCATGGGCTCATCCTCCATTAACTCAAGTTGATGGGTTAATTCCAATGCAAGCAGCTCAAGAGAGATAGGCAATTTGGATTCCCTTCCATACATAAGAACATATAGAGAATTACCAATGGAAATTTTAGGATTCACCCTATCATCCCATAAGGTTATCTTTAGCTTGGTATGCCATGTTTTTTTATTCTCTTCCATGGTCTTTCTGATGTTCCTCAGCAAATTCATCTTTGTGGAATCTACTAGTCCGTTTCCTTGAGGATAGTAGATGGAAGAGGTGTTGAGGTAGATGCCTAGCTTAAGATCCCACTCACTTGTTTTCTTACCAAGTAATGCCAATCCATTATCAAAAATTATGGTGGGTGGGACACCAAACATGGTTATAAGGTTGTTATAAAAATCCAATACTGCACTTTCACTAACCTCCTTCAAAGCAATGGCTTCCACCTAACTGGTGAAATAGTCAATTGTAGTGAGTACCCATTTATGCCCTACACTTGAAGATGGATTGATCATCCTTATGAAGTCTAACCCTCATTACATGAAGGGTTGCTCCACATAAAAAGGATTGAGTGGAAGGGTTGCTACTTTTTGCTTTCCTATAAAGAGGGCACACTTTTAGAATTTTCTAATCTATGGATGAGCATCTTTGAAAAGATTGGTCCAATAATAACCAACCCTTATTACCTTTTTTGAAGTGGTTTTACATGAAAAATGACCTCCTACAGGTCCATCATGGAATTTATACAAGAGTTTGGTCACCTAGTCATCATCTATACATCTAAGGAGTACCCCATTAAGGTCATTTCTTAAAAAGGACACCATTAACTAATGCATAAGATATAGATTGAATCCTAAAATACCTTATTTTATCTCTATCCAAACTTAGGGAATTATCTTATTGACAATAAGTGAGTCATATCTTGAATCTAGCTCTCTTGTATTGGGGGTGCATCTGCCTGTGAGTTGTCTTGGGTCACAAAAATAGCTCCCTTGTCTTCATGTAGGTCATTCACCATATGTTCACACAAGTCCTTACCCCTGACCAGCTTGGTAACCTTAACCTCTACATAATTTCCATGACATTGGTGGTCCAACCTATTCTCTTCTCATTCAAATCTTTGTTAAGGAGGAAATCCCTAACTCCAGGGTAAGACACCACAAGATAGATCCTACTATTGGATAGCATGGGCCTAAACTTCTTTAGGATTATCAAGGCTATAAGAACTTGCTTCTCAATTAAAGTGTATCTCACCTCATATCCTTCTATCTCTTAATGAAAAAAGGCAATTCATTGATCTATTACTTCACCATTCTTTTGCATCAGCATAGTTGATATGTTGTTGATGTTAGCAAAGGTGTACAAGATGAATTCTTTAGAGAAATCAAGATTTAAGAGTGAGGGTGATTGGGTGATGGCTTGATTGATGGATTTAAAAGCTACCTTGCCTTCATCAAACTAAGTAAACACTTGGCTCTTCTTTATCATGGTGGTGATAAGCTTAACTAGGTTTGCAAAACTAGGTATGAACCTTATCAATAATTTGATCTTCCCAAGGAAGCTCTAGATCCCCTTTATGTGCTTTAGCAAGGATAGGGCTAAGATAGCACTTACTCTATCAAGGTCAATAGATAATACCTCTTTTCAAACAATATGACCCAAAATTTTGCCTTCTACATAAATAACACACATTTTTTGGGATTTAAAGAGATCCCATACTCTCTACATCTCTGGAATATCAGCCTCAAATGGTCCATGTGCTCACTAGCATTCTTGGGAAAGATTATGATGTCATCTAAGTAGACCAACACTATTTACTTTATCAGTCCTTGGAATGCCATGTCCATCACTCTTTAAAAGGTTGTTCCAACATTATACAATCCAAAAGTCATCTTTTGATTAGCAAATGTCCACCACTTAGTGGTGAAGGCAATCTTGCACTGGTCTTCTTCTCTCACTAGCACTTAGCTATAACCTGAATATCCATCTAAGATAGAGAAGTGTTATGAACCAGAAACTTCTTGTAGGAGTTTATCTATGGATGGTAGAGGCTAATGATCCTTTAAAGATACCTTATTAAGAACCATTAAGTCCACACATAGTTTAATTCCCCCACTCTTTTTTTATAGGTACTAGATTAGCTACCCATGAGGAGTGCTTGATTGGGAAGACGATCTTGGATTCAATGAGCTTGGTCAACTCCTTTCTCATGAGCTTTTTAATCTTGGATTTATGGGCCTCTATTTCTACCTAACAAGTTTGGCATTAGCCTCTAACTCTATTATGTGTTGGGCCAGATTAGGATCAAATCTCTTTAGGTCACTATATTACCAAGCAAAGATGTATGTGTATTCCTTACAAAGCTCTATGAAAGTATGTATTTCAGCTTTAGTGCTTACCTTTTTAAGCTTGAGGAGCTTGTCTTCAATGATAATAACTCTTTCATAGTTATCTTCATTAGTTTACATCACTATTTTATCCTTCCTCATATGATCCCCTTCATGAAAGAGGCCTTTTAGGGTGACTAGCCCTCTATGAAGCTTATTGGACCTTAATTGAATAATTTGCTCCCCATACTGATGTTGTAATTTCTCTTGGTTGAGGGAGGAGAACTATGCTTCTTGCTGCAAGAAACATGCAATCTTTTTATCATTTTCAAATACCTACCAGTGAATTTCATTATCTGACATTGATGGTCTTATTACCACTTTGACATGTGGTTTAAACTTGGTCTTTTTAAATTTATTGGGGATGTCAAAATAATCCCCCATAACTGATAGCCTATCAACATGTTGATTTTGGCCTCTTGACATTGATTAGATGTTAAAAGCCTCAAATTCCATTCAGCTCCTACCCCATTGCAAATTCATCCTCATCAATTATGGTGGAATTGACGTTGACATTATCTAGCCCATAGGGATCTATATGGAATTATGTAATGGGCTTAGCTTTGATTGACACTTTGGCACCATACCTTGTCCTAAATGCCATATAGGACTAGTCTGTTGCAAGGTATCCCCCTATCTTTGCTATGAACTCTTTAGATAATCATAGTACAAAGCAAAGAGGCACATCCAAGATCAATACATCTTGAGCCACTAAGACACTAGAACAAGATTGCAAGGTCATATTGAGGTCCCTGATTATACCAGATGGCTTGGGAGAAGAACCCTCAAGTTACATCACTCCTTCTGACTATGGCTCATATTTTAGACCAAGTTGATCAACTATGGACATTGGCATTACCAATGTACTAACCCCACTATCCATTAGTAAATTATGCATTAGAGATTTGTCAATGATTACTAAAATACAGAATGGAGGGGGATTGACTACTTTACCTATTGTCCTTCATTTGGCCCTTTAGTTGTATTAGTGAAAACTTCATTCACCTTGTTTGGTGGTTTGTCTACAACATTAATCTTTGGCAATCCTTCTTGAAGGATGTCTACCTATCCAAGCATGGACTGCATATCCCACATGGGTACACTCACATTTTACTTTTTCATTTGTTCAACAATGTTTATGGGTGAACCGCAAATCTTTGCTTGTGCTTTCGGAGCCACCACTATTGTTTATTGAACTTATGAACCTTGAGGCATAAAGAGATTCCCTTGGCTCAAATATTTGGGAGGTACTAGAACCTTTGGAGTGACAACAAGTTCACTTGGCCTTGTTAGTGAAGTATTAATGGTAAGAAGCTCTATGAATACTTCCCAATTACCATCCATGTTCCTTCTTTTAAATCTTGTGTTTACTACCACTAGAATATAGACCTGACTAGAACTAGCCTATTGGTTGGCTACATAGCACTCTTCTTGTTCATAATTCATCATTGTAACATATGGTTGATTTGGCCCCTAATTATACCCTTGACCTTGTGGAGGCTCCTTTGGTTTGGTCATCATAGTTACCTCTACATTTTGGGGCATGAGAGCTTGGTGGAAACCTAATTAGCCATTAGTTTCCATTGGTCATTAAAGACTTGGTTAAGGTCAATATTTAGGATGATATGTTGACCAAAGGACTAGTTTCAAGGCATGGTACCCTTTACTTCTTGATCCACATTATTTTTAACTAGGACCAAGGAGTTAAAATTAATAGCAACATTAGGATTGAGTTATTCTACCTATTATAGCTATGTTTCCCTTATCCTTGGTTTTGACCTTAGCCTTGACCTTGGCACTGACCTTGGCCCTAACCTTGGTAGTTCCCCTTATATGGTGCCCTATTTTCTTGAAAGGATTATTTTTGAGGTTGATATGAACTTTGATAAGGCATATTGAAAGCTTGTTTCCATTTGACATTTATTAGTTCATTTCCCAAGGATTGAAACATTCTTTTGAGCTCTCAAAAGTTATTTTGCTCTAGTGAATTGCTAGATCCACTAATAGAAGATTTCATTTGATTTGGTATAGGGATTGCATAAATTGTTAGTGTAGGAATAATGACATCCAATGGAAAGAGCAATAGGAGGTGGTCTAATTTTAGGAAATAAGGGCATTGGTGGTTTGAGTGTAAGTTTGCCAGCTTGAACTAGATATTTTTTTTCCTTAATGGCTACCTCATATGCATTAAGAAGTATATTTTCTTCCATAGATTATATCATCATTACTATGTGACTATTTAAAGCCTTTAAATAATATAGGAAGGCAAAGTTAGGAGTTGGTCTAACTATGACTATGATTCTATCCCAAGTTTTTTGGAATATTGTGTTTAAGTCTTGCATGACTTTATGAATATCTCCTCTTATGGTAGTTAGTTGCTCTACAAGTGATAAACTATCACTTTTGTCCTCAAATATTTTATACAAGGCTTCCCCTAATTCATCCCATGTTTGAATCAAGTTAGCAGCAAGCCCTCTATACTAATCGAGGGCATTTTTTTTGAAATAAGTAGCTAACAACCTAATGGTTATATTCTCCTTAGTGACATTATGGATATTGTAAAAGTTGTCTATGTCCATGAGGTGCTCAGATGGTGTTATATCTCAGTCTCTAGTGTAATAGGGAACACTTTTAAAGGTTACAACTCATATAGGATCATAGTGAGCAAGGTCTAGAGGGATTTGGCCATTAAAATCTATAAAATCTCTAAAGTCTATCATAGCTATGCAAGGGGTTCATAAAGGACTTCTTAAAAGGGTAGGCCTTGGAAATGACCTAGGAGAAAAAAATTATGATATGGATGAGTATTGGAAAACCTTAAACTTTTTGCCAAATTTAAAGGTAATTCAATAAAATCAAAATGAATACCTCTTGAACCTAACCTTTTTATCACCTTTGGCATGAGATGAAGCTACTCCTCTATACTATATTTTTGATTCTTATTTTTGGAGTCACCTGATGTTGTTGTTTAGGAGCTTAACTACTATAAATTTGATCAAACCAGCATTAACTTTGATCAACCTTCCTTTTAAAAGAAGTGGGTCCCATAGGGCATGCCAAATAATATTATAGACTTAATTTACACCCTTGGAGAGGGTTCTTCAGGCTCTCTCCAACTAAGCTATAATATTTAGATAACCCCAAGCTATGGGTAACCTATGTTGGGGATGAACCTTTGGATAAGGTTGGCTTCTTCTTGATGCTCACCTAAACTAATGATAAACTAGTACTTTATAGGAAAAAGGGATAGAAAGATGGTTAAGGGCTCCTAAGGAAGCTAAAAGGGTGACACACCAAAGTTGAATGGACACTCACATAAGCTTAAACATGCACTGGATCAACAAAAGACAACTATGGCTTATGCAATCTCATAATATCACTAGTTGCATAAATATTTTATAGAAGAGGTTGCAAATGGAACACTAGTATAGACCTATAAGTTAGTTTGAAAACACCTTCAAAGAGGCAAGCAAAAGGACAATGAATTAGGTGTAGACATCAACAATTTGCACACTATGACTTTGAGTGTTGAAGTACCCCTTGACCCTCTTGGGACCAGCTTAACCCTCTAACCCCTAATTGAGCTTACCTACAGTCAGCTTAACTTAACTAACTCAACCTAGCCTTTTACACCTTTTTACCCTTCACCCTTGATCACCGATGGTCAGGCTAATCATCAATGATCAGGGTCCACCTCTTTAACAACAAACATGCAAACTCACCTATCTCAATTTTCTACAAAATAGCCCATCTAATTCTAGTTATGAATAATTACATGGATGAGTTAAATCTGGAAGGCCTAGTTCACGTACTATTGAAACTCTCTTGCCTTTCCTGTAAGAGACAGGATTTAAAGAGGTGAAAAGGGATCTGAAACATCTACAAATTTTTAATTATTATCAAGATCTTTTGTGCATCCAAGAGTTTCTTTCTTGCAAGTCAATCGCTATCAACAATCCAACAATCATATCAAAGAATTAGTTTGTTTTTGCCTCTCCACAAAGTTTTTAGGTACCATTACTCTATTAGAATCAAGTTAGATTTCATTAATAGGTCAACTACCTCAACCATCCACCTGATCAGCTTCTAGTAAGAAAAGTACTTGTTTCTCAATATTCATTTACTTTATTTCCATTTCACAATCAACCCAAGCCTTACCCATCTCTTAGAATCCATATTTTGTATCTCATTAACCAACCCTTTTTTACCAACCTAGATCCTTACATAGTAACTATCGATGGTTAACTCAATCACCGATGGTCTACCTAATCATCAATAGTCACCTTGACCTTTGACAATCACCTTGGCCATCGACAATCAGCCCAACCACTGACAGTCACTATAGAAGTAAAAACTAGCAAGTTATTTTCACCTCCTACACCTAATCAAACCTAATTCTCTATGTTTTTGCTTGTTCTCAAACCCCTTTCTATTTTTTTGAAGCAAACCCCAACTCCTTAGCACTAGTATTAATTAGTTTGTCACTAATTTAATCATTTATAGCATATTTCTTAGCAATCATTCTTGTGTTCAATTTCAGTATCTTTTTTAGTATTAATGCAAGTACCTTTTTTCTAGTTTAAAAAGATTAATTATTTAAAACATGTGGATTAAAAACCTTTAAAGATGATCCCACTTTTAGGATCTATCTATCACTAGGCAATCCACTCAACTATGTATCTAACAAACAAGTTTTATTTAGTGATTTCTTATCTACAGGTCATCCTCCCAAGCCAAAGAGGAGCTCTTCACAGTCTTGATTATAATCCATGTACAATAAAATAGGTTTTTCAACCATACCCATAGTTTCTTCTTTTCCCCTTTCTAATAATAATCAAAAATTCCCTAAAACATTCTAGCATGCCTAGTGGGACCCTTGTGTCTCTACGAGGGTTTTTATTTGTTTGCATTCTCTCTCTATCTATGCTCATTAACAAAATCAAAAATTTATTTTGGGCTTAAAATCAAGTGCATACACTGACTACTTGAAATTTTATTTCACATAGCTTAACTTAAAAGGCAAAGTAATCTATCATATCTTCACTCTCTGTTACACACACTAAACCAAACCACTTTCACCAATCAACCATCAAACAAACTTGAGACAAGGCTCGACTAGGATGTCATCACCTAGTGGTTACCTTACCCTTTCTTGACAATCTTACTTGGATGTCATTACCAAGGGGAGAACCAACTCAGATCTCTAGTTGATCATAATCTCTGGATTTCAATATATATTGGCTAAGCACCTGATACTCTTATCGTTACAGTGTGTGAAGTGAGGGATAGGTGTAGACACCAAAATCGTGTCGACTCCCCTGGTCATTCCCCGTCTTATTCTTCTTCACCTATTTAACCCTTGTCGATCACTTGTTCCACCAACCTTGACCCTGGCAACATGTAAAAATGAGCACAGAGCTAAAGCTAGACTCTGTCCTCATTATGCATCTGTCGACGACGGTCTTTACCCGGCCGATGTCACCGATGTCGGTCACTTATCAGCCGATGTCGGCAATCCTGTCGATGTCGATCACCTTACCGTTATCCGTTATCAGTTTCCATTCGGTTCCCGATCGGTTTCTCGAAACGGTTATCAAACTATCTCTCGAACCGTCCCCTGGCCTTCATCAGCATCCACTGATCAATCCCACACATGAAGAATAGAACTAATCAATCAACCTCTGAATTCTGACATCCATAGACTCTTGCAATCAACACTCTCGTGATCAACTGACTCCAGCATCCACCAACTCTAGCATTCGCTTCAATCCGGCACTGCACAGACGCTTCAACAACTTCAACTATGGCTTTCATCACGTCTTCTGGCAGGTAAGTATTTTCTTTCTTTATTTTCATTTCCTTCTGATTATTAGTTGTTCATTATTTCTGTCATCCTGAATCTTCAAACCATAGACCCAAGCCCTGAGTCCCTTCTTTGCATCCCTGCTCATTACCCCAACCTATAACTCTATCCGGACTCGACCAAAACCCCCGACTCTGTGCAAACCTGACCTTACTTTACCCAGACCCTATCCTGACCTTATCCCGATTCCATCAGACCCTATCCTAAACTTGTCAAGAACCTGTCCCGACTCTCCCAGACTTTCTGCAACTCGTCCAAAACCTGTCTCGATCGACGCTGGTCACTGCCCCGACCGACGACGGCACCTCAACCGACGTCGGCACCTTCCCAGACCGACGCCGGCACCACAGAGACCGACGCCGGCGACTGTGCAGAACAGTGCTGCATATCAAGTATGCATTTTATTTTTTTGTCATTTATTTCTGTCATTTTATCTTTCATTATCTACTTTCGTCCAATATTCTGCTTTTTTATCAGTGGGTTGATATCCTTCTAGGGAGTCTTCATACTTCCGGGATCGGGCGTTCGCCTGACAACCCACCATATCTTTGACTAACATCTTTCTGTGTTTTAGTCTCTATTCTTCGCAGGTGTCATTCCTCCACAGCCAAAGAGGAGAATCTTCTAACGTCTGATTTCGGTGCACTCAACTTTATCAGGTACTTCTAGCCTTAACCATTTCTTTCAGTTTCTTATTTCTTCTTTGAATGTAGAAAGCAATTTTGCATAGAAACATTCTGGCATGCCCGGTGGGACCCTAGGTCCTCCTTGGGTTCTTTCTCTCTTTCTTTTGTTCATTTAGGCGCATTAGGTTCCTTTCTTTTCGCCTCTTCTCATCTCTTCTTAACGACATCATAAGCAGGACTAAAACAAACATTTCTTTCTTTCTTGCACTTTTAGACTAGCTAAAACTCATATTCTTCGACTCTTTCTCCATTCGTCTTCATACGAACAAACATTTCGACTTGGACATTAAAACACTTTGCATTTGACTAACGTCTTTCTGTGTTTTAGTCTCTTTTCTTCACAGGTGTCATTCCTCCACAGCCAAAGAGGAGAATCTTCCAACGTCTGATTTCGGTGCACTCGACTTTATCAGGTACTTCTAGCCTTAACCATTTCTTTCAGTTTCTTATTTCTTCTTTGAATGTAGAAAGCAATTTTGCATAGAAACATTCTGGCATGCTCGGTGGGACCCTAGGTCCTCCTTGGGTTCTTTCTCTCTTTCTTTTGTTCATTTAGGTGCATTAGGTTCCTTTCTTTTCGCCTCTTCTCGTCTCTTCTTAACGACATCATAAGCAGGACTAAAACAAACATTTCTTTCTTTCTTGCACTTTTAGACTAGCTAAAACTCATATTCTTCGACTCTTTCTCCATTCGTCTTCATACGAACAAACATTTCGACTTGGACATTAAAACACTTTGCATTCATTTCTGTTTGCCTGCATCTCTTAGACCACACATAGTAATTAAACCGCATATTGAATTAATCTAGATCACTTGATGTTACATGACCAAACCACCTGCACAAAATAAACATTTTAACTTACCTGAGACAAGGCCCGACTGGGATTTCATCCCCCAGCGGATACCTTACCCGTCCCGGTGACCCTACTTGGATTTCATCACCAAGGGGGAAGCCCACTCCGTTCTCTGGCGAAGGATAATCTCTAGTGGAAGTATATTTTGGCTAAGCGAAACCAGCTAACCACTGGAATCGTGAAGTGAGGGGAGCTTGCTCCTTAGCACCAGGCCTGTACGGAAGCTAACACAGATTTCTTGAGCACCATAACAAAACCCGAAACCTTCCATAGACTACTTCTTCTAGGACCTGACTCACAAAGCCAACCTCCCCAAACACACATTCTAAGGCATAAGCCATTATAATCCTAAAAATTTTACTTCTAAGGTTTTAGGATCTGCTTGTGTCTTCATCTTTTTAGCTCTTATCTGCTTGTTTGAGCGTGTGAGGACGTCCTTTTTTGCCTTATATGGTTTTGACATGCAGTCAAACCAAGGCCCTTTTTTTTGACCACTCTAGCCGTCAACTGCTTTCGTCTACCCCATCTCTAACCCATCCTATCATGGAGTTCCACTCGGAGACTGAAAGAACTCCTACAGGACCGACCCTGACCCCGACTCAAATTCCCATCATCCCTGAAGGGGACCAGGATTTCAAAAAATTCTTGGACCTCAATACCGCAGCCCTCCATAACTATCTCACGAGAAATCTCATGCAAGACCTTTCGGGTGACATGGCGATGACATCGACACCATTCGTCATCCAACCTTTTTTTACTCAGCCTTTCGCCTCAACCATTAACTCAACCATGGCCAATACGAAAAGTTTGGCCTCTTCATCTATTTTTAGACCAACCTCCATCGGGGTTTCGTTACCCCCTCAATCAACTACAATTCAACCAAGTTCTACATCATATCAGAACTTGATTGCCTCGACCCCTTACACTCTTGCACCCACAAATGTAGGAGTGCCAACCTATCCCTCTACCAGTGCCGCTATTCAACCACCTTTGGCGGTGCCTAGTCAACTTATACTTTCGACCTTCATGACGCAACCACCCTTAGCCTCTACTTCTGCCCCTGCGACTAGTCATCCGTATGTTGCATCCTTATTGGTATAACCGACTACGTCGTATACCTCCTCTAGCCTCTTTCAAGCACCTTACAACCTAGGGGGCGCTCCGTCCACCAATCCGTCAGCAGACGTCATCAAGATGCTGATGGATAAAATGTCCAGTCTCGAAGCTTCTATCTCCGGTTCAAATAATGTCTCTTCATATGACCAGATTTACAACGAGCCCATTCATCCTTCTGTCCCTATCCGACCATACCTCAACCATTGGGAGCTTCCTAAATTTACTCGCTTTCAGAGTAAGGAAGACCCACAACAACATCTACGGGCATTCAGACATGCCTGCTACCTTATTGCCCACGACGATGCATTACTTTTACGCACGTTTCCTATGTCTCTTTCTGGCCCTGCCCTTGACTGGTATAGCTCCCTTGCCAGACATTCTATCTTTTCCTTCATTCAACTCGCTCAATTATTCGTTGACCATTTCTCAATCAATATCACTAAACAAGTCTCGATCACAGACCTTTACTCCATTAGGCAATTTGATGACGAATCAGTAGTTGATTTTGTCGCCCGTTGGAGAGGCTTGATTAACCAGCTCTCTTTCTCCTTGCCTCAACCCAAGCTCATTGAGCTCTTTTCCCGAGCATGTGTCAGTCACATCTCATCCACCTTGCGGGTTCAAACATTCTACACTTTCGACGAGGCCTTCACCATGGCCCGAAAGCTTGAACTCTGCGCTATTGAAGAAGATAAGGTCAAATTGTGTAACACTAACACAACAACCAATGACCATTCTTCTTCCAGACCTTCTTCTGCCCACTCTCAATCTAAGGGGTCAGCAAACACTGTCATCTTTAGACCATCATCTTCAACAATAACTAACCGACCAACATCTTCAACATTAGACTACATCAATAAACATTTTCAATGTCAATCCATACAGCGTCAATTCACTCCAATTGGAGAGTCATATGCCTCTGTCTTGGATAAACTCATCAAGCAGGGAGTCCTCAATCTCCCTTCAATCCGACCACATCAATTCGACCCCTCAACACCTATCCCTGCATGGTACAGGGAGAACCACTTTTGTAACTATCACCGTGTCAAAGGCCATGATACGGATCACTGTCAAACTTTTAAAAACCTCGTCCAGGACATGCTAGACAAGGGTGATCTTATCTTGGATAACCTAAATGCACCGCCCAACCAAAACCTCGACATCTTCAAACAACCTTTTCCTAATCACCCGCCTACTCAAGACAACATCCAAACCATGATCAATGACCCTCAAGACCATGATATACACACCGTCAACACTATCTTACCTCTTGTCCCTGACCAACCTTCTTCACAGGATGAAAGACTCTCTTCTCTTATTAGTCCTCCATCTATTTCTCCTATATTAGGGGACGCCTTGACCACACCTATGCCATTAGCCCTACCTTCATCCAAAGACCTTACCTCGCCTACTCCTCAAGCACATGTAGAAGGCATGATCATCCCTGCCATCTGCCTATTTGAGGAGCCACCCTCTCCTATTTATTCTCCACCAAGAGAAGACCCTATCTCTTCGCCCATTTCGATTGAGGAAGACCCAGTCATGGTTTCCTCTTGCCCTTTGCCTGAGATTGTTATATCTCACTCACCTCTGTTCACATCTAAACCCAAACCAGTATCTAACCTCACCTCGCACAATAGTGGCCCTCAACTCAAACCCACGAAGACCACTAGACCACACCGGAGGACTCCTCCCCCACCTTCGTCATTACCTTTAATCCTAGGCCCACATCCATCCACTTTAATTGGAGTGCTTCCTACTCCCATCCTTCACAAAGGCACGTCGCCTCCATTACTCTATCAACCTGTCAAACATATATCTTCTCTAAATCATCGACTAACATCTCTTACACCTCTCAAACCAACGTCATCAACCCTCACTGCAATAAAATATCCAGACCCGTTAGCAGGTTCTTATACCTTGCTGTTACGGCACTTGTTGCAGTCATCTCGCCTCAACCTTCCGCCTCTCAAACCATATCAATCTCTCAGACCTAAACCACCTTGGTTCGATGACACTCATATTTGTGCGTATCATCACACACCTGGACACGACACAGAACATTGTTGTGCCCTCAAGGTCACCATTCGCCAATGTCTAGGGAATGACACCCCTCTTCTTGACCACGTTATCAAGCCTTCAACACCGCCCCTCTCATCAACTCTCGGATCAAAACCCTCTTGGTTCGACAACTCTAAATACTGTCACTATCATCATACTCTGGGACATGACACTGAGCATTGTTGCGCTCTTAAAGCTGTCATTCGTCACCAACGGAGAAAGGATTCCCTTCTCACCTAGGATCCTCTAGACCATCCCTCTGACAAATCATCAACACTAACTCATGCCTCTCCAACCTCATCACCTAAATCGGAATCTCCACACCAGGTTCTGGTTCCTTTATCGCCTTTAACCCCCTTATTCAACATCAACACAGTCCATCTGACCACTAAACTTCAACTGACCTTAACCAATCCGTCAAACATTCTCCCTAGCCGCTAGGGGAATTCAACCTTCGTCCAAACCTCGACCAATTTTTCAACACAGTCTCGACCACATATCAATCACTCTTTCAACTTAGCCTCAACCAGACTAGCAACCAAACATTTAACCCAACCTCAACCAAACATTCGACCCAACCAAAGACCAAATACCAACCAATCAACCCTCGACCAACCATTGACCAACCATCAAATGACCAAATCTCAACCAAATATTGACCAACCTTTTTATCCACACATTCAACCAGTCTCGATCAATCAACGACCATATCAATCAACTTCACATCCACTCATCAATCAACACGTGACCAATATGGAGCAAAGTAAATGAGGCAAGTTTGCTCCTAATTGGCTCAGACCTTTTATTATCACGCACAAGTATGGATCAGGGACTTACCGTCTGTCTTCTCTTGATGGACGACTAGAACCTGAGCCTCTTAATGCATTGCATCTACGACCGTTCTACTGTTAGTCGAGTATTCGTCCACTTGACACTTAACTTGAGCTCATCCCTTGAGCAATCTTTGTCCTCTTAATCCTACTTCCTTTCAACCCTATTCCTCTTAACAATTCCTATAACCCTTTTATGCTGTATGGATGCTTTTTCCTCATAAAAGGGAGCCCTTGACCTTCTATAATCTTGTCCATGACTCACATTTCTATAAAAATAAATCAAGATATCACAATATCCATGGTCACTATATCAATATCAAAAAAAAAAAAAGCAGACTGCTCCCTTGAAGGACAGCTATACTATCATTGCTGTAATTAATAGACTGCTCCCTCGAAGGACAGCTATTCAAAAGCCCTTTTATTAAACAAAAGTCTAGACCACTCCCTCAAAGGATGGCTATGACTAATCTGGCAATAAACATCACTATTTTAGAAGCTTCTCGCATTGATCAGCTTCACAACCTGACCACCAAGCAAATGACATCTCTATGCAGGCTTCCCGCATTGATCAGTCTGCTCCAAAAAAAAAAAAAAGAAAGTCATGGACTTGACTTATAGTTGTCTCAGGGTCTCCTATAAAAAGGGGCAAAGTTATCTTTGCTCTTAAAACGGGTTACCCTCTTTTCTTCTCCTATCACCTGCTCAAGGGACTTCGAGCTCACTTTAATGTCGAAGTGATTCGATTACCGCTCTAACATCACTACGGTTAACGACGTCACGCATGAATGGGGCTCTTGGTTCTCATAACCCCTATCTATGCTATCTTTTTGGTCCTTGTCAATGAAAGAGCAATATGCTTTTCACTTCTTCTACACTTTGGTCACATTCACCTTCATCACTTGTCAATCGACTCAACTCAACTCTCTTTTTAGACCACTCCCATAGCCTATTCATCCTAGTTTCTATGGACACAAATACACATGGAAACTATCGACCCGCCACAATTTATGTTCAGCATAAACCAATACTTGCTGAAGCATAAATAAACCTCAATTCATTTTTAGCATACATCCATCACGAATATGGAATATTGCTAGGGATGAAAAACCCCTCAACCAATGTTGCAGAATACACCATTTGGAAAAGGCTGCAACATCTTTTTTTCCTCATCATTTCATCATAACCACGACCAATCTATCAACCATTTTAACCACCTGAATCTCTCTGATGGAAAAACCTTCCATCCTTCTTTTAACCATAACCTTGTCCTTGACCACGACCCATTTTATCCCTTTGACCCTCCCTCCCTTCTAGGGAGAACTACATTGGCCTGAGGCCCTATCACCAGGGCTATGTAGGCAGCACTCAGTTGACATGGGATCTTCTGGGGTTAGCTCGGCCACATCCTTTCGTCCATTCCTCCCCTCGACCACCAACCATTGGAGATCATGCCTATCTCCTCCGACCTCGACTACTTCCAAGACACTGTTGCCTTGGTTGTTTTTGCATGTATGCTACCTCATGACTGGTTAGCAGAATTGTGCGCAGACCTTTTTGGACCCTCACAAGTATAGGATCACAAGCCGGTTGATCCGCCCTACTTGTGACTTTTTCGTGTTTCTAGGAGCACTTCCTGAGCCTGGGATACCTAGAACACGACAACCATTTGGAGCTTCAGCTTAGATTGAGTGACCCAATCAGCAAATGACTAAATGCTGGGGCCCGATTACTTTGATTTTGGCACTCCTCGACCCTTGACCTGTGACACTTTTGACCTGACCATCTCGTGCAGTGGTATACGCGCAATCATGACTTTTGCAGCGTTCACCCTCACCCCTTTTTCATCCACTCTTTATCAAATCAGCACCCGATTCTCGGTTCCCTTCCCTCGACTCCTGCTTTGAGGGGGAATACCTCATCCATAATCGGGGCAACCAATCTTTTTCCTATTTTGTCTTGCAATTTATTCGAACAACCAACAAGACGAAATCAACCTTATCCCTCACCTTGGGCAATCACTCCTATTTTTGTCTTGCAGTTCGTCTAGAACAACCAACAAGATAAAAAGGGGCAAATGTAGACACCAAAATCGTGTCGACTCCCCTGGTCATTCCCCATCTTATTCTGCTTCGCCTATTTAACCCTTGTCGATCACTTGTTCCACCAACCTTGACCCTGGTAGCATGTAAAAATGAGCACAGAGCTAAAGTTAGACTCTGTCCTCATTATGTATCTACCGATGACGGTCTTTACTCGGCTGATGCCGCCGACGTCGGTCACTTATCGGCCAACGTCGGCAATCCTGCCGACGTCGGTCACCTTACCGTTATCCGTTATCAGTTGCCATTCGGTTCCCGATCGGTTTCCCAAAATGGTTATCGAACCGTCTCTCAAACCATCCCCTGGCCTTCATCAGCATCTGCTGATCAATCCCACACACGAAGAACAGAACTAATCAATCGACCTCTGAATTTTGACATCCACAGACTCTTGCAATCAACACTCTCGCGATCAACTGACTCCAGCATCCACCAACTCCAGCATTCGCTTCAATCTGGCACTGCACAGACGCTTCAACAACTTCAACTATGGCTTTCATCACGTCTTCTGGCAGGTAAGTATTTTCTTTCTTTATTTTCATTTCCTTCTGATTATTAGTTGTTCATTATTTTTGTCATCCCAAATCTTCAAACCACAGACCCAAGCCCTGAGTCCCTTCTTTGCATCCCTGCTCATTACCCCAACCTATAACTCTATCCGGACTCGACCAAAACCCCCGACTCTGTCCAAACCCGACCTTACTTTACCCAAACCCTATCCTGACCTTATCCTAATTCCATCAGACCCTATCACAAACTTGTCAAGAACCTGTCCCGACTCTCCCAGACTTTTTGCAACTCGTCCAGAACCTGTCTCGACCGACGCCGGTCACTGCCCCGACCGACGACGGCACCTCAACCGACATCGGCACCTTCCCAGACCGACGCCGGCACCACAGAGACCGACGTCGGCGACTGTGCAGAATAGTGCTGCATATCAGGTACGCATTTTATTTTTTTGTCATTTATTTCTATCATTTTATCTTTCATTATCTACTTTCGTCCAATATTCTGCTTTTTTATCAGTGGGTTGATATCCTTCTAGGGAGTCTTCATACTTTCGGGATTGGGCATTCGCCTGATAACCCACCATATCTTTGACTAACGTCTTTCTGTGTTTTAGTCTCTTTTCTTCGCAGGTGTCATTCCTCCACAGCTAAAGAGGAGAATCTTCCAACGTCTAATTTCGGTGCGCTCGACTTTATCAGGTACTTCTAGCCTTGACCATTTCTTTCAGTTTCTTATTTCTTCTTTGAATGTAGAAAGCAATTTTGCATAGAAACAATAGGTCCCAATGCCAAGCCACATATTGATTCCAATACATATTGTTTTTTAGCACTTAAACATAACCTAAAACCAACCTTAGAATTCTTTTTTAGTACCTGATCTACAAACCAATTTTAGTCACATGTTTTCTTAAGGCATAAGCCAAAAGTGACACTAATTAAAACTCTAGGGATTAACACATATTTTAGAGTGTGGTTTTATTTCTTTGATATTTTATTATCTTCTCTTTGTTTGAGTAGCAAGGTTGTTTTTACTTTTTATCTCCCCTTTCTCATATGGTTCTCACTCACTAGTAGCAAAGAGACCTTATAGAGTAAAACCCATCACCAAGCCAACCTACCTATTCTACCTCTTCATCCATGGACTATGTTTATGAACCAGTAGACTCTCCTCACCCTTTGGGAAGTCCTACCTTCTCTCAAGAGGTTCCTCAAGGAGATGCAAATTTTTTTGCTTTATTAGATAATAATCTTGTGGCCTTGAAACATTATCTTACAACCACATCTTACCGTATCCTAGCTTCAACCCTACCCATAGATCTACTTTATGGCATGCCTCTCCATCTCATGAGGAGCACCTCCATTTCCATGGTTACTACCCAATCATTGACTACCCAAGTCTCCTCATCAACCAACAACCCCTTTGAGACTACCATAGAGAACCAACCAACTCAAACTATAACTACCCTTATACCTTCTACTCCCAATAACCACTTCTCCACAATAGGAGTGCCTACCTCTAGCACTACCAACCTTCCTATAGCTACCACTAACCCATCAACCACTACTCTACTTCAAAGCCTTGTGGTGACCATACCTGCTTACCACTAATCAGTACAAGGGTCACCACCCTTCCATCAGTCACCAACCCAACTACCACTCCTATCTAACAATCACCCCTTGGACCAACCTTTGGCAACATCCCTAATCTATAAGGGCATGTGCCCACTACCCAACCACTCACATCTACTTATCCTTATGTATATTTCACACAACCATTAGCATCTATACTAATATGGGGTAGCCTCTCAACCTTCTATCTATTATTTGTATGTCTCTGAACCATTACATTATTATACATCTTATAAAACTTTAGGTGCACAACCCCAAGTAGACCTAATGAAGATTCTTATAGACAAGATGACCACCTTAGAGTCATCCATTTTGGGTGCTCACAACATCTTATTAGATGACCAAATCTATAATGAGCCTATCCACCCATCCATACCTATCAAGCCATATCCTCCCCAATGGGAACTTCCTAAGTTCTCTAAATTTTAAAGTAAGAAGGATCCCCAACAACACCTTAGGTCATTTAGGCATGCTTTTTATCTCATCACCTATGATGATTCAATTATTTTTCACACCTTCTCCATGTCCTTGGATTACCCGGTATTGGATTGGTATAGTGCCATACTTAGCACTCCCTTTTCTCTTTCACCTAACTTGCTCAAACCTTCTTGGACCACTTCTCAATCAATATCTCCAAGAAATTTTCTATCACTAACCTCTAATCTATCCATCAGTTTGAGGATGAATCCATTGTTGATTTGGTGGCTCATTAGAGGAGCCTAATTAACTAACTTTCTTTTTCCTTTCCTCAACCTGAACTCATAGAGCACTTTGCTCAAGCATGTACTGAGCATATCTCCTTTACATTATTTATCCAAAACTTTAGAACCTTTGATGAGGCTTTTACCATGGTTCATAAGCTAAAAAACTAAGCCATTATGGAAGGAAAGCTAAAGCTCAAAAACAAGAATTTAACCTATAAAACCAATGAGATATCTTCCTCCAAGTCAAGTAACCAGTCTAATACCAAAACCAAGACCAAGGAAACCACGAATGTAGTTATCCTAAAATTTTCTCCCCTACCTTCCATCAACCAATCTAATTCTTCTAGTTCCTCAAAGAAAAACATGAGGAATCAAAGCCAGAATAATGAGAAGAAATTCAATCCACTTGGAGAATCTTATACTTCCATCTTGGATAAGTTATTGAAGGCCAACATCATTCAACTTATTCCTATCAAGGCACCCTAGCAATTTGACTCTTCTCAACCCTACTTAGTTGGTACAATGAGAATGATCTATGTGCCTTCCATAGAACTATAGGACATGATGTTAGTAGGTACAACACTTTCAATAGCCTTGTCTAATCCCTCATTGATAAGGGAGAGCTTACATTGGACAACCCTCATGCACCATCAAACCAATCCCTTGATATATTTAGGAAACCTTTCCCAAATCATGCTCTTACCAAGAATGAGAGTAATAATGTTAAGTGTTCTCATGATACCCATATAGCTAACATGGTCCTTGATGTACTCATTGCCTAACCACCTAGTATCTAATCTTTTGATTTTCCACCATTTATTGAGATAGTAGACTTACATTCCCTTGCTTTGGGAACTCAAACTAAGTAAATACCATCCTCTCTCCCTCCACTTATTGGGGTAGTGAAGCCACTAGCCTCCCTTTCAATTAATATAGTAGAATAACCAACCACCACTACCTTAACTTCAATTTTAACTACCAAGCAAACCACTCCCCCTTCAAAAACCATTCCCAAGGAGAAAATCACTATAACTTCTCCTCCCATAGAGGAACCACCTATCTAAACTTCATGTCCTTTGATTGAGGAAGAGGACAAGGTTACCATCCCTATGTATCTACCTAGGGGCTTAACTTTTAGGTATATTATTTAGGGAATTAAACCTACCTACAAACCATTCTTTAGTCTAGTGCAAAATTTGGAATTTATCTCTAACCCTAACACAGATCAAGCCACCTTCTGGTAGTAATTAGGTCTCCCTTATATTACCTAAGTGGAAATTCTAACCCTTTCATGGTTAGACCAACCCACCACTCCTATTTACCAACCTCTTACCATATCTACCCAAATAACCAAAACCTCTAACCACCTAACTAAAACCTCCACCAAACTAGCCAACCCTCAACCGCTTAAGCCAACCAAGACCCAAGTAGCCAAACCCTCTCCTATCATCCCAACCAGTTCTGCCAAGAACTTTGGTATCCTTCCTACACCAAGATTCAGTTATCTATCTTTGAAAGTGGACCTAAACCCATTGAGCCTACCAAAAAAATTCCAAACCAAAGCAACCAAAGAGGTGAAACCACATAAAGACCAAAAGGCTTGAATTTTACCTCCCTTAACCTTGCCCTCCATTTTGGGGCCTCATCCCTCTACTTTGAGCAAGGAACCTATCCTTTCCACCAAAACCCCACCACCTTTTTTGGTCATACCTTCAAAATTTCTCTCTGATGCACCTCTTTTCACCATGCCAACAATATCCAATCTACCTACCTTACGATCTTCCACTTCTATCTCATCAACCTCCTTGCCTAAACCAAAGCCATCAACCAAGCGTACCATCCTACCTAAAAAACCTACCACCAAACCTATTTCCAAGAAACCTCCTACCTCAATTTTCAAAGCAAAGACCACTAAAACTTTATGATCTTTGACTGAATCCTATTCGGCCATTTTCCATAGGTTATTAAAAACCTCTTATTTATCCCTACCTCCCATCAGACCCTTTAACTCTCTAGCTTCTAAACTCATCTCGTATAATACCACCAGGTGTGTTCTTATCATAGGACACCCAGCTATGATATAGAAAATTGCAAGGCTCTTCAAACCATTATCAATCAACTTTATAATGAGGATGGTTTATCAATAGATAAACCTCCTATGAGCTCCATACCAACACAACCATACCTACCCAATGCTCATCTATTCCTAAACTCTCACCTAAGAGTGAATATGAGTCTAACCAGTCTACTAACTCAACCTCTCCTTCTATCCATACTATCAACATGGTCATAAGATCATAGTAGAAGGATAAAAGAAAGGCTAAAGCCTCCATTCCATGGATGTATCCATCTTTAACCTCCAAATCAACCCACACCCAACCATCTCCATCTTTGATCAAACCCAAGGTGTCTATTTTAGGATCCTCCCAATTTAACCCCTAAAAATCCATTAAGAGAGTTATCCTCAAGCAACTCCACTAGACCTCAGTAAAGATGAGCTTGTATGATTTTATCTCTACTTCTTCCCATCACTGTCAAGCACTAATAGAGGCTTTGAAATCTATTAAGGTCCAACCCAAGGACCCCCAACCTCTAGCCACCTTTATCAGTACCCTTTAGATTTCCAACCTTGTTACCTTCAAGGATTCAAAATAGCCTCCATTCATTTTGAGGACCCATATCCTCCTCTATTTATCACTGCCTACATCAACCAAACCTGTATCAAATAGGTCATGATCGATGGGGGAGCTAACATTAATATCATCTCCTCCCATGCCTGTAACCAACTCAACTTGTTAGACAATGGCATGTCTAAATGTTTTATGATCCTTCATTCCTTAAATGATACTATGGCCACTACCTTTAGAACTATCACCTTCTATATCCATTTAGAACCCTACACACTCCCCAAACTTTTCTATGTTGTAGAAGGTTAATTATAATATAAAGTCTTATTGAGATGACCTTAGATTCACTCCATGGGTTGCATTCCCTCTACCCTCCACCAATGCATTAAGTTCAAGAATGAAGGCTAGGTTACCACCATTCACGATGACCCAAGTCCTTGCTCAACATGTAACATGACCTATCACCCCAATAATTTCCTCATACGCCCATCCAACACACCCTCAATAGCTACAACCCAACCTTCAACCACCAAAGTGGATATCATACCTCCTTTTATTCATAAGGCATCAACTAGTTTCTTTATACCTTCACACCAAATCCCTACCATAGACCCTCTAGAATCCAAATTTCATCACCTTTTGTTGGGGGAGTATCACCTTTTAGCACTTAATGCTCTCCTTACTTCCCATGAGTATGGGCAACTTACCAATCAGTCGAGATATGACCCCAATGTAGGACTATTATTCCCTTTGAACCTCCCCACTGTTAGACCTATTTTGTCTATGGGGGACTTGATAAATCCCTTGGTGTTTCTACCATCTCAACCATTCACCACTAGTTTATCTTACCTAAATAAGCGAAGCTTCACCAAGACATACCTCCATTGGTGTGCTTGGAAAGGTTTCAATCTTAGGCAGTATGAGCATGTCCCATATGAATTAGTCACCATCAAAACTAGGAAGCCATATGAGAAGCACAGACTTGGTTTCATCTTACCTAATAAGAAGAAATCCAAACAACCTATTGTTATGATTATTGAGGAAGGTATCCCCCCTCATCTACATCACATCCACTTGCGTGAGGATGACAACATCATCCCGCCTAGATTTTATTTTTTGTCAGCATGATTAGCTAACCTTAGACCCCTAACCTATCAGAAAGATAGGGAGACCATAATCATCCCTTTGATCGACCTTAAAATGATAGGAGAAGACTCTCCCACCATTAACAATGTTCAGTGCCAGGATGATCATTCTATTCTCACCTATCTTGGAACCCAAAATTATTCAATCCATAAATCCCTTCCTTCTAAGTCTTCAACCATGTTCAATGAATCCACCATGGATATCAACTTGGGAACAATAGATAACCCCTGCATCATCAATATTGGTGAATCACTAAATGTCGAGGAACTTTGGTACTTCCCCTATTTCCTCCAAGATCATAGTATAGCCTTTGCTTGTTCTTACAGTGATTTACCTAGAATTGACCCTAACCTTGTTGCCCATAACATAGTCACTCACTATGATTCCAAACATATTAAACAAAATATTCAATGCATACATCTTTGCATAGCTTTTCAAATCAAAGAAGAGCTTCAACATCTTCTTTATGTCAACTTTATTCAACCCCTTAACTATCCCCAATGGGTATTGAATTTTTACCTATCACCAAAGCCATAAGGGGACTACACATTTGTGTGGAATTTCATGACCTCAACCTCACCTACCCCAAAGATGACTTCCCTCTACTGATCATTGACCAACTTGTTGATCTTAGATCCAACCATGAGATGTTATCTCTCATGAATAGGTTTTTAGGTTACAATCAAATCTTAATTGCTCTTGAATGTTGGCATAAAACTACCTTTACTACCCCTTAGGGAACCTTCTGCTATAGATTCATACCTTTCAAGTTAAAGAATACTGGTGCAACCTACCAACATGTCATGACTTATATCTTCCATGACCTCATCCAAAAAATTGTAGAGGACTATGTAAAAGGCCTTATCATAAAATATAAACTCTAGAAAGATTATTTGTCTATTCTTAAGATCATCTTTGAATGCCTCATCCATTACCATGTCTACTTAAACCCCAAAGAGTGCAATTTTGGGGTCTTGTCAAGAAAATTACTTGGTTTTATTATTTCCTATTATGAAATCAAAGTCAACCCTACCAAGATCAAATCCACCCTAGACATGCTTCCTCTTGTTAACCTTAAGTAACTATGTATCTTGCAGGGAAAGTTATAATCCATTTATCATTTTATTTCCTAGCTTTTGGACTAGTGCCAACCCTTCCACCACCTTTTGAAGAAATATGTCTCTTTCCAATGGAATAGAGATTGTCAAAAGGCTTTTGATTTGCTCAAAAGGTACCTTTTGTCACCACTTGTACTTACCCCTCCCCAGGAAGACCAACCTTTATACCTATATATCTCTACCACCAACCATTCCCTAGGGGTAATGCTAGCTAACTGAGATAAAAAATATAGAGAGATAGTTGTATGCTACATTAGCTACATGCTTATAGAGTAAGAGACTTGGTATACCCATACTAAAAATTATTGTTATCTTTAATATTTGTGGCTACCAAACTTTGCCATTACCTTCTTAACCATAAAATTTATGTCATTACCAACACCGACCCACTCAAGTACATGCACTCCAAGCCATACTAAAACTAACGTATGGCTAAGTGGTTCATACTCCTAGCAGAGTTTGACCTTGAGTTACTCTAGCAAAAGTTAATTAAAGGGAAAGTCATTGCTGATTAATTGGTCAAATCCCCATTAGTAGATAATCAACCTCATCTTCTTGAGTTCCTTGATGAGTCTATTGTGACCCCCACTCAAGCAAATTTTACATATCAAGTCACCAAGTTATTTGACAAATCAAAATGTTAATGTGGTGGGGGAGTTGGTATAATCCTTATCCCCTTTGATGGTGAACCTCTCCCTTTGTCCTTCAAGATTTATTTTAAATGTACCAACAATATGGCTAAGTATGAAGCCCTAATGATAGGCCTTTAGACTGCCTTAGCCTTAGGAGTCAAAATGATCAATATCATTGGTGACTTCCAACTTGTGGTCAATCAAATCAATGGCTCTTACTAGTGTAAGAATGATGTTCTACAATAGTACAAGCAAATGTTTGATTAACTCTTAACATCATTCAAACAATACCACATCCAATCCACCCCATGATCTACCAATAAGTTTGTCTATGTCATGGCTTCCCTTACTTTGAAAATCCCATATGTACCCCTAAACTCTAAGTTGTCTATCATTATCCATAGGCTTACCCAACCTTCCTATGTCAAACGAAATTCTCCCATCATTTTTTGTGGAGGAGACTCAAACTGACCTTTGGTATCAGCAAACCTTTGACTATCTTAACCTTGGCATAGTTCCTTCTAGCCTCTCTAAGAATGCTCAAAGAGCATTTATTCAGAGTAATTCTCATTATACCATTATGGGAGGAATTCCTTATAAATTTGTCTTTGATGGCCTCCTCTTCTATTACTTGTGTAGTTACAAAGCCTCTCATGATATCAAGGAAATGCATGATGGAATCTATGGACACTTTAGTGACCTCATTGTAGCTAAAGGCATCCTTCATCTTAGATATTACTAGCTTACCCTTAACCAAGACAATTGTGATTATGTGAAAAAGTGTGTCAAATGTCAATAACATGCTAATTTACATCACGCACCTAGCCATAGCATTTGAGTTTCTATCGATTTTTGGCCCTTCTCACAATGGGGTGTAGACCTCATTGGTGAAATTAACCCCCATTCCTTATAGTGACACCACTCTATCATTAGCACAACTGAGTACTTTACCAAGTGGGTAAAATTTATCCCTCTAGTCTTGACTAAGGCATAAAATATTATCAACTTTATCAACTATCATATCATCTACCACATCAGTGTTCCTCATAAGATTATCATTGATAATGGTAAATATTTTAGGAAAAACAACTCTAGGGTCTATGTGATGCTTACAACATTAAGTTAAGCTTCTCCTTGCCATATCACCCTTAATATAATAGATAGGTAGAGGCATCTAACAAAACTCTTATTAACATGATAACTTAAATGGTCAATGCATTAGGTTAGGATTGGAATTTGCACATCCCCTTCACTTTGTGGGCATATCATACTAGCATTAAAACCCCTACTAGTTCCACCCCATTTTCCCTTATATTTGGAGCAAAGGTCATCTTTCCTCTTTAAGTCTAAATCCACTCTCTTCACATATCTTTGCAAGAGCTTATTTTGGAAGATGATTATTGTCAGCACCAATCAGCCTATCTCGAGCTACTTGATGAGCATCATTTGACAACCCTTACCCACATCCATGTCTATCAAGAGTGCATCAAGTGTGTCTATATAAAACACCTTAAAGTGTAATAATTCAACATTATATATCTCATCATAAAGGAAAACCAACATGTCACTAATATGGAGAAAAGCAAGTGGGGAAAGTTTACTTTCAATTAGCTTGGACCTTATATCATAACCCACAAGTACGGATATAAAGCTTACCAATTGTCTTTTCTCTAAGGCCACCTAAAACTTTATCCCCTCAATGCTTCACATGTACATCTGTTTTTTTGTTAAGAAGGATCACATTCACCTTTTTTTAACTTAAGCTCATCCCTTGCTATTTACCCATGTTCATTTCCCTATTTTAGGGGGGAAATCGATTAAAAATGAATCATGTGATTATCCATCACCAACATAGTGTTATCCTAAACAATGGGTATCATGACTCTACCCATGGCATGGTTTTCATGGTACTTTCCACCCCTTTTCAGGATTGATCCCCATGATGGTTGTCACCTAAACCTCTTCACACCTAGTCAACTTTCTTGTGATTCTATTTTTTCCTTCATAAAGGTAAATCTATAAGTTGGCCTACATAACTCTATGTCAATAAAAATCCACTAGCAATCATGGGTCATTCTTAGCATTCACAAGCTACTCCCTTGAAGGACAGTTATTGAAAAATTATTTGAAATTATCACAATGTAAGGTGGACTATTCCCTCAAAGAATAGCTATTAAAAAGCATTGAATAAAACAAATAAGCTTGGACCACTCCCTTGAAGGATGGATGAGTAAGCATTTATCAAAATCATAGCAATTTCTTAGAAGCTTCTTACATCCATTAGCTTCCCATATATAGTAATTAGCAAAAAACCCATTATCAAAATAACAACAAATAAACTAATCTTGAAAGCCATAATTGGCTCTCAAAGCAACATAATAAGGTATAAGTTGTAGTCGATTTTCACAAGTAGACTTCCCACATCAATCAGTCTACATAGCTTGGTATAGACTTCTCTAAACTAACTCTTTAGACAACTATAGAAAAGGCATGCTAGTCTCACAAAAAGGTTCCATTTTCATCCATTTCCCCTTCATACACTATATACAATGGATTTTGATCTTACTTGACATTATGTGGTCAACACACCTTTTAACCAACTAATGAATGCTAATACGAATCAATTGAAGGGTGTCTATTCATTAAGCCAGTCTAAGTTTGATTTTGTTTTTAGTCCTTGTTAATAAAGAGGCATCATGCCCTCTTCTTACCCTATCATGAATAGTTGATATTCTCATGATGGCATTTGTCTCTTGATTAGATTCTTTGGTCTCTCATCTATTGTTGTTAACTAAATTGCCTCATGTGCTTTACCTTAAATTGACAATAGAGCATAACCATAACAAAAGCATAACCATAACAAGCATGATAATATCACAGCATCCATGAGTATCTAAATAATCAACCATCTTCCACCACATGTCAAAATTCTATAAATACAATATATACACATTAAAATTTATCATGTCATAAGCATAACCATAATATCAATGCAATCTCATGTCTGACCATTAATGATCATTGTGGATGTTCTATGGTCTGAATGCCCAAACCCTATCCCACCCAAAATGCATGAAAATCAAATAAATTTGTTAAATTACACCCTCACCCAACCCAAATTACCTACCCAACCCATCAATTCCCACTTTCACCCATCTATTTACCCAAATTTCACATAAACCCTACCTATGGCATCTTGTCCAACCCCACCTATTTTAACCAACCCTCCATCCAATATAATGTATACAATCAAAGGTAAACCTATCAAAATCAATACACCTCCTACCTCAATTCATGACCTCTACCTTGGAGTCTCATGTAGGCCATCCCATCCTCATCCATGTGTGCATGCTCCTTGCATTCACCCTCCACCTCAATAGTCAATCTCACCCAGTAAGTAACCTTAGAAAACACCTCAACCACTAATCACCAAACTTGCCTAGAGATCAAAGTCAATAATAGCAAGTAACACAAATGAGTGAAATTAATTTCAAGATTACTTTTATCCCATGGATTTTAGGGTTTTCACCCTCACCATCAATGGTCGCCCTTAGGGACCCTGACTGTCGATGGTCACATTACCCCACTTTATTTTTTCTACTTAATTAATCCCCCTTATTACCAAAAATAACTCATTTTACCCACCCTTAGAGTCTATCAACTCCACCCACCCTGACCACCTCACCATTGGTCTATTTTAGCCCACTTAGCACATGTTTTGTGACACCTTTTGATTGGTCCTTTCACTGCAGTGATAATATTGACATGCTAATGCCTTTTGATTTTTCACCACCTCATGCTTACCTAACCTATTTATGTCTTCTTGGGAACACTTCCTACCTTGGATACCCACAACACTTAACCCATTTGTGTTTTCACTAGGAACACTTCCTACCTCAAATACCCATTGGAAACACTATCCTTATTTAGGAGACTAACAGGCGTACCCAATCACCATTCCTAAATGTGGTCATATGATACACTAGCCACTTATCCCTTAGAACTAACCTTTATTGTTATCAACCATGGCAACCTAGTCTTTGCATGATCTTGGCTATCACATCTTTGGTCTCACTTTATGTGCTTATTTTCACTTTAGTGCCTAACTTATCATCACCTTCACCAACCATGTCAAACCTACACCCAATTCTACTTTATCTCATCACCTCTAAATTTGAGGGGGGACACCTCCTCCCATACTCAAGGAAACCATGACCTTGAACTAACCTTCACCTTCACCTACACCCATAATCCATTTTTATTTTATAGTTGGTTGATTATAGGTTGTATAAAAAAAAGGGGAAAAATGTAGACATCATAAATCTACGCACCATGACTTTGAGTGTTGAAGTACCCCTTGACCCTCTTGGGACCAACCTAACCATCTAACCCTTAACCAAACTTACCCATAGTTAGTTTAACTAACTAAATCAACCTAGCATTTTACCCCTTTTAACCCTTCACCCTAGATAATCGACGACCAAGGTCCATCTCTTTGGTGACTAACATGCAAACTCACCCACCTTGATTTTTTAAAAATATCCCATCTAATTCTAGTTATGGATCATTACATAGATGAGTTAAGTTTAGAAGGCCCAGTTTACGTACTATTGCAACTCTCTTGACTTGCCTATAAGAGAGAGGAGTAAAGAGGTGAAAAGGGATCTGTAAACATCTATAAATCTATAATTATTATCAAGAGATTTTTTCTATCCAGGAGTTTCTTTCTTATAGGTCAATAACTATCATCAAATAGCAATCTAATAATCATATCAGAGATTCAATTTTCCACCACCTCTCCACCAATTTTCTAGGTATCATTACTCTATCAGAACAAGTTAGATTCCATCAATAGGTCAACTACCTCAACTATCTTTTCGATCAACTTTTGGTAAGATAAGTACTTATTTATCGATATTCATTTAGTTTATTTTCATTTCATAATTAACCCAAGCCTTACCCATCTCTTGAAATCATTCATTTGGATCTCATCAACAAACCCTTTTTTACCAACCTAGATACTGACATAGTAGCCATCAATGGTTGACTTACATGTCGATGGTCTACCTAACTACCAATGGTCACCTTAACCTTTGATGGTCATCCCAACCATCGATGGTCACTATGGTATTAAAAACCAACAAGTTGTTTACACCTACCTACACCTAACCAAACCTAATTCTATGTGTTTTTGCTTGTTCACAGACCCCTTTTTGCTTTTTTGAAGTAGAACCAACTTTTTAGCACTAGTATTAATTAGTTTGTCACTAATTTAATCATTTCTAGCATATTTATTAGTAATCATTCTTGTATTCAATTTTAGTACCTTTTTTATTATTGATGAAATTACCTTATTTCCAATTTATAAAGCTTAATTTTTTAAAACATGTGGATTAATAGCCCCTAAGGAAGCTCTCACTTCTAGGATCTAGCTATCACTAGGCAATCTACCCAACTATCTGTCTAACAAACAAGTTTACTTTAGTACTTTATTATCTATAGGTCATCTTCCCAAGCCAAAGAGGACCTCTTCACAATTTTTTGATTCCAATGCATGCTTAATCAAATAGGTTTTTAACCATACCCATACTTAGTTTCTTCTTTTCCCCTTTCTAATAATAAATAGAAATCCACTAAAACACAAGGAAGAATCTCCTTCATAAATTTACCATGCACAAGTATACTAAGCACTAATTAAAGAGAAGAAATAGGTAAAGATTTTATCATTTTACTTCAAAAGTTAGTTCTTAAAATATTTTGATAGGGTTTAACCATATCAAATGAGTACACTCTTACAAGAGTTTCGATGAGTATCCTTGTCTTAGAAAAAGAAATGCTAAATTCTAAAATCTTAGAACCCCTTCAATGGGAATGAAACTAGGATATATAAGAGAAGAGAGGAAGAAAGAAAGGATGTTAGAGCATGCCATTAGAGAAAGAACACTTTGTCATAGTCATTAATTGGGCTTGAGCCACCACCTTTACATCCTAAACAATGAAAACCTTGCCACTTTTTTGATCTATTAGGACACTACTTATGGTTTGTTGAGTGAGAAACTTCCCAAAGGTTATGAGGATGCATTGAATGTTCCTATCTATAGTTCCCATCACTAGACCTTTTCTTTGATCCTTCACATCATCTCTCACTTGATGACCAAACTTCATACTCATGAATCTGACTAAATCATGATTTCATGCTTTTTAGGTGACTGCTTTTCAAGACTATGACCATGTTGAAGAATGAAAACCCTTTGCATTAGTCACCTATCTACTCCACTTTCATATTTGAATCATAGGTCTATCCTATAGATGGAAAAATAATCTAAGGTCATTGGTTTTCCTATCATTATCCATATTCTACTCAATGCCTAGTCTATATTAGGTCTAAAAAACCTAATCTATCTTTGTAGAACCCTATTGGCAATGCTTGCCCCCTATTTATGCATTTATAGTCTAACTTGGATCATATTTGAGCTTAGTTCTATATATCTCTATCAGCTCAGGTTGATTCATTTGTTTTACCTAAGTTAAGTTGGTCTATTGACCCTAGTCAAAAATGTCCTAGCTTGATCTTTTTTTATTGGCTATCAAAGTTGATTCGGATCATTTACCCCTTTTGACTTAGCTCACTCTATTGAACCTTATCTATATGATTGAGAAAGATCCATGGATATTCTACCTAATCTAATGCACTATTGAAACTTGGCATCCATGAATTTATTTCTTGGATTTTTTTGGTCTCACTTACATCATATTTTCCTTTGTTTTGTTCGATTTACCAGGTATGAAAAAATGTGAGCCCTCGGATATATCTTTGAATTGTCAACTCTATCTCTACTTATGCCACATGTTAATCCTCAAGATCTTATTGTCAGTTCATGCACTTACACCATGTGGTGGCCTCTTAAACTCTCTAACTATTTGACCCATCTCATACCATTAGATTGATATGTATGATTGAGTAAGGACCATTGATCTTGTCAGGACCCACTATTTGAAAACTAATGGTTATTTCATGATTTTAAGCTTGATGGTTTATGGGACATTATTTTATGTTTATGTGATTATCATAATACATAGTTCTAACTTTAGAAGCTTCTAACTTGAACCAAAAATCTCATGCAAGCCTAAAAACTTTTGAGGATGTTCTTGGCATGTTGATCTACAATTACACTTGATCCACTAGTCACATAAGGCTTCTTGGGTAAGATATTAAATGCACAAGTTGGCTGGTTCAAATTCTTCATCATGACATCTTGGCGATGATCGAGCTCAAATGGTTAAGTATGGAGAACTTAGTGAAATATGATAGAGGAGCCAACTTTGATCATGCATAACTTCTACCATGCTTCGATAGATGATCTAAAACTTAGCACATAGAAACTAGGTACTAAGCTAAAAAAACCCATGTGACCATTTTCCCATATAATTATTGCATGTGAAATATATAGCTTTGTGAAGATGCTCACTCAGAATTATTTGAGATCCCTACAAAGTAGCTAAGTATGGGAAAACATGCAGAATGTGACTAAAGAGCCAACTTTGGACCTTCATAACTTTTTATGAACTTTGGAAGAGTACCTATAATTTAGCACATATGATCTTGACACAAATGTGAACAAACCCATATGACCAATTCTTTTTTACTCATCCACATGGGCAATGGTGACATCAGTGAAGTGTCTACTTAGAACCTATGTTACTAGGTCCAAGTGTCTTAATGAACATAATGAATAACCAAATGGATCCCATGCTCTTTCAAGCCATTCCAAGCATTTTTGGCATCCCATGGGGACTATGCAAATCTGTTCTTATCCATAAAAAATGGTAATTTACACTTTAAGTGAACCCAAGGTGCCTTAAAAGCCTTGCGAGTAAATTGAGATCCTGGAATCCTTTTATTTAGAACCTTGTCTTTAGGGTTTGAGTATTGGACAAAATGTCTAAAATAATTTGACCTTAAGATAAATTATCAAGGGACAATATTCCTAAAAGAATTGTGGACTTATAATTGCCCTTTAGCCTATTCAAAATAGCCTTCCAGAACTTTTGCATTGGTCTATATTTTTGAGAAAAATACTCTTCAAGAATTATGCTTTGGTTCACTTTCTCAAGAAAAAATATACCCTTCAAGAATATTTTATTGGACACTTTGTTTGAAAAATATATCTTTCAAAAAAGTGTATAGGACACTTTGCTTGAAAAATATTTATTTTGAAAAAGTGTTTAAAACACTTTGCTTGTAGAATAACCCTTCAGGGAAATCATTCGAACAATTTTTTTGAAATAAATAACCTTGGTCTTTTACTTCAGACATTTTGTTTGAAATAATTCATTCCTTAGGAACTTTTTCCAAACATTTTCCCTAAAATAATTATTCATTTGATAAATTATGCAAATAATTTTCCTGAAGGAAATCTGACACTTAACTTTGAGAATATACTTTGAGATTTTTGAATGGACCACTTTGGCTAAAAAATACCCTTCAGACCTTTTGTTTGGTACACTTTGCAAGAGATGATCCTTCAATATTTTTTTTTCAAAAAAAATGTTTAAAATAATTCTCGACACTTAGCCCAAAATACTCAAAACAAAAGATCCAAAAGAAATAACACTTAGCTAAATACAAGATCAAAAAGAATTGAACTTAGCAAAAAGAAAGCACAAAATATTTCCCAAGTAAGGATTTACCCAAAAATTACTGAACTATAGCTTGATCTTTGGAGGCTTAAACATTATGAAAATTTGTCCAAATACCTACTCTTTACAACTATAGACCTATTCCTTATAAATTGGTAAGATACACTTTAAAACAAGTTCAAAGTATTTGAAAAGCCTTAAAATTTTTAAGATCCCTTTTGTCCATTAATTTCATCCAAAATTTCTATCCAAACCTTGATCCATACTTGATCCTTGGGAAACTATACTTCATTCAGGCAAGTTTCATATGTGGGCCAAAAAAATGGCCAACACTAACCTTGACCCCCTTTCGACTGTTCACTATACTAGGCTGACCATGTCAACTCTTTACAATTTTTAGCCTTAGTTTCTTGTACTAGGTTAATTGGGTTAACCTTGTACAATTTTGGGTAAATTTTACTTAGGGTCTAGGTCAGCTCTTGACCGATGTAGCCTATGACTTAGTGAATTATTGTTCAAAACTATGTTAGGCTGACTGGGTCAACCCTATTGGTTGAAACATTCATAAGGACTTACAGTTAAATCTACCTATATATACAAGTTCATTTTTCCATAATTAGAGAAGAGAAGTAAGAGTTATTGTGCATCTGTTTATCCACCATTCTACTTGAAGAGAAAGCTTAGGGTTTCATACTTTCTTTGGAGATACAGATCTTGTCTCATGGAGAAGTCTTTTGGAGGCATTGATAGGTTGTGTAGCCCAGAGCTGATTTAACCTTGTTATCCTTACATACAAAAATAACCTCATGTGAATCACCTTGTCCAAGGGAGAGATTTAGGCTTGGAAGTTTGTCTTCAAAGGTAAGTATTCCTAACTTTGTTCCTCTTTTGTAAGAGTAGATAGATATGCATTTGTACTTCTCTTCCACACATTAGGATTTCATATACATTAGCATGAGTATGTGTCTCTTATGCATATTTAATTTTATTATTTCTAACCCCCACTTTGTGCCACAAGCTTTGGTGAGCACTAGATTAGATTTTACTTTACTTGTTATTAATTTAGTGAATATAAAACATAGAACTCCCTTAGGGTTATTGCATGATTATGCTTAACTGGAGGATTTGGAACCCTCCATATCATTATGTATTGTGATAAGATATCCCCTAATTAGGTCTAGTGGATACCCATATTGGTCATGTTCCTAATTATCTAATGTATCCCCGATCATAAGTGTATGGTGTTAGGATTGATTTATAGACATGATGCATTTTTGATTGCATACATTCTATTGAACTCGACATGAATATAATCCTTACAAGTTTTATTTCACGTTTTTCATTATTTTATCATTTTATTTTTATATATTAATGATATTAGGTCAAAAATTTTGATATAGTTCTAGCTTTTATGTGCAAGTTTAACACACAGTCACATCAATATGACTTTGTTTTATTTATGTAGGTTTTTCATCAAGTACAAGCTATTAGGTCAACTCTATCAACATAGTACACTTTTAGACTTCCATTATTAGGCTACTAATTTTACACAGTACACTTTTAGACATCCATATCAAGTTACTAGGTTGACTCATTCAACTCTATACATTTACAGAATTCCAATAAAAATATTAGGTTGACCCTATCAATATAGTACATTTTATAGGTTTTTAGTAAATAGGAAATTGCAAAGCTAAGTTGACCAATCAACCCAGTTACCAGAATTTATACGTATAAATTAGGGTACTTACTTTAATATCAATATCATTTTCCTTTGTATCCTTTAACCTACCAATGTTCCTTTCTATCCTTCTCTATCATTTATGTTATTCCTTATAGTTTTGTTTTTCACAGTTTGTAGTCTTTAAAACTACCCTCTATGATCAACTAGGTTGATCCTGTTAATGTTGTTTTGTATTATGTATTCTATCTGGAAAACTAGGTTGACATTATTGATTTAGTTCTTTTTCATACCCTAACTTTCATAGTAAAGTAGTGACACTATTGACTTTTTTCTATAATCTTTGCATACACTATCATCTAAAACAACACTATACTATGTTTTAAAGTTGGAATTCACACATATATATTAGTAATTAGCTCACACTTTCATTTATTATTTCTTGCATGCTTAAAATAGATCACAAAGTCTAATTAGGTGGTTTTTCAATATACCATTTAGTTTCACTATTTTTTATTTTCTTGTACATACTACCAAATCACAATATCTTAAAATACACTAAGAATTATCTAGCCAAGGCCTACCTACTTGGATTTCATCACCAAGGGGGAAGCCAACTTGGTTTTCTTATAAACATGTGGTTAATGGTATATATTGGCTAAGCACCCACCACCCTTATCATTTTGGTGTGTGAAGTGAGAGGGTAGGCCCAAATACAAAGCTAGTACCATTGCCAATACCTATCCCTTTCAACCTAAAACATCCTAAAACCATCCATAGATTGATTTTTAGTTCCTTGCTTATAGATAACTTCCTATCACATTTAAAATTTTACTCTAATAATCTAACATTTAGGATCACCACTTAGTTATCATTTACTTTCCAAGTTGACTACTTACTCTTTACTTAATTGTATGTTTTATTTTAAAAACTTGCATTGGCTAGTGTTGGTGCAAGTTTTTATGTTGTGTGCCTTAATTAGATCATCATCATTAACCCAATTGCTTGTGTGTTTCCTTTCATTTCTTACTTTCAAAAGTACTTATAAAAAAAATTGTTTCAGTACATAATCATTCTGCTTGACACAGTCTCTTACAAACTATCTATTTTTCCTTGCCTACTATACTAGGTTGACCCTATTGCTTTATATACCTTTTTCAGCTATTATTTCTTATACTAGGTCAACCCTATCAACTTATACACTTTTTCATCCTCTATTTCCTATACTAGGTCAACCCTATAGACTCTGTACACTTTTTAACCTCTATTTCTAGTACAAGGTCAACACTATTGACTCTATACAGTTTTTAGCCTTAGTTTCATGTACTAAGTTGACATTATCAATTATATAATCTTATCTGTCTCATCCTATCTCTTTGATTTTTCACCTATTCCTTGTGTGTGGTTACCTAGTCTTATTTCATAATGATGATATATTTTCATCCTACCCTTAGTCAATAACATTACATCATCAAGGATTTAGATCATAACCTCACTTATTTTATTACTTCAAATGAAAATATTCACTTTCTTCCTTCATCTTCTCCTAATCCAAAACCAATCACTACATAATGTAATTTAGTTGAGATACTTCATCGTAATCCTCCTCCCAATACCAATGTTGGGAATCTTATACAAAATAATCCCCCTCCTATCAACACTAATACCCATCCTACAAACACAAACCCACCTATAAATACAACTCAACTTCTTTCACAAGTCATACAGCAAATGAACATAATGTAAACAATAATCATTCTCAAATGATGAACTTGTAATAACATTTATTAAACATGACTATTCAACCACCTCAAGTCATCATGTCTCAACCAAATCAAAAGTTTATCCCTCCTCCTCTTATAGATGCCAATGCTAATATTATGCCTCAACCTCCAAAGAATAAAAAAATTCTTCAACATCTTCAAAATGAACCTTTATCTCCATTCATTGCATATATATATATATATTGGAAACATTTCTCCAACTATCACATATAATGGGACTAAGGACCCTAGTATATTTCTTAAGTCTTTTGGTAATCTCTATAAGGAATGGGTCCAAACTAACACCTTTGTTACCTCCAAGCTCTTCACCAAAACTTTCTTGGTGATGCACTTGAATGGTATAACCAACCTCCTAGATGTTACATCTCACAATTAGAGGATTTAGTTAATGCTCTCATGAAGGAATTCTAACATGATGACCTTCCTAAAAATCACCTTAGCCATTTCATCAATGCCAAGTAACTTCCTAATGAATTTACTCACACTTTAATCAAATGATGGAAGTCTCTCACTCATAAATCAGACCATAACATGAATGATGATACTCTTTTAAAACTATTTTTTACTACTCTTAAAGCTTCCCTTTAATAAAAAGTTTGAATCTTCACCCCTAAAACTTTAGAAGAAGCCTTGGACCAAGAAAAAAGGAAAGAATTTCTTATGACTCAATTTGAAACACCTCAAACAATTATTAAAGAACTTTTTTAATCATTTTCTCATAACATTGATTCATCCAAGCCTCCCAAACCTCCAAATGGAGCATCCTATTCAACCAATTTTAACCCAACCCACCCTCCCTTGAGTCTATTATAACTTAAGAAGAAATTTCAACCCTCTAAACCCATGAGTTTTGATCCTTCCAAACCTCCTCAAAAATGGTACAATCTTGATAAAATAATTTGGTGGCATGCTACTATAGGTCATTCTCATGAGTCTTGTCATGATCTTCACCCATTTCTTCTTTCTTCGTTGTTTGGTCCACATTTCAATCTTGATAAACTCATAAAACAACATTATTAATACTATCTTCAAGCTTCTCAAATTCAATCTCAAAAACCACAATCACATCAACATCAATACCTAATGATCAACAATAATTATCCCATACCTACACCTCATCCACTTTTTTTTTCAAACCATAGTTTATCCTTCTTTCTATACCAATAAGAAAAGGATAGTTAACATGAACAACTTTAAATATATCTTTGCATCCATTAAACCTCAACCTCTTAAGACATGAACCAAAGGAGTACCTAGTTCAAATACCTACTCCAAATCATATCATACATGGTCCTCCTTTACCTTCTTTCTCTCTTTATGCATCTCTTAAACATCCTATGTCACATTCAACCGCCATAAAATATAATAAACCAACACATTTACCAATCTCTAAATGTATCTACCAATTTAATGCAAATCATTTTAATGGCTCAATATTACCTCATTTCACCTCACATGTTGGGGCATCTTGTGATGCCCATCCCTACATCCAATTATACATTGGGACATCTTATGATGCCCACTCTTATTATATAATGCATAATAACAACCAAATTCATATTTAAGAAACCTCCTGAGACTTATAGACTTGTCTTTCACATGCTCATCTTTGATATAAACATTAGCATAGATCTTACTTGTTATTTTTGTATCATGTTTCTTTGTTTTTGTGCACTTTACTTCTTTTAGTTTCACTTTACTAGCATCATTGTCACCTTTGGGTTCTTTGGTTCTCTTAAACATTTTATTTGGCATTTGTTTTCATTTTTATCTTTCTATATCTCTTTTTTATTTGTCTTTTTATATCATTCTTTGCCTTAGTAGCTTTATGATTATTTTTCCCCCATTATTTAGAATTCACCTAATTAGTGTTCACCTTGTGATTTACAGTGTAAAACCATGGATAGGACTTGGCCTTATTCACAAATTACCACATTAAAACATCTTTAAACCACTTTTTAGTATGATTAGTACATTCATTAGTGCTTTTGCTAGATCCATTGTAGGTTAGTATTGCTTCTCTAGTGACATGACTATCATATCATAATTCCATTCCTTTCATAGAACCATTTTACCTCCTTATGATAAGATACAAGCATATGCATCATTGTATCACTTATTACATAGATGGATTTCTCATGATCCCCATATTTCCCTTATTTCCTTTCATTTGAGGCTCACATCAGTCAATTTTGAGATTACACACTTACCTGTGGGCAAGTCTAGGAGTCTCTAGACACCTTGGTCTTTAGGTCATTTTCTCTAGTGACCAAGTGTAAGCTCTCTTGTGTTTGTCATCTTTAACACCCATGTTTGGTTCTCTGAATCCATATGGAGGAGGAAGAATAGAAAAAACCATCCAAAAATTCAAAAGGCAAATCATAAAATACAAACAAAAAGCAATGATTTAGAAGGCAACATTAAAAATTCCAAAATTTAAATCACACTAAAAGACATGATTTTAAGCACATCTCCTTCTTCTAGTCAAATATAAAACTCTATAGTTGGTCTCACAATATATTTGAGGTCCATTAGGGTGTGGTAGGCTAGTATATTAGAAAAGGAGAATAAAATAATCTATGGTGCTACCTAATTTCTCACGCAAGTACCCAATATTTGTAGTAGACAAATACATTTGTAAGGGGCCCTAAGGAATGGGGAACACATTGTGGGAAGGTAGGTCCATTTTAATTTTCATGCATATAGCCTTCATGGGATAATCTATATACTTCACTTGTTATACCAAGCTTTATGTTAATTAGTCAAAATGTCCTAAGTCCTTGGTGTTGATAGTTCTTAGTTGTTATCACTTGCCTAGTGTGTCTCAATCTTGCTAAGGATGTTTACATCACCCATGTGGTGCCTCACATTCCTTCTTCACATCATATTTATCTTATATTCCCCTTGTTGGATATTTTTTTTAGCTGATCACATCCCTAATCACATATACCTTATTTACACCTCTTGGTTTATAGTTTGTGAGTTGCATTGTAAGACCTTAGATATGACCAGGCCTTCCTCACAAACACCCTTACACCATTTGTTTACCACATCATCTCATTGTCATAATATTCATGTCATTATGTGGTTGTGTTTTCTTACATTACATTTTAAAACAATCACTAAGTTTGATTTTTCATCCTTTAGGGATTTTGATTTTCATTTCTCCATCATGTTATTGTTTGATTTTTTTGGACTTCACTTATCTTACAAATGACATTTGGAATTCTCACATGTTTATCTTTATGTATGACTTATTCATGTTTGTCTTACATCTTTACATACATTTTATTTTCACTTATTTATTCTTTCTTAACCTTTATTTGACATACTTTATTACATATTGATTTAAAATTTTATTTTTAGTCATTCATGTTTTTATTTATGTTTGATTCGACATGCATATCTTACATGGGGTTACTTATCACTTACATATTTTTTTTTAAGTTTTCTTGCATTGATATTTCATTTGTCATTTATGTTTTACATACTTGCCAACATGACTTAGTATGTTTTACATTCCTTTTTAACCATTTCTATTTTCCATGCTTTCCAACATGCTTTATTATGTTCTACAATCATTTGTCATTCATTTTTCACCATTTGTCATTCCCTTGTCATACTTTTATCATGCATCTGACCTCAATTTTTTTTTTCTAACCTTGCCTTAACAATTCTAATTTTCCAATTTTCCTAAAAAATCATATCTTTATCTCTACTAACTCTTTTTCTAGATTGTAAACTATTTTGGAATCATGTTGTTGTAGAGAATATTTTCACTAGTATATGCCTATCTTCCAAAAATTTTGATTTTGGGCTATTTTTTGCACTAATCTCTATAGGTTCACCTAATTTTCTTCACATTAGATGCCTTCATTTCTCTTACAGTCTACATATTTATCTACAACACTAAAGTAAGTAAAGGTATGTGTTTTTCAATTTTATCCTTTCATTTATCTTATTTGCTCCATATTATATTTTACTTAGTATCAATGTTATGTGTTATCATGTTCTATTACCGAAGCATCATCTCATGTTTCACTCACATGACACATGATGAGATTTGAGTGGATCATATGTATACACATAATATTTTCAAACTTTTATCAATTACTGACACTTTATATCTTAAAAGAACCCATCGAGTCTCAATCTCTTTGAGTGCACACCTTAAGATGTGCATTAGGAAAGGGGTGGGTAGACCATTGGTGTTTCACATGATTATTTTCCCTTTTTCCACTTGTTATCTACACACTTGTCTCCTAAAAACCCTATCCCTAAGCTTATTCTTCTCTATTGTACACTCTCTAGTCATTTACCACCTTTTGTCCCCCTTTTCCTAACCTTGACCCCCTTTTGATTATTCATTGTACTAGGTCAACCCTATCAACTTTGTATAGTTTTTAGCATCATTTTCTTGTACTAGGTTGACTAGGTTAACCCTGTATAATTTTGGGTAAAATTCACTTAGGGTCTAGGTCAGCTCTTGGCTAACCTAGCCCGTAACCTAGTGAATTATTGTCTAAAACTGTGTTAGGTCAACTGGGTCAACCCTATCAGTCGTAACTTTTAGAAGGGATTAAGGTTACATCTACCTATATATACAAGTTTATTTCACCATTATTTAGAGAAGAGAAGAAGAAGTAAGAGATATTTTGCATCTACTTATCCACCATTCTACTTGAGGAGAAAGCTTAGAGTTTCATACTTTCTTTGGAGATATAGATCTTATCTTATGGAGAAGTCTTTTAGATGTATTGAGAGGTTGTGTATCCTAGAGCTTATTTATCCCTATTATCCTTACATACCACAACAGCCTCTTGTGTAGCACCTTGGTCAAGAGAGATAATGAGGCTCAGTGGGTCCATCATCAAAGATAATAATTCCTAACTTTGTTCCTACTTTATAAGAGTAAATAGATATGCATTTGTACTTTTCTTCCATGCATTAGGATTCCATATACATTGACATGAGTATATGTCTCATATGCATGTTTAATTTTATTATTATAACCCCACTTTATGCCACAAGATTTGGTGAGCACTAGATTAGATTTTACTTTACTTGTTATTAGTTTAGTGAATATAAAACATACGACTCCCTTAGGGTTATTGAATGATTGTGTTTGAATGGAGGCTTTGGAACCCTCCCTAGAATTGTGTATTATGATAAGAGATCCCCTAATTGGGTCTAATAGATCCCCATATTGGTCATGTTCCTAATTATCTAAGTATCCCCAATCAAAAGTGTATGGTATGATCTATCTTCTCCAAGTTAGGATTAATTTATAGACATGATGCATTTATGATTGCATACAAGAAGCACCAAAGATAGCTACTATGGGTAACTCTTGATCTGATACTAATATTTCAAAAATATTTGAGTTTCTAAAAGAGTGCCAAGATGTTTTTCCATGGAATTATAGTGAAATTAAAGTCATTCATCTATCCTTAGGAAAAATACATATCAAACTAGTTGAAGGTGCTCACCCAGTCAAGAAATGGCCATATAGGATGAATCCAAATTTATGTACATGGGTAAAAGAGGAAATTAACATTATGTTCTACACTAGAGTTATAACTCCAATTGATGAGTCTAAATGGGTCAGTCTCTTGATAATAACTATAAAGAAAGATGGATGTATTAGAATTTGTGTTGATTATTGATTACTTAATGCAGCAAGTGTTACTAGTCTATATCACAAAGGAGGATCAACCTAAGACTATATTTACAACTAATTGGGGGTATTTCTCATATACCATCATGTCATTTGGGTTAAAAATTTACCCACTATAGTCTCTCATATAGTCATTGAGGCCTTTAAATAATTCATCCAAAAATTCCTTCAGGTTTATTTAGATGAATGGATAGTTTACAGCCTAATGAAAGACCATTATTCTAATCTAAGGCTTAAGCTTGAGCATTGTCAAGTGCTTCAAATTTCAATCACTTTAAATAAATGGATTTTTTCTACACCATTAGGTATTCTCCTTGGTCATATTATACATCATTATGGAATTCTAGTAGACCCCACTAATGTTGCTATCATCTTCCATCTACCAATATTGACATCCCATTACATAGTTTGCACCTTTATAGGTCATACTAGGTACTATCAAAATTCATCTAAGGTTATGAAATTATTATCATGATATTATAGGAAATCTTGAAACACAAAAAACACTTTATTTGGACCCACTCTTGCCAAAAATCATTTGAAGCCTTGAAAGAGAAGTTCATCACTGCACCAATTCTCCAATTACTTAATTGGACTAAACTATTCCATGTCCATGTTGATGCTTTTTTTATGGCCATTGATGTGATACGTGATCATCCTAAATAAGGTCACCTTGCTCACACCATCTAATTTTTAAGTAGAAAACTTACTCTAACTGAGATAAATTATACCACAACAGAGTGTGAACCACTTTCCACGGTTTATGCTTTATACAAGTTTTGATAGTACCTTTTGGTGACTCCTTTTGTGTTCTATATAGACTATGAAGCTTTGAAATATATGGTTAATAAAATTGTGTTGCATAACCATATCTATCATTTTATTGTGTTATTCCAATAATTCCAATTATTTGTCATGGTCAAACTAGGTAAGATCAATTACGGTCCTAACCATCTTTTTAGAAATGATTTCAGCGAGCCAATGTGAGCCATTAAGAATAACTTACCTAATGTAAAATTATTTCATGTTTCATGTTTTTTTGAGTAGTTAGAAGATATATCAGCTTTGTTAACCACTAAAACAGTGCCAAATTATTTGAGTCCATAGGCTAAGAAGTAACTAGTCATCTATGTTACACTATTCTAACACATTGGAGGGGACCTACAAGCTTGGAAAAGATGAAATCCTTTAATGTTGTGTCATGAAACATGAACATCCTAAAGTAATCCATGAATTTCACAAAGTAATTTGTGGAAGGCACTATGCTAGTGAGTCTATTACATGCAAAGTATTATTAGTTGGACTATGGTGGCCTATGTTTTTTTAAGATGCCAAGCTACATGTTAAATAATGTGATATTTTCTAGTGCATGGGGAAACCAAATTTCCAAGATGTCATGCCATTAAATCTGATTTTATTATAAGAACCATTTGAGAAATGGGCCATTAATTTTATTAGCCATATCAACCTATTCAAATGACGTACAAATTCACATTATATCATAACAACAACTAATTATCTCATGTATTGGGCTAAGGTCATACCAACAAGGGATTACACTATATCAACTATTGTGTACTTGATATGAGAATTTATTATAAACCAATTTGGTTGTATATTAAGTTTTACTAGTAATCATAGTCCACACTTCCTCAATAAGACTATCCATGTATTACTCATTGAATTTATGATTACCCATCATAAGAAAACATTGTCTCATATACATTCCAATGGTACTACTGAAGCATTCAAAAAAATATTGGGCATAACACTTACAAAAATTTGTAATATTGGATGCTCTAATTGGGATGATCGAATGTCTATAGTAATTTAGGCTTATCATATAATTGATCTACACCTCAACAAAAGTATACACTTAAATTTGGTGTTTGGAACCAAATCAATTCTTCTATTTGAATTCTTGGTACCTCCTCTTTGCATTTCATGAATTAGATGATGAATCATCATTGAAATCATGTTTGGATGCTTTGTTATGAATAGATGAAACACGTGTCCTTGCTTATTAGAATCAAGATGTGGAAAAATGCAAATAGAAGGCATGGCATGATTAACACCTTAAGCACAATACATTTACCCTAGGAATGAAAGTTTTACTCTATGACTCCAAGTCTATGTGCCACTCTGGGAAGCTTCATGTTCACTGGGATGGTCCTTTTGTTTTCCATAGTATTTGTCCTATGGGTACATGTCATTTACAAAGATTGGATGGCCAATTTCTTCCTGATCATTATAATGGTATCCAACTATAGCCATATTTTTCCACTTAAATTTTAGTTTCAATTGTACCAATAAGGCATATGCCATTAGTTTAGGATCTCTTGTTTACAATAAATCATTACCTTAGTTATGTGCCCTTTTATTTTAATTACTTTCTTTTTGTAACGTAGTACTTATGTTTTAATAGAGGACCATGATACACATTTAGTGTGGGGTAAGGGGTGTTACATGTATTAAAAAATGGTCCATAAGGATGTGCACACAAGTAAAGAGGCCTAAGGATAGATATCATGTCCAATGGTATGAATTTTCAAAGGGTTTTACAACTATTATTCACTCTGATAAAAGTGTGAGATAAGATGTGACATTAATATAAAGATATATTTGTTATTATAAGTATTCCAACATCATGTCATGACAATACTTTTAATTACATTTATGGTGAGAAGTGATAGTCGAAGAAAGCAGACCGTTAAAATGGAATGATTATGAGAAGTGATGGTCAAAGTGAGGGGGCAAAAAATGAAATTTACCCCCTTGAGTCTATAAAAAGACATTTAGGGGCTCATTTTAAACTTCACCTTTGCTTTGAATGTGATTTTATAGAGCTAAAGAGTGAATAACTGAGTTCAGGTGATCCAAGATAAGTGTAGAGTCTACATTTTCCATTAATTAATTTTATAGAAGGATCTTATCTAAGTGATCAAATAAAAGATTGATAAGCTAAAATCATGTAGAGGAAATTTGGTAATTATAGGTTATAGAGGTTAGTGTCATCCATTAATGGGCATCAAAGTAGGAGAGATGAGATACTTCCATAACAAACATGTATTCTTTCAATAATATTGGACGGTTTCACCTCAACCTTTAAGATCTATAAAGGATGATGTGGCCTAAGAAAAAATCCCAAAGAAGTAAGCCACTACCTACTATTCCAAAGGAAGAGGAACTAAGTGTTGGGGGTAAGCAATATCAATCAAAGAGGAAATACCTAAGGAATAGAGTGAGCACATGAAAGGTGAAGGATCAGGTATGGAATGACAAACTAAGAATAAATCCCAAGTACTTCCACCTCTTCTTTTGATGATAGAGAAGATGCAATACCTAGAAATGGTGTTGTGCATAGAGAATTGGGTATCAAATGTACCCACCTATACCATTTTTTAATATAACCACCACCAACCCAAAAATGAGGTTGAGCTTTAGAATGATTACTAGGTCAAGAATAAAAACACCAAGAGTGAATTAGTGTATGATCTAAAAATATTCAATGCCTTAAAATTTTCAAGGTTCTTTTATCTTTTTGACCTTCTATATTTTAGAAAACTAGTAGAGGCAATAAAATTTTTACTTTCATCCATCTATGAGGACTATATCTATTTTACTGGGTGCCACATGAAGATTACAGATGAAAGAATCAAAAAAGTGTCAAGGTTGCAATGTTCTGATGTGGGCCTTGAATTTGTTTTGAAATACTTAGAGGAAATAGAGAAGATCACCATGGTGATGGAATACTAGAATCAGGTCCATGCCATGCACATTAATAACTTATAAGACCCTACCCTATAAGTATCAACATGCATCATTATGGCCAAATTTGGTGGCACTAATCGATGGAAAGAGGTAAACATGGCCCACCTATTTTTCACCCACTAGGTAATTGAGGAGATAAAGTACAATTGGGCAATGTATTTTACCAACAAAATTATAATAAATGTAGAGAGGACCCACCAAATACCTAGCCATAGGTTCATATAGGGTGTATTTATTTTTTTGATGGTGTTTGATGAAATTTGTGTACCTAATTACACCTCTATAGAATTGAAGTGGTTGTACCCATCAGAGCACAAATACCCTATAAAGTGTTATAAGGCATTTACAAGCCCTAGTTATATCATTACAATATTCAAAATCAATATGAATTCATGCTATGATGGAATTAAGGAAGCTTTTGGAAATGAAAGGCGCATTCCAAAGGACTTACCCATCTAGGTTGGTGAGCAAGCCAAATTTGCCATCAAATAAGATTTTTCTCTGGTGCATATCAGGATGGACCCCTCTAGAGAGCTCTCTACTTGGTTAAAGCTACCCTATGCTTTCACAGTGTGGTACTTTGTCAACTTAGTGAACTACATATATGACATGTATCCTTTCACCCTTGAAGTAGAATGAAATGACTCAAATATTTACACTCTCAATAAAATGTATGGCTATCTTGTTAAAAAACCATACAGATAAAAGCATGAGAATGAAAGAATGACATCAAGGTTTACCAAACAATGGTTAGGAAAATAATTCATAATCTATTTTATATGTTGAGACCTAAGAATAAATATTTAGGAAGCATAGAACATGCAAGAGATAAGTTTCCTCTAGTACCAACACTTGATAAGCAAAAGTGTACTGGGCATGATGCTAACACAAGTTTGTAGTCAAAACCACCAAAAAGGCAAAGGACTACCCAGGCACCACCACTACGGGCATCACCACTAAGGGATTCACCCAAACAAAATACACTGGTAAGATAATTGGAGGGTTCAATGCCATCACCACCAACCAATCGATTAGAACAGGAAGTTCCTGAGGATCATAAGGAAGAACTAGAGTCAAACTTAGAAAAAACATGCTCCCAAATGGAAGAGGAGGAGACCACCCTTAAAGAAGCATAGTTAGAATGAAAAATCCACTTGATGAAGAGAGGGATGGTTTTAATGCATAATAAATGAGTGACATGGACATCAATATCACTTCATTGGCACTGAATATGGATGTCGAGATCCTTGAGTGGGATCCCCTCAAAGGGAAGTAGTTAGCTGACTCCTAAGTTCAACCACCTTTGGTTAATTCAATCGCCAATTTGTACACCTAATACCAGATAGGATTTCCTTATAGGTTGTTCTATTTATATTCCCATTTTCATCTAGAGAATGTAACTATTGAAACCAAGTGTCAGAAGTGTCAGATGTCATATTTCTTGGATCTGTACAATGATATTTAAAAATGCCATTTTAAAATACCCCATGATAGCCTAGTTTTAAATTATAAATCAATGATGCTACCCACCCCTATTTGGGTTGATCCCTAGTAGCTCTCTCCTCTACAAACTAGCATTAAATTTTTTTAAATGTCCTTTGAAGTCACACGACAAAATGTGCTTTTAGATTTTGATGCATGCACTGTAGAACAAAAACATGGCCAGGTGGTGGAGATGTATGATGAAGAAGTTGTTACTCAAAAGACACTTGAAGAGGAAGTGGTCATGTTGAAATAACAATTAGAAGAAGCCACAACAGCCAAAGTCAAAACTTTAAATTTATGTAAAGATATTTTGGGCTAGGAACCAACATTGGCAAATGGGATCCCTTTAGAGGGAAAAATTATTGATAAATTATAGACCCTTGTAAATATCATATTAAATTGGTGTGAGGAATGGCCTATACCTAAAAATGAAACATTATGGGTAGATGAACAATTTGTTGAAGTAGTGGAAGTTTGCAAATGCACCTTACAAAGGGTTTGGGAAGTGATCCCCATCATGGATGGGATTTTTGAGAAACCGGTACAGCCCTATAAAATTTTGGAGGCTTGACTCTAGGCAAAGGAGTATAAACAACAATAATTGGCAGATGTCACCCTATTAATAAAAGACCACATTGAGAGTGCTAAGGCATTTAAGGATGTCAAAACCATAGAAGAAATAATAAATGTGAATCAATAATAAATAAATTCCAACTTTTCAAATCTCTAAGGATAGGTTGTAAATGAGGTCATTGCACTTAAAGAGTTCTAAAAGGATGCTTCCACATCCCTAGATCAATTGGTTAATAAGGCAAGCGAGTATCTTGATCAACCCAAGGAGACTAAAAAGTTAAAAATAGTGATTGAGGAAATAACAACAAAATTTTTTGACACTTTTTCACATTAAGAAGGTGTTAAGAAGTAGATTTAATAGGTTGGCCCTAAATATTTGGTTGCTGCTAAGACCAGTGCTTAGTCTAGGATGAACTAAGAAGGGTAGTGTGGGGTGATGTTAGACCCCTAATTTTGACTAAGTATTTTGTCTTTTGGAATGAAACTAGCATGGTGCAAGAAGACTATGGTACAGAACCAACTTAGTGTAGGAAGACCATGGCACAAAAGATAACGTCATGTAATATCATAGTCTGATAAGACCCAATCAAAGAAGACTCATAACAAATGGAAGATCCAAAAGTGAAGGACTTAGTATATCAATGAAAGACTTAGGGAGCACAAAGGAAGTGGGAAATGGTTGAGGAGTGATTCTCAAGGACATAATAGACTTTAACCATTCATGAGTTTTGCATTGTCCTACACGAAGGAGGACATTTGGTAACAAGGACCCAAAACTGAATGATAATATAGGGGTGCTAAGGCTTGAGTGATTTGGGAAAAATAAGTGAATTACTACCATGACTCTCTCCTAATAGAGATCATTGGCTAGTCACCAAAGTGTCATAAATAATATAACAACTTGGTTGGGTAAACAAGTATAAATACCCATGTATAGAAATTTGTAATGCTATTGAGCATTAGTAATATGTAATGACTGATTGTGGTAATATCAAAATCATGGAAGTTATTATTAGTTTTGATGTTATGTTATAGTTGTTAGTTAAGTTCCAACATTGAGTTATCAATACATTTATTATGTAATATGTCGTTTGTATTTGAATATAATAAATATAATCTAAATCATATGAACTTGCATAATCAACACTTTGAATCTCATGCTAGTTATCTTCATAATCATGTTTGTTTAAATAGTTGAAACAAGTTCCACATTCGTGTATTTTATTTTTTATGTAATCAATAATAAGATATATGAATAACTACCATTACATTATAAGTGTGTTATTGTGTAACATAACCCATGGGAAATAGTTTCTTACTATGTGCTTCAGGTGAGCACACAAGAGTTTAGTCTTTCATGAAATGCCAGCATGTTAGCTTATTAGAAATGAGACACTTCAACGCCCTAAGGAAAATTTGATATAAAAACCCAACACTTTGTAAGATCATTATAAGAAGGAACCAAAAATACAAATTGAATATAACACACATCCTCTTCCATCACATTATGAGCACCCATTGGATGGAATTATTGGTACCTATATGCGGCATCCACCTCCTATGATTTAAAGACATTTTATTACTTTTGATAATAGTGAGGTTAAGTATGATGACTCTAATCTTCATTCTTTATTCATTCAATCATTTCTTGATCAACAATCTATACACAATATTATGATTACACCATGACATTACTTATGCATTTGGGTTATACTCATCACAATTTGCCTCCTTCTATTAGTTCAGTTAGAACATTCAAAAATATTGACCTACCTTTATAAGTTGGTCCCACACATGTATTTAATACCTATTCAGTTATACATTCCACTAGCATATTTGATATGTTATTGGGAAGACATTGGATCTATACACTTAAACTAGTACTTTATGTAGTGCATGGATGTGTTAAATACATTCATTCCAATCAGGTAATTATAGTTTCTAGAATTCCATATGAGGATCCTCTTAAATAAGAAACATTTATACCTAGGAAAATAATTATCAAACCTACTAAGGCTAATCCAATGCAAAAGGGTAAGTAATATCCAATCTCATTTACTAGATGGCTAATACTTTAGAGACAATTACATCAGAGACATACATTGGATTCCATGTAATCCCCATATTTCATTATGCACCATATTCAGACATCTAGAGCACCTAAACAATGTTTCTACTATTGTTATTCCAAATAAATCATAGATCACATAGAGATGGGTTCCATGAATCCCTATTCCTTATATTACTACTACACAACCCCATAGTCTTATTATACATACACAAAACATCTCAAATACTATAATGACAAATATTTCACCTATACATGCTCCTTGGTAGTAGCACAAATTCCTTCCACCAATTTCTAAATAGGGATATACCTATAACCATCCTTTGGATAGGATCATAGGATGATCTTTCCTCTTTATAAAATACCAAAAAAATAAAAAAAAATTCAAAAATCCAAAAATATTTTCAGCATAAAACATTTTATATTTGCTCTTTAGCATTTATTTGTTAGTTCCATGTTAATGGATGGCATATCAATTACTTCTACATATACATGTGTGTCACACTTTTACTTGAGTGGGATACATGCATACATAGATACATGATATATTCCTATTTTAGATGTTGGGTCTCCCCTCTACTCATGTCATATGGAAATTAGGGGCATCCACTTCTTTGATCTTGAAACACATAGATTATATCATTTTATGGTCTCTTCATTATCATGTTGGAGCTCTTATATACTCACACATGCCTTTATCCATGATTATATCGTATATAGGGTATTTTATATGTTATACATTTGATATTTTTTACTAACACATTTTATCCATGGACTATTATGATATGTTTATGCTAGTTGTTTATGTTTTCCTTCATGCACTTCCTTGAGTGTCTTGCCTTGATATTATCTTATTTGTTTGAGCATTTGAATATGCTCATTTTTTATGGCCCACATGTCTATGTGTGATTTATTTAACATTTGAATATGTCATCTTTTGTTATATAGACATTTGAATATGTCATTCTTGAATTTGTGGACATTTTATAATTTATATCGCTTTGATTGTGTGGCATGTGAGCATGCCCCTTATTTGTGATCTCCTAGTACCATTGTATATTGACTTGCTTTTGAGTGATCTTGTGTGTGTGCTTGTTTTGATTGTTGAGCTTGTCCTATTTTTATCTATAAATTTCCATGATCTTTGTCATGCATCTTAGGCCTTCATGTGATCACATTGTTTTATGTGCTTCAGTGTTACATTTACCTAAACATGTCTTTTTATATGCTACATGGTTCCATTCATAGATTATGTAGTTATCTTCTCATTTTGAGGTGAGGTAACTACCAGTTCTTATCTTCCCTCACATAGGGGGAATATCAGTGGGGGAATGCTTAAAGGCATTTTTTCCATATTTGGCACAATTTTAAGATTTAGTGGGGACATGATTTGGAAGCATGTTCTCCACATTTATTTAGTATTCAACACACCCATATTCAGTGAGGGCATGTTTTGGAAACATGTCCTCCACATTGGCACTTATTTTAGTTTTCAAATTTCTCCATGTATAATGGAGGAATGTTATGGTAACATACTACCCACACTTGTGCAAATTTCCAAATTTGCCAAAGCACACAGTCATATGATTTAGATACATAGTTGTTACATAATTCTATACATTGGTACCATTGTTATACATAGTTTTGGCATGATATATATATAATATGCATATCATATGCATTGTGCACCTAATATTTCAAAATCCAAATTAGTTTCATATTTCAAAACTCTTCTATGGACTATCATCACCTGCTAGGTTGGACTATTACAGACTATATTGAGTCAATCTATTGTAGTATTTGGTTTGATTTTGGTATGATTGAGGTGATTAAATCACTCAAACTTTCCAAGTTTATAGGTTAGACTTGATTACATCATCCGACCTCACCAAATATATGGTATGGGTTAACTTTGTTCACTCATGCTCACTAGGGTATAATTATTATTAGGTTACATGGTTGAGCTAATATCAACTACCAGGTGGTAACTCACCTTTTCTTCAAGGTTGGGGGTATGTGACTTCAAACATCTCTATGTCCATATTTAATATGTACTTTCTAGATTTATATATATTTTTCCTAATCTTAGTTTCATAGATTTACAATGATACATATTTTCAAATCAACTTGACAATAGGTAAGGCAATTTCATTGATACACTTGTTTACTCTTAAACCTCACACTTTCAATTTAAATTTATTTCAAATGATTTCAAGTTTAGATTATATGCACTAATTATATATTATAACATGTTCTTGGTAATAGGTCAGTCACCAGAGAAGCACTCAAGTTGGGCTTATGCAAAGGCAAGGTGTGTTATATAAACCCATGTATGCATTTCTTCTCCTTTAAACTAATAATCTCATTACTAAATTAAAAGGGGGAAAATGTAGATAATATTTATGGATTATATAGCACCTAAATCTTATACATTTAAAAAACATGGACCTTGGTTATTCCTCTTAGTTCTGGCCTTTCCTGCTTTCAAAAGTCTCACATATGCTCTATCTTATCACCCTAGCCTATCTCTTGGTCTGACCAATCTTATGTTGATAACCCAAACCTTTTATCTTACCTAAAATGCTTTAAATATGTTTATATTATGCCCTTGAAAGTTTTGAGCTTATACCTATTTTCTAACTACCATCACACAAGCATCAGTCCCAGACCCCTTCATCAACACTAGTGTCCTACCCTGGTGCAAGTGTCCAATGCCCTAAAGTCATCTAATTTGCACATGAAATGTATCCTAATGGATGGCCTAAGTGCTTTAATTCAATATATTTCCTAATAAGAGTGGTATATATTGATAATCACTCCTCATTCATTAGAAAAACCTAGCATTCATACCAAATATTTTTAAAGAGCATTCAATTGAGAAAAGTTTCCCTATTTATTCTTATTTCCATATCATTCATAAGGACTAAACATATACATTTATTAATTACTGAAGGAGTATCCCAAGAACATAATTTTCCAAGTTACAATTTAGGTCCCTATTGTACTTACTTTTCACATATTGAACCCTTATACACACATAATCCAACACATTAGGGGATAACTACATCAGTCTAAGGCCCTCTTCAGAGGAGTGGATATGTAAGTAACACTCACTGATAGAGGGGTCTTTGGGGTTGATTCAACACCATGAGCCCATTAACCCATTTTTACCAAGGTCATTACAAAGATAAAGAACTAGGGTTTTATAATTTCATGAAGAAAGATACTCCATGACCTAAATCTGAATATGCCAGAGCAAAGGTGAAGAAAAACCCAAAAGCATCTATATGGTCCCATGCTTTTCTAGTAGGTATTCTATAGAGTATAATTGTGTCTAATTCAGATAATAACATCGACAGTAATTTCCAAGGTTGATGCTGGTGTCTGCAGCTCTAAAGGCACTTAATCCAAAATTTGGTGACTATTCTAGATCCTCTTCTAGTTTGCTTCCTTCTTGTAACAAATCCATAACTATGTTAGCATCAAAACTAGCTAAGTACATTGTTTCTTTGTCATTTCCATATCTAGCATAGTTGTACTTTTTATCTTTAGCCTATCTTAATTTAATAAATTTAATATATGTTTTATATGATTTTAACATTTAATTAGCATGTTATAGATCTGATTATCACCCTTATGCATTATCATTTCTATATTCTTAACCCTATCTACCCAAGTAGGATCCATATCTAAAAATTTAAGGTTAAACACATGGAAAGCACAACTTCTCCAATACATCATCTTCAAGTAAAGTTAAAATAATAACATCAGTGTCACACATACAAGTGTACTCATTCCTTGCTATTTAAAATATTTTAAAATTTGATTTACATTTGAATTTTCAATTTCACATATGGGAATTAACTACTTTAGCATCATTACAAGATTTGTTATGGAGCTTCTTGCATGATTGGAGCTTCATGCCAAAGGCAAAGTGTGTTTTACACACTCAGGTATGTCTTTCCTTTGACTCTAGTAATTTCATTTTTATATTAAATGGGGGGAATTTAGATACTAAAATTTGGTCATTAATACTTGATAATGTCAACCCCAAACCATTATTTGACTTGAGCCCTTAAATAGGTCATATTTCATTACCTCACTATATCTTAAGTCTTGTATGGACCCATCCTTTCTAAGTTGTTATTTTACACCTATAGAAATAATCTTTATTGTTAAAAACCTTTAAACATATGTAATAACATTTAAAACTCTTAAAATCAAACTTTACCCTACTCAAGTCAGAATCGGCATGCATGGGTTGGGATCGACAGTCTATCATAGCCTTACAAGTTGATCTCTCCCTTTACCTAGTAACAATTATTTTTAAAATTTAAACCCTCCCTTAAATGTTAGTTCATATTTCTAGGATAAGTAGCATGAGATTTCACCCATTCAAATTATTATAAATGCACATCTTAGCCACTTATTATAACACTTGGAAAAATCACTATTTATACACACTTATATTATTGCTCATTGAGAAAAAGCTTTCTTATTCTTTCCATATTTGATTCTAATGACTTGAATCAATCCTTAGGAAAGTAATGAGCCTATTCTATCTGATTAAATCAAAGCATTATCAAGTATTCAATATATCTCTAAATACATACATGTATAAAAGGATCATTATTACACTAAGCACTCTAGGTGGGAGAACTATGCGGGCTTGATTCCCTCTTCAGAGTACTTTGGATAGGTAGAAAATATTCAATCATCATGAAGGTGATTGGGGTTAGCTCAACCCATTACACTCCCCCTTTATTTTTGTAGGTTTTCAACTATCACAAACCTTAGTGGGGTCTCAACCTTAAAAAAGTCATTTGCAAGTCACCCACGTACAATCGAAGGTCAAAATTATGCATCCAGTCATATTTCAAGCAAGTGCAAGTGAATATACTAGTAGTTCTATGTTTGCTCATGCAGGCCAATATTTACCCATAGAGGATAATATCGACAATAGATCCTAATTGTTTATTGTTGATTATGACCCAAAATATGGAAAAAAAAACTAGTTGCACACACATAAACAAGTCTTGTTTTCTCATTTTGAGCTAGGTTTTAGTCCTACATAATCAGTGTATGGGAAAAATTAAGTCTTCTTTTCCTTTTTGTACTTTTCATAGTTAGATTATTTCATTCATTTGATCTTTGTCCATTTCAGTTCTTTATTTTCATTTTGATGGTTATAATTAATTTATAGCATTTGTTATCCTTCAATTCATTTTATCTCAATTAGAGTTAAATATCCCAATTAATTCTGAATTTTGATAAAAACAAATGCCTACATATATTTTTTCCTATTTGGGGAAACATGTTATGAGCTTTGCCACTTACATGTTGGTAAGTCCATGGTAGTCTTGGAAACTTGGAGTTGTGATGCATACTTCATATCACACAAGTATATTTAAGAGTTATATATCTATTTATTCATATGTTAGCTCCCTACTCCCCACTTGTGGCCTTCTAAAGGATTGTTTTATTTGAATTATGAATTTTTTATGGTGCACATTGAATTTATTTTGTTTGTTGATTGATATTTTTTAATTTTATTGGAATAATATATGTATGATCTTCCTTGTTACAGATTCTGAGGTTGCTTAGCCATTTATTATTTCGAATCTTTATTGAATGTTGGAGATCCTAATTTTCTTTATGATATTTAGTTTTGGATTGATTATCCATTTTCACCTTAATTATTATTTTGGTTATATTGAATTGTTTACCCTTTTAATTTGTTCTACTTTGTGGATTTATCTAAGCTACTCAGCTGATTTGATTTCACTCCTTGATTAGATTGGGAAATTTTAAAATTGTTAAAATGTGTTATTTTGATGAGTCATTTTGTGGTACCTTTCACACAATGAAAGTGTGTGAGTATTAGGTGAGTAATATATCATTATCCTAGCTTATGAGATAAAATAATGACATGTTTCATAGCTTGTTGAGCAATTTGGGAGATGTTATCTCATTTTTTACTTGTCAGGCTATAAAGACTATGTGAGCCTTCGCCTAGTAAAGTAATGAACTATTACACCAAAACTTTAATGTGTTAGTGAAATTCATACACTAGGATCATAACATCCCACCACACTTATGAAGCCTAGAATCTAAGCTAGATTTATGCCTGTACATTAGGATCCCTCACATGTATGAGCCCTAGATGAACACTACCACCTACTTCATGATTCAAACCTAGGTGGAGGCTCTCATACAAAATGTAATAAATTATTACACTAAAACCTTAAGGTGTCAGTGAAATTACTAAAGTAAAATAATGTTTTGAGTTGACATTATCAAGTATTCATGACCAAATTTGAGTATCTATATATTTACAACCCCCATGTCATACCCTAATGCATCACATTCCATAAAAAAAGTTATAGAAAAAAAAGAATAAACAAAACTGGAGTGGTGCACATAGCCATTTTCAAATATTCAAATGCCTTGGTAGTTGTATCAGTCCACTAAAAAGAGTCTTTCTTTGACAAATATGTGAGTAGGGTTGTAATGCTACCATAATTTTTGATAAGCCTGCAATAGTAACTAGTTCGTCTTAAAAATCTTGAGAAGTTCTTAAGGGTATTGGGAGCCTACCACTCCATAATCACTTAAATATTTTTAAAATTAAATTTCACTCCATCATGTGAAATAATATGACCCAAATACTCAACCTCTTGGATGTCAAAAACATATTTGGAAGGTTTGGCATAAATCTGATGTTGTTCTAGATCTGAGAGTACCTATTTCACATGATTCAAATGGTCTTCCCAATTTTTGTTGTAAATGAGGATGTCATCAAAGAAAACCAACACAAACTCTCATAAAAATGATCTAAAAATAGTATTCATCAAACTATGAAATGTAGATGATGCATTTGTGATGCCAAAAGGCATGACCATGAAATTATAATGGCCTTTATGAGATTAAAAGCTATTTTAGGTATGTCTTCTTCACAAATTCAAATATGATGATATCTAGAGCAAAGTTATAACTTGGTAAAATAAATAACACCATGCAATTAATCTAGAAAAAAATCATACTAGAATAGGAAACTTGTCTTTGATGGTGTACTCATTGAGTTCTCTATAATCTAGGCACATCCTCCAACTATCATCCTTCTTCTACACCATGACCACTAAGAAGGAATATTCACTTTAACTATGTTAGATGATTCCTACCTCCAACATCTCTTGTACCATATTTTCAATTTCACTCTTTTAGGCATAGGGAAACCTATATGGTATGATGTTGGGTGGTGTAAGTCTAAGTAGTCTAATGGTATGATCATGCACTTGGCTTGGTGCAAGTCCTTTTGGCATGACAGCAAAAATGATAGAATGGTCATCCAACACCATTTTTAAATTGAGATGGGTATAATCTTTGGATGGTGGAACCTCTATGGAAAATAATCATGCTAAAAATAATTCATCACCTTTTCTATGAATCTTTGTCATTTGATGGGAACTAACTAGTTGTGTAAATTTATCCCATAACTACGCAACTCAAATGTCTTGACTTTTAAATGGAAGCACATGAAGAGTTCCTTGATATTCATCTCAATAGTGCCAAAATTGATGAGCCATTACACTCATATAATAATGACATCCCCTCCTATGGGAATTAAAAACATATGAGAATTTAATAAGTAGTCTCCCATATCAAGCTTAATACTATGGCATTTTCCATAACAATTGATGGTATCACCATCTATAATCATGACTTGAAATTTTGGATATGTGTAAATGAAATAATTTAAATGAATAGCAAACCTACTGATGATGAAATTATGTTTACTCCTAGATTCAATCAACATAGTCACCTTTTATTTCTTAAATAATCCCACCACCTTAGGAGTTTGAGGAGTACTAATGCCTAAAAGTGCATGACAAGAAATAATAGGTTGAGAATCTTCAAATTTATCCTCAAGTTCATCCAAACTTGCACTTGAGACCTCATCATCTTTTTCATCCTCATTGGTGCCTTAATGTAAAACATATTCTTTTCATCACAATGATGTCCTTTGGTCTATTTTTTATCACAACTAAAACACAAACCTTTTGTACCCTTCTCCTCAATTTGCTAAGGGGTCAATTTGGTAGGTTGAGGAAGTGATGGTGCTAGGAAATTACATTCACAAACATTAGTACAAGGTATTCATTTGATCATATCTTTTTCCTCCACCATGTGTGCCCTTAGGATGGCTTCAGATACTAAATTGGGACTAAACATGTGAACCTCCAATTGGATGTTATCTTTGAGGCCACCCAGAAATATGCTAGTTAGATTTTCTTTAATTATGTCTACCACAAATAAGGAGTGATTTTAAATTTGATGAATACAATCCCTTACATTCCCTATTTGGTTTAGTTTATTTAGCTAGTTGAAGTAGTTTTTTGAGACATTATTACAATAATGGAGCTGTAAATCTTTAGAAAATACATAATAGGAAATTGGGAGACCCTTCTTTTCATTTTAAACACATAATCATCAATACCAAATGAATTTTTGAGGTTGTATATATAGAGAGGATATGATCACCTTTTGTGAACATGGAGCTTGATGTAAATCAATCAAAATTTCAATTTGAGTGATCCATGTGAGTGGATCATTGCCATCAAAGTTCCACAATCCCATTTTTGGCAACATTGGCTTCAGACCTAGATTAATGGTGTGATTGTTTTTAAAGGAGGAAAACCAAATTAGAGTAGTGGAGGTTTATTTTACAAATACTAAGCTATAAAGTTATAAAATTACCTAGTTATTTATTATAATTGATCTTATCTCATCCCCACGAAGTCCCCTTTAATTGCATTGAGGTCATATTTCTCCACCATGCCCTACAAATCTAACTAAAATTATTGAACCAAATCTGACATACATGGATTAAAATTTGTGAACTCCATGTCATCCTTATGATGAGTTTTAGGATTATCTTGCCTTTCCCATATCTGTGAGTGTTAGGACTAGCCAAGCACAAACCTTAAGAGGGTTTTAGCCCTGAAAAAAAGTGTATTGGTAGATGAGACCATTGTGATCACCTTAAAAAGATGAATCCAATTATTTTTAATTTACACAAAGCTAAAAACAATTATCCCAAAAAGTATAATGATATAATATACCAATGTGATCATCTCGTAGAGATAAATCTAATGACTACTAATTTGTATGAGGTTTAAAAATTTATAGACTTTTTTTTAGTTCTTTTCTTCAAAAAATCACTTTGAATAATACTAAAGTGATGAAAAATTAAATTATTCATGGATATGAAGTTATGTTTTTTCAATCCTTCAGCTCATAAGAGACACACAATACTAGATATGAATTAAAAAAATCATTATAAAAACTTGCCCAAATTGAAGCTTTGATACCACTTGTAATGAAATTACTTAGATGTCCATGTAATAGCATATTATATCTCATAAATAAGAGTATTATAAATAAATTCATGATAATAATTGATAGAAGATCATAATGCTTAATAAATAAAACTAAGCCACTTCAAGGGGGTAACTTCCACAATAATGTAATAAGAGCAGAATTCTCAATATGATGATCAAATACTAATCACTTTCTTTCTTATATACTCTACTTATCCATGATTATTCCATAGGCTGACCTTACTAAGAACATATAAAAATGTGATAAGATAATATAAGAGGTATGGAAACCAAAATTTGGCCACACATATCCCTAGACATGCCATAGGTTAAGGGAGAAGAATTGACATGTGTTTCCTCCTAACATTAAGAGAGATGGATATGGGTTATATTTTGATATTGGACACACCTTGATGTGTTTTATGATTGGGGTTTGGGCATTGGCATGACTATCTAAAGTCCTCTGAATGGCATGTGTGATTGGGGTTTGGGTATTAGGACAAGCATCCAAATTACACAAAATGGATTGATTTATTTGGGTTGGGCATCATGAATAACATCCAAAGTCCTCCTAATAGGCTCTTTGATTAGGGTTGAGAATAAATATTGTGCCCAAGGTCATCTTGATGGACTAAGGAAATAGGGTTTGGGAAAAGGTGATATTTTAAATTTAATTCCTCTTATTGTACCTAAGTGAAAGGTTAGGAAACCATGATAAATTAATTTCACAAAGTTTTCCTTCTGTGATTCCACTAACTAGAAATAATAATTCTTGTTTATTCAATAGTGTTAGGAATATTCCTAAATGAGAGTTAGTATGTACATTCCATATTTTGAGAGCTGGCTTACCAACTCTCATTAATAGTGTTTGGTGAGATATTTTCAGGATTTGGCATAAGTCTTGACTCCTTATAATAAAGAATCTAAATCCTATGTGTGTGTGTGTGTAATTTATTATAGTCAAATATTAGTGAAGTTTGATTCATGTAAACTTTGATCAAATATTAGATTTGGTATCAGAGTAAGGTTTTGATTCCATGTATAATGAAACTATAAAATTGATTTACAAGGAAAATTCATTATTATTTGCCCATGGATGAGATTATATTAGGAGCAAGTTGTAGTGTAGTTATTATCAAATAGAAATAAAAACAAGGCATAATATGATTAAATTTAGTATGAAAAACTAGGAATAGTTGTGTATATTGGGAAGGACCTGCTCTAGCCAACTCTATTTTCATAGATCCACTTGATATCAATGTCAACTCCTCCCATGTGCTACATTAAATATTTTGTCAAGATCAATAATTATATCTTCGCATTGTGTCCATTGCATCAAGCCTATTCTATACCTCATCCATTCATACTCACATTTTCTCAATCCAATCATGTACCTTCTAATCACTAATGTGTATCACAAATGTCCATGCTTATGTAAATTAATCTTTCTATTGGTATTTGGTCACAGACATCTAAGGATTCAAGCTATTAAATCATTTAATCCATTATATGATCACCTTCATCAAGTCATATTCATCTAGAAAAATTTTCTAGTAAATGACTTCATAATTTGATGGACCTACATAACCATGCATTAATATCCCTTGCATCCAAACTCCTTATATGTTTTGATATTAGTTTTTTGTTTCATAGTTTTGTTATACTTTATAAGTTTATTTATTAATGGTCAAGTTTATATAGTGACAAGTGTTTTGTATTTAAAAAGTGTCATGAGTTTTTTTTAGATGGTTTAATTCCATATTCAAGTTTATATCATATTAGGTATAGTAAAAAATTGGAATAGTTTGTTGCTTTTGGTTAGGTTTTATAAAATTAACTCTTATTTATGTGTTGTGTCTAAACTCTCAAAAAATCATGACTATTATAGTTGTATGTCGTAACACACAAATTCATTATTATTTTTTTGTGTATAATTGTTAAAAGTCATCAAATATATAATATTTGTAAACAAACACATTTTGGGTTGAAACCAGCATCTAAAGTGTTTATTTGGTTCATTTCTAAAGAATGGACATTCTGTTAGAAAAATATTTTGGGCTCAATTTCCATGCCTAGAAAGTAAAAAAATAGATGCAAATGATGAACAAAAACTTGTGGGGGGTAGTAAATGGAAAAAAAACATCACTTTCAAACCCAACTAAGTTAATAGAATGGAATATCAGAGATGATAAATCCAAATCCATTATTGGCCTTACTCTCTCAGATTCTAGTTACATTATATGGTCCTTGAAAAAACATATCTGATGATGTGGGAAATTATGAACAAATTATTCAGAGCTAAGGCAATTAACGTAAAATTTTTTTTAAATCTCCATTTATCTTGACTCAAAATGTATGATAGGATCAATATGTTTGACCACATAAATAATCTAATATCTCTCCTTAGACAACTCACAGAACTCAAATCTCTAATAGATTATGAGAATGCAAAAGCCATTTTGTTAAACAATCTACATTCTAAATATAGTAATGTTTTTATTTTTAGTCAAATGCCCTCTCAATATATAGAATATATGATTTCAATACTATTAGCAAAAGAAAAGAGAATTATTGTAGAAGATACCAAATATTATTCTCATTTTAAAAGTGCATTATAATTGGTTTAACTTTTAAGGGAGTTATAGAATGTAAAACCCTAGATTGTTAAAGTGCTAGAATAACAACTCAAGGAATAAATATATTAATATCAATAGCCATTGATTTATACAATAATTAAATTATTTGCTTAGCCTATAAATAGTAATAAATTATAAAAGAGATAGTTAGCTAGAAAATTGACTAAGATGGATAAGTGGAGGGTGGAAAACTAGAGTAGAGATAGTGTAAGGTATCACCAATAAGAAATTGGTGTCAAAAACCCTTTGAAATAGGAGCACATTAATCTAGTCAATAGTGTATAACGCTAGTGTCCCTTGTGTCATGTTAGTGTCTTTGTGCAATAGAGATAGACTTTCACCTTCTAAGAAGCTTATGTCTATGTGACTAAATGTTGGATAATTGTTTCTTCCCTATTTTTGACTAATTTCAATGTCAAACCCTAAGCTTCCATGTTTGTTAGGGTATTTGAGGATCAAAAGTATAAAAAGAGAGGAATTATTAGGGTAGATTAGACATGACCTCAACACCCCATGTGTGGAGTATTACCTATATACTAATGCCTCGAAAGGGGATCAAGCCTGATGTAGTTTTCCCAATCTAAGTGTTGGTGCAAGTGCAAGTGAATGTTAGTATGAGTGCTAGTTTGAGTGCTTTGAGTGTGACTTGAGATTTGGAATTTGAGTAATTTGATTTCTAGGCTATTTTAGATGGGTGTATGAAAAATTAGGGTAGAATAGGGATCAACAACCTTGATTTGCACAACTATTTTTGAGTTTGTTTATGAGTATTTACATCTAATTTCCATCTAGGGGATAAATAAATGAAAGTAGTCTATATATATCATTCTAGTGCTTTTCAACACATGAAATGGGTTTAAGCCGACCCTAAGGTGATTTGAGTAATAGAAAGATATATGTTAAGGGTGAAAAGGGAAAGGTGACATTAACATTTCCCCTTTACTAATAGTGTAGTGTGTTATTATCCAAAGGGTTATGTTAATGTTCAAGTGGTAGGATTAGGTGAAAAAAGGACCTAGGTGCCTAATTGAAGGCTCCATATTATTTTTTATATATTTGGGAATGGGTTGGACTCACACAAAAGTTGTAAAGTGATCAAGAGAGGACCTAAGATAGATCTAGGTTTAAGCTAAGGATAATGTGGTCTTGAGTGACTCTTCTTAAACTGAAATGGCATTTTAGATGACTACATTCCCCCCCCCCCTTTATTTTATAAATGTAGTAAAGTAAAATTACTATGATAAAGGGAAAAGAGATGCACCTGGACTTACTTATAAGGTGAAGCCAATGAATTTGGGTCAAATTTTGTGAAGCATGTTCCATTACATGTCATGTGAACGAAACATTAATGAATTAGTCATTAATAAGTATCAAAAGTAAATGCAAAACTGAGTAAAGATATTGTATAAAGAGGAAAGGAATGAATACGCCTCATTGGGTATACAAACTTATATCAAAACCTGGTGGCATCCTATGTGTACATGTAGATCATGATCAAAAGGTCAATAACTTAGACTAAACTGATGGATTGATCAATCCTCATGTGTGGGTGGCTCAAGAACTTAAGTTGGCCTTGACTCTATCATTGCCTGCCCCTTCTCGATAGACCATAATCTATGAATAATTTGGATTTGATTGATGGCTTGTCTAACCCTCTCATGTAGGTCGATTAATAACTCAAGTAGGCTATGACTCCATCATTGTCTACCCATGTATAGTAGATGCATTTGAAGTTGAAAATATGTAATATAATTGAAACTATGTATGAATGGATTTGGGGCCACTTAAAAACTCTTAAATATAAAATGGATTAGGGGCCACTCAAGAACTTTGAAATGTAAAATGGCTCAAGGGCCACTCAAGAATGCCAACCAATACAAATAGAATGAGGCATCAATCTGGTGTAAACCTGGTGAAAAACTAATGTAAATGGTGTCTTGAGTAACAATGTGGAGAATGATATGGAGCTACAATTTCATCTAAGAGTATTGGTGCCAAATTGAACATATGGGAATAATGTGCCACAAACATACCCCCAACTTCGATATATGTGTATATAGATGTTGGAGTGAGTCATAATAATATATGTTTGAGTATCTAAAACTAAAATAGGAGTGATCATGCCATGCATAATGCCCCAATTTGAGTAAACCTATGTAATATGTGTAAAAACTAAGTATATACTAAACTTGTCTAATAATATATGACTGAGATTGTGCAAATCTAAATTGTAATTATTTTACCTTTTTGACGATTCTAGGTTTTTTTCATTTTTGGGGCTATTATATAGTAGCATCATCCCTTGGTTAATAGTGCACTATGCTAATGTCTTCTATGTTGCACTATTGAATAAATGTGTTGTTTTTGTGTAAAACTAAAATCGATCTATATGTGATTATTTTTCACTGTGTTTTCTTGAGTCTATGCTTTATAATCTATGTTTGTGTGCTAAAAAATATGTTATGAGTACATTAGGGTGGCTTGATCTCTGTGAAAAACCCTTATGAATTCCCCTTTTTTAAGGAGAGTTGTTGAACCTCTAAAATAATTATCCTAAAATAGTTATACATCATGTGTGTTACACTAAAAACACATGATATTTGCATGATAAACCAATATAATATGTATACATGACATTAAACTTTAAAATAGTCTAAGCATAAGTTGGTAATGTATGATATGTGTTAGATCTATCATTCACAAGATTATCAAGATAGATAAAATAATGTATACATGTATATGAATAATAAATCTAGATATAATCTAAGTAACTACCCAAGGGAATGGGGCATGATGTCCATCAAGACACCCAAGGAGGAAGGGGAGATGCATGAGGTCCCTCATGGAATCACAAATGTATATAAATGTAACAAGTAAAATGCAAGTGTCATGGCCATGATGCATACATACAAATACATGAGGCACACAAAGTAGTCCAAGGGGCCACAATACAAGGGAAATGGGCACATGTCACTAAGTCTAAAAAATTAATACATACAAGGACATGTTCAAATGTCCACATACACAATCAAGAAGCACACACAAGGACATGGGCACATGTCCAAAGCATATACATTATGAAAGGAATTAGATTAGAGATATAAAACAATGGCATATTAAAATGCCCTTGAGTAGATTTAGAAGCAAAGAGACACAATAAAACTAAATTAGTAAATCTAGAAATGAAAGTATGCATAATCATGTGGTATAAATTCATATAAGAGTAAAGATGTACACAAGTTGAGTCTATAGTAGTGGTAGCTGGCAAAAAATCTATGTAGTATAAGATGATCAATATCAAGATATAATCAATGCTAAATATGTGATGTGGAGTATATAAAGATATAACCTGGCAAACTAAAAGTATGTAGTATAATTCCCCCAATGGATTGATATGTCAATGTTGAATATGTGTATATGTGTATGTGCCCTCAATGGGTGAATAGTAACAATTTTGGATCTGAATGGAGGACCTAACTCATGTAGTAATCTATGAATACTCAAAAAGAATAAGTGAACCATGTATATATGATAAAACTAACTACACTAACATAGATAACATATATAGTACCTAGAAAATAGAAGGAATGTAAACATAGAAATGCATACAATCTAAAATTTGTATTTTCTAAGTAATACTTGAATGTTTTTGTATTTTCAAACATATTATATTATTTTTGTATTTTTTGAGTATAAGTTATGTATAAAAAGTATGAAAATTAACTATGCACAAGTAGATAGGAGCATACTAATCGATGAGTCTCACAAGAGACTCACTATAAAGGTCTCCTATATCAAATAAAGGAAGAGTGACCCCAATTGTCGTGTGAGGTGGTATATAATATCTATGAATCAGATATACTGAGTAACCTATAGTTGAAAAAATTGTATGGAGTGGGGATATGAATATATGGATCTAACTACATAGTCCTATGACCTTTGGGGTTATTAGGGACCCATCTAGTAAAAGAAATGGTGACTATCATGGGTGCTCTATGTTGTAACACTGATCTAGATAATAATGGGGTAGAGAGATGATCTCTAAAATCCACAACATGTCTATAACATAGGGTTCTCTGATAAAGGCTTTGTGGGAGAGTATGTGTATGTGGTAATACTGTAGAATTAGACCTTGCCTATAATGGTGGCTCAAGTGATATCAGAGGTGTGTTACTAGAATCAATGTGTGCATTTGTGGTTGGGGGCTACTGTGTAATTAGCTATGGAATAGGTAAAAGATACTCATATGGAAGGCCCTTGATTGTAACTGCTCGATTAACATGTATATACTTAAGACAAATGTGTATGGTGGATGGAATGGCCCATAATTATTGTATCCAAGGCCTACCTAATATCACATCAAGTGTTCTAGTACTAGGTATAGCTAAGAATATGGTGGCCATATGTGTGGGGCCAACCTATAATAAAAGTATGAACTCCCTGATGGAGCTCTGAACATGGCCACTGAAGCCATGAATAATTGTATTTATCTAAGAAATATCATGATATAATTATCCCAAGTTATGTAGAAGTGTAATAGTACATATATTAACATTTAACCCATTGTCAACCATGACACTCTGAATAAAATGATTATCAATGTAAGCTCGTACAAAGAGTGCATATAAATATGAGTCATCATCGATGATCTCCTACTTTAATAAAGTGATGAGAGGTCTAGCTAGCACTATAGTATGATACACACCAATGATATTATTTATAGGGTGTGTGTCCATCATATGAGTATAATAAGATGTTGATGTTGGATGTGCTTGATAATTATAATTAACACCTAAATTCCTTGTGGTCACATTAGTCATATGCTTTTTAAATGGATCAAAAAATATTTTCATTACTTTTTTTCCATTGGTTGTGTTATGGGTGCCTCTATAGGATTACTCAAATCAATGATATTAGTATCTATCAAATCTTATAGCTTATGTTATAAGTAGATGCATCTATTTAGAGTATGGTTTGGTGCCCTATGATATTCATAAAATGCATTGGAATCATAATTCTTTAGAATAGGCCTAGTCGAATCAACCTATTTGATGGGGTGTAGAGATATAACATTGTATTTCAAGAGTTATTGGAAAACACGTGTCAACAATTTGGGAAGATTTATGAAAGGTCTCCTTGGAGGAGCTGATAAAACCATGTGAAGAGTTGGCTTTGAGGCTGGATCAACTCTTATCTTGTAATGTCCCCACTAGGATCTACTTAGAATAATGTAAATTTTAAATTAAAAAATTAGTCAACATATTATTTCATTAGATTACACCACGAGGATCTAAATTGTGATCCAA